>CAVLJG010000010.1:37102381-37489513 GCA_963669975.1 Acanthoscelides obtectus
TGAGTGGATACCATATTTAGAGTAAAATTGACTGATGAAAATGTCAAGATGGCCGCTGGGCGCCATCTTAAAAAAAATTATATGAAAACAGGGGTCTTGTGGCACATCACTTTGAAGCTCCTGACGAGTACTTTATAACCCTAGAATATAAAATCAATACCTTTACCTACTACAAAATGGTGATACATTTAGTAATTACCTGAATACATTGACATGTAACTTGATAATTCGAATAAATACATTGAGTTCGGCTTAGAAGATGCTGGAAATGGTTGCCTCGAACTACTTGACACAATAACAGCCGGTCCGTAATTTCGCGTCGAACATTTTCAAACATAGTAACATCAATATTTCTACAAATATTTGTTATTCTCAGCCGTATGTCCAATATTGAAGCAGGTTCAGTTTCGTACACATTTTGACATTCTTGTCACTGTCAACAAAAAATAACAAAACATTTTTTATCGCTGTTGCTGTGGATACGGCAGGGGATTACAATTACGTATTTGTAGAGATATGCATGTTAGTGGGTTTGTGTTCAAGTAATTATTAAATGTACCACCATTTTGTAGTAGGTAAAGGTATTGACTTTATATTCTAGCGTTATAAAGTACTCGTCAGGAGCTTCAAAATGATGTGCCACAAGACCCACGTTTTCATATAATTTTTTTTCCTAGATGGCGCTCAGCAACCATCTTCACATTTTCATGTGTCAATTTTACTCCAAAATGTGGTATCCGCGCATCATTACCTCAAGTTTTAATTTTTTGAATCCATCCGTTCAAAAAATCAAAGGGGAGCACTGTATGTTTTTGCATATAGATTACCCTCCCGCAATTCTTTTTTGAACCGATTAATTTAGCAAGCTGAAATTTGAGGTGAAACATAAACAAGAATACTATATTTTAACGTAAAAATGACATTGTAAAATTATATGGCAGTAAGGCGCCTGTTGGAACATTTTTTAGAATGGAAAGGTTTCATGTGATATCTCATTTTGGAAATTCTCATGGGCTATTTGCAATCGTCTCAGTCAAAATGGCCTGCTGCCAAGTTTGAGAGTTATTGTACAACCAATCACCGAAATGCCAACGTGTACAGGGTGCCCGATATGTAACTGACTGGCTTGTATGTTGAATATTTGTGAAACCAAATAAAATACATCCATTTTTTTCACTTTAATCCTTTATTGGAACTTAGAAATTATGTATGAAAAATAATATCAGACAAATGCTCGCCTTATGAAGCCGCGCAAACCTGAGCCCTGTCACTTTTTGGTAGGTTTAGGGAGGAATATTTTCAATCGCTTCCGTAATATTGTTCGTTAGCTGTTCTACACTATTTGGTTTGTTAGCATTTACCCTATTTTTCAAAAATTCCCATAAAAGACTAGGCGCCGTTAAATCCGGTGACCTTGGTGGCCTGTTGACATCACCAAATAGCGAAATTAAACGTCTCGGAAATGTTGTTTGTTGTGACAAGTTGCTCCGTCTTGCTGGAACCGTATGCTTTGCAAGTTAAGTTGTTGGATTTTAGGAGCCAGAGAGTCTTGCACCATATCACGGTAGCGCTTACCAGTAACAGTAATAGAATTACCTGCAACGTCTTCAAAGAAGTGAGGTCCAGTGACACCTCCATACCAAACACCGCACCAAACTGTGACTCGACGAGGATGCAGTGATCGTTGATGGATGACAAGGGTTCTCTAATGCCCAGATACGACAATTCTGCTTCTTACCAAATCCGTTCCAATCGAAGTAGGCTTCATCGCTCATTATCAGTTGTCGCTGAAAATCGTTATTTTTGGTATCAAGCCGAAATATAGCATGACTGAATTGTCGGCGATTATGATGGTCATAGGTTAACCGAATTGCTTATGGCCGCAAATGCACGTCTTTTTTTAAAATAGTACATAATGACGTGCGACGAATATACAGTTCTTGAGAACGATGTCTGGTAGACGTCTCAGGGCGCTCCACTGCACTTTCACGAACTCTCTCGATATTTTCCGTACAAACAGTTCGAACACGGCCCGACCTTGGCAAGTCTTTAACTTCACCTGTTTGCTCAAACTTCCGCACCAACTGATGAATGGTGTTGACACTGGGCACATTATTTCGACTAAAATCTTGTCGTAGCTTCCGAATCGTCGCAAAAAATGACTCATTATTCAAGTAGAACCTTACGGACGCGTTGTGGGATCGTGTAGCGCTCCATGATGAATTAGATACATGTGCTTTAAGCAACTACTACGGCGCCACCTACTGAAAGGCGTATATCAAAAATGGGGCACAATTTAAATCAGTCAGTTATATATTGGCCACCCTGTATGTTATATAAAGCTGTGTTTCTTGAAGGGATCTATCTGGATGGGTAATATAACTTGCAAAATAATCCCAACATCTGTCCTCTGTTTGAAAGAAATATACCACATTCTATTACACATTCAGGCAGAGCGTACCAAAAGAATAGATGTGTTATGACACTATAAGCGTTTTATGATTACTTGTTGAGTTATAAATGATCCAACATACAAAAACGCTAGCAGCCCGCCAGTTCGCCATTCTATAAATAAATTTACACTATAATGCTATACGCTATTTTTGGAGCTGCAGGGTTATCACGTAGAAAAACTGTAGTATGTCAAAAAAAACGATAGTGTCAACTTGCTAACTAGGTAGTTCCTAGTATGCAAATAATTAATTCCGCGTTTGCTCGCTATTAGCACTGTTAGCATCACCGAAAACATCATCTATAAAGGAATGACTCAACGACACGACACTCTCAATGACCATGCTGTAAGTCAGTTCGCCATCATGCTTTATTGATGGCAGAAGGCCGACATAGTCTGTACAGTATACCCCTGAGAATATGTGGCAGAAAGAAAATTGTGCGGTGATTGTGTGTATTGGTATTCATGTATATAAATCAGTGACATTTGCTATGTGAAATAATTATTACTGAATATGCTGCCCGTCAAGTATACCTATTAGCTGTACCAGACGGGTTATTTGTGTTGTCCTTTCTGAAGGAAGGTTATGTTCAAGGGCATAAATTACAATATTATCCAGTTCATTTTGCGTTGTCAAATAAAAAACTGTAAAAGCATTCCGAGAAATCACCACCGCGCCCGCGTGCTGTGTAATTAACGCATCACACACAAAACCGTTTAACAAAGCCACACACCTAGGAGCTATTTTGCATTTTCTACTTGATATCGCAAAATAAATTTCTATGAAATTCAAATGACTGGAAATAAAAAATTATGTAAAATTTAATAACCTTTTCACGTTTCATACATATTCCTGTCTGTAGCTTACTGTCTCACCTGTTAGTTGTATTATACTTCACCAACCAGGGATGATTTTCTTTTTTATTCTCTCATTTTTCAGTAAATCCGCATACGCAATTTCTAGGATGAAGCATACATCTCAAGTTAGTTTATTTGAGTTAAGAAACTGAAGGAATTATCATCAATACAGAGTATTATCATAAGTAATATCATAAAGGCATCTAATTTTTCCGAATAGAATAAAAAAAACACGTTGCTAAGTAATATTTTAACAAGAAGCATGAGTGCTGGTAGCAACAAAACTCCGAGTCAAAGACGAGGATTTTTGCACATTCGAATGTTTTCGTTACAAAAGTATTAGTTTGCATTGTGTTTTTCGATTTTTTTCAGGGAAAAATTTAGATGCCCAAATGATATCTGACAAGTCTATTTCATGAGTAACAGATTATTCTGCATACAAATAGCTTACAAAACATACTCCTATTGAAGTATTTTTTAAATCACCTGCAATTCCTTCGTTTCGCATTACGAGCTTTCATATTAGACTTAAAGACAATATCTTTAAATGTATCAAAAATTATTTCCACTTCATAAGTTCTACTAGTTCATTGCAATTTTCAGCGTTTTCTTTCTTCATATTCCACGCCCAATCTTTTAGGATTAGTTATAGTTGCTCTAAGCTTGTAGTTTCCAAAAGCTCGTATTTCTTTGCCTTGCAGAATTCCGTAAACTGTTTCCATACTGTAGTATGGGTTTTAACGGTATTGTACGGTGCACTTTTCTCAATCGCCAGAGCAATATTAGTCAAAGAATAACTTCCAAAGCGACTCATTTCCATTACATAAGCAGACTAGCACTGTTTTAAAACAATATTACAAATAGTAGAAAAGTTTTGTCGCGGTTAAACGGAAAAAACTGCTGACAGGTGCTCATACACAATTTTTGCATCTAGAAACGATTTGTAATTAAAAATTGTGCGTCTGTGATTGGTAGAAAGTAAGACGATTGAAATAGCCACACAAGTCCTTACTATGCACCTATGCACTACTGTTTCCGTCCAGCTATAATACAACTTACACTTAGACCTCCAATAATGCCATCTCTGAAGCAGAATCATAGCCAAAGCGTCATGATGATTAGGCAACACAAACATGCAGCTGCAAAACGAATGCACATCAAGTGAACAATAGCTAGTTCTAAGTTGACATCTTGTAGAAAAACCTACATAATGTCACAAAAAACCTATATAACACCAAAAAAATGACATAATGTCACTTTTCAATGCCTACCCCAGGCGTCCTGGGTGGTTTTGCGTGGTGTCATCTTAGGATTGGGAATGATAGCTTCCAGCAGTTATGTTACGAACCTATCAGTCTATTGTAGTAACACGCGAAGTGACACTTGGAAGTCAGATCAATAAGATTTTGTCTTGTACGAAAAAAGGTCACCGTCCTGATGGAAACGTATAAGTACATTAAAAAATTCATTGGCCTCACAAACATGGGGGATTATCGGTATCGAAACCACAGGATAAGTTTCAAATATTACATTGATTGAACTATTCTGTATTGTTTCTACATTGTGAACATTGAATGGATGGATGGTGTTATATGTCTGGCAGCCCTGCCGTTCTATCCATAATGTAAACCCAGCATAAACTTAGTCTATTCAACCCTTTGGCTACTACATTTTCCAACCATCAACGAAAATTCATCGGGAAACGAGCATTTAATCTGAGCGGAGCGCAAATTAAATTCGCTCAATAAATAACAGCAATTACCGATGGCGTGGCGAGCGAGTTGTATGGGCAAAATGGCGGTCAATGTAACTCCATCCTAACAGCTTCTAGACCGGCGGTCAGCCGAAACCCTTCTAATAATTCATGGTGCGGATAACTGACAAAAGGGCGAACGGACCCGCTGCCATCGTCCAATGGACTGACCGGAATACATATTCCCTGGACGTCTTTTGAATATACTCCCGACAGGTTCGATGTATTGGGGAAAATGTGCTGCTGCTAGCGATAAATTACGAATGCTCTAATTTTGCGATGCATACGAAAGGAGAGGCGGTCTTAAGGAGGATGTACGAGCTCAGTATAACCAATCAAAGGATGGCAAGGAAACCGCATTTCGATTCTATAACGTGATCGCCACTCCACTTAAACAGTTCTTGTGTGTTCGGGATGATATTTCACTTATTTTAATAGGCAGCTAAAATTTGGCATCGTGTCCAACCCTGATGATACCCACTTTACACAATCAAATAAATTTACGATTAATTTGTCCGAAAAAGTGATGAATTTCATGATCAAATTCATTCAATTCAAACATATCAACACATACAGGGTGTTTCAGTTTATTGTTGCATAACTTTAAGATTCGATAGAGCTTTTAAAATTAATGCATAAAGTTTATATAAACATGGGTCGAAAAATGCGTGGCTTCCGAAATACAGGGTGTTTAAATTTAGTTTCTAAAATAGTTTTTTTTTAAATATTTCGAACAATATTTGATTTATATCAGTGAAAATTGGTAAACAAGGGTTTTTTGGTACGACAAAACGAACCATAGTTTTACTGTAGCCGCTAGAGGGCGCTCTCTACTGTACCTGTAGTGTATTAAAATGACCGAAAAATTTTTTTTAGTGCATTTCTTTGGTTTTTGAATGCAAAAACTGATTCTTCGCACTTTTCAACATAAAAAAGCTCTCTTGTGAATTTTCGTTATAGTTAGCCGTTTTTGAGATATTTCGATTTTTAAGGTTCGATGCATTTTTAATTATTTATGATAAAATAACGTTAAAAAGTCATCCAACTTGCTCAGTATTTGTAAGAGTGCATCGCCAAATAATTGAAAATGGTTTTGGAAATCTCCAAAGGGATCAAAACATAAATGTTCGTCAGCGCAGATTTAGCCGTATGATTCTGCGTGAGTTTGATAGAGATCCGACCACAAGTGTTAGGAGAGTTTCTGGTGCCTTGGGAATTTCAGCAAGCCATGTTCACCGTGTTCTTAGAAATGACCATAGACGTCCTTACCATTTGCAACCTGTGCAAGGACTACAGCCAGGGGACGGAGAACTAAGAATCACATTTTGTCAGTGGATTCTTGATAGAACTGATAATAATAGGGAGTTTTTAAGTAACGTTTTATGAGTCATGCTTCACTAGACGTGGAGTGGTAAATTTTCATAATCAACATATTTGGTCGCATGAAAATCCGCATGCAGTTCGGGAAAGAAATTTTCAGCATGAATTTAGTGTGAACGTGTGGATTGGTATCTACTGTAATCGGCTATTTGGACCCTACCTTTTGCCTGCAAGTTTAAATGCTGCGACCTTCTTGGAATTTTTAAAGGCTGAACATGCAAATATGTGGGATGATGTTATGTTAGATTTAAGGAGGTTGGCCTGGTTCCAGCTTGATGGTTGTCCAGCTCATTATTCGAGAATGGTTAGAAACTGGCTGGACGAAAATTATCCAGAAAGATGGATCGGCCGTGGAGGACCAGTCGCCTGGCCTCCACGATCCCCTGACCTAAATCCACTAGATTTCTTTGTGTGGGGATTTCTAAAAGAAAAAGTGTACCAGACTCCCGTAACCACAAGAGATATGCTAATAGACAGAATCAGGAATGCATGTGATGAAATAAGTCCTTATTTGAATAATGCTATACCACGTTCGATCATTCGTAGATGTGAATTGTGTATTGAACAATTGGGTTTACATTTCGAGCAACTACATTTCTAGCGGCTACAGTAAAACTATGCCCATGGTTCGTTTTGTCGTACCAAAAAACCCTTGTATACCAATTTTCACTGTTATACATCAAGTATTGTTCGAAACATTTTAAAAAAACTATTTTAAAAAGTGAATATAAACACCCTGTATTTCGGAAGCCACGCATTTTTCGACCCATGTTTATATAGACTTTATGCATTAATTTTAAAAGTTCTATCGAATCTTAAAGTTATGCAACAATAAACTGAAACACCCTGTATATTACTTCCTAACATACCAACCTCGGGGAAAAATACCAAAACATAATCTATGTATAATGAACCTTGCCAATGAAAGGATGACAGAATATTTATATACTGATTGTTTCTGTTGGAATATTAAATCCTAAAGCTAAAGCGTCAAGCCAAACTGTACAGATTATATAATTATTATAATCTCAAATTACAAAACATGGACGCGTCAAATAAGGAAGGTTGGTATGTGGGAAAAAGAACCAAAAGTAACTAAGATTGAGGGAAAATTAGAACAAGCTGTAATCTAGCAATTTATTAATGAATTTATAGTTGCGAAGAAATTGACAATAATTTTTATGTTTACACGCTCCAACAAAGCCTTCTATTGGGCCTGTTTTGATTCTATATTTATTTTCTCATGTTGCTTGTTCTCTCTGTACGTTGAGTGAATAAATATTATTATTATTATTATAGTAATTTGCTTATCTTTTAATCTCTTGCCAAGTTATCCCTTAACTTGTTCGAGTATTTTTGAGTCTGACACCAAATGACGCTATACCATCAAACCATAATAATCTCTTATTTACCGCACTGACGCAAAGTCAAAAAACTCATACTATCATTGAAGCGTGGAAATTCAAAAGCGTCTAAGTGCCGGATGGCCCAAATTCGGAATTTTATTATTGTAGTCCATCTGCCAAAGCCAATAATATACAAAAGAGTCAAGTACCATACTCACTATATTATCGTTAAATACTCGGTTTAAAGATGGCGCTATGTCGAAGTCTGGTCCTCAATTTTACGGAAAAACCGTCTAGGTGCCAATTTACACATTGCTGTATCGCAGTTTTGAGGGTATAACCGTATTATTATATGTTGGTTCTGAAAATACAATTATAAAAAGAATGAAAAAGGGCAGTGAAAGTTTCAAGAAAGAAAGAAAACGTTCAAGGCTAAGTGATCTCCAATACACAAATTACAGAGGTATTCGTAAAGCAGCTAAGAAGCTACCTGAAATCGAGGTAACTTATTTTGGTTTACATTGTTTTTAGAGAGAAAACTTACCGTTAGCGTTACGGATTTAGACTATGCCTACATGTGCTTATGGGAAGAGTCGTTAACGGGTTGTGGTGGAAATGAAATTTCTTCTTGTCTTTTGAAAGTTTTATTACAGAAGGATTTTCCAAGAAAGAAAAATTTTATCATATAGAGTCATAACTGCATTGGTCAAAATAAAAATAAAATAATGCTCTTGCTGTTAATATACTTGAAGGCTTCGGGAGTATATGAGCAAGTTGAACAAAAATGTTTAGTTTTTGGACATTCGTATCTCGCTTGTGATCGAGACTTCGCTCAAATCGAGAGGCGCGAAAAAGTAACAAAAGCCCTCACACCAGATAATATAAAAGAAATGATAGTGAATGCATGTTATAAAAATCCTTTTAAAGCTTTAACGATGAAATCCGAAGACTTTAAAGACATTCAGACACTTGCTGACGATGTGTTGAATACGACAAAGTTAAAAATATCCCAAGTTTCGTGGATTATGGTTAACAAAGGAAATCCCAATATGGAGAAAATTAAGAAATCTTTCAATGAATTGGAAGAATATACCGAGTGCAATGTGTTAAAGAATGGAAAACGGATACAAGACGTAGTAGTAGAACTACCTCTTCTCGAATGCAAAAATTGAATGTCTGCTGAGAAAATTAAAAATCTTGAGGATATGCTAGAGTATGTACCTTTAAAATGTTTAAGTTATTGGGAAAATTTTATTGACAATGCCAAGAAATAAAAATCAGTATTACTTAACTTTAAGTTCGTGTTTTAATTTTTTTTAAGTAGCTCTAATTGGAACATAGATATTTTTAAACCTATGTTACTTTGGCACTTTCTTAGTTTCATAAGTTTGGTATCTTTTTGTAAAAAAAGTTTTCTTTGTTTTAAATTTTTTGACATTTAGTGTATTTCAAACACTTATTACCGATTAATAAAATATTTTTCACTGCAATACACTTGTTTCTTTTTATTTGTTATAATAAAACCTTAATAACTCAACAATCACTTTTTAGCACTTAGACGCTTTTGAATTTCCACGCTTCCATTGAATAGCACTAATCATATTTTTGTATCTATAACGTAATATTTCTAGAACATCAAATCATGCTTGGTTGTCAGAACGGTCCTTGGGTTTTGAGCTATTGTGTGATAGTGTCAGTTTGCTAGTCTGTCCGGTCCTTAACCCAGACAATTTCAAGGAAAAAGGAAGGAAAGAGCAAAGATTACGAAGAAAATCTTTTAGGACAGGTAAAGTTTAGGCACTTTTAAAATCACTAGACGCATTTTGACATGGTCAAAGAGTATTCGATTTTTGTAAGAATGTTGTCAAAATGCTCCAGATCCGGTTGTTCTAAGTTCACGAGTTAATTTTGATCACAGTGCTTAAGAACTTGTTGGACTGTGTAGTTCATCGATTCGGGCAACAGATGGTTGCTGCACGATTCCGCTTAGCTGTAGCGCCTCTGTGCCTGTTGCTTAATGTATACTGAGTGACATATAAATCCGAACACCCAGTTTAAATGGTTTTATTTTAATAAAATTTTGTATAAGTACTTAATGAAGCATAATAAGTAAATGATAAAAATTTCAAAATGATTGCACTGCTTTAAAGCCCTTTGACCTTTAATAATGTGTGGATGCACCCTGATATGCTACGCATTCTCCAACGCACCTAGGCATGCTTCTGATCAGGTGGTCAATGTCCTCCTGTGGTATCTCATTCCAGGCAACCACCAACTCCTCTCGAAGTGCTTCTAGAGCCTGAGGAGGACGTTGCAAATTGAGCAATCTCCTACCCATCATATCCCACACGTGCTCAATTGGGGATAAGTCGGGAGATCTTGGTGGCCATGGTAACAATGTGACATCATTATGTTGAAAGAAGTCTATTGTGACTCTTGCAACATGTGGTCGGGCATTATCTTGTTGGAAAGTTGGATCTGCCAGGGTGTCAAGATAGGGTAAAAGATGGGTTCTAGAACTTCGTGGATATAACGCTGCGCGTTCATGTTACCTCTGATGAAGATTAAAGGTGACCTGGAACCATAAGCTATAGCACCCCAAACCATAACTCTAACAGTGTGATGAACATGTCTTTCAACAAAAAACTGTGGATTCCTCCTTTCACCATGTCGCCTTCTAACCCTGGCACGACCATCGTGCATGCCTAAACAAAATCGAGACTCGTCACTAAAGACAATACTGTTCCATTCCTGATCTCAGAGTGACCGTTGTCTGCACCACTCAAGGCGATTACGTCGGTGTTCTCGAGTTAAAGGGAGGACCCAGTGTGGCCGGTATGAAAACAAGCCAAAACTTCTCATTCGTCGGTAAACACTTCGCATGCCAATAGGTCTTCCGTGTTCTGCAAACCATTCATTTGCAATGGACCTGGTAGTGGAGAAAGGGTCCCTTAAAGCCAATAATCTTAGGCGGCGATCTTCACGGTCTGTTGTTCTACGGCGGCGTCCAGTGCCCCTTGCTCTTTGCGTACGGCCTTGTCGAAGCCATGCCTGACAACACCTAACCACAGTGTCTACACTTCTTTGCACTCTAACTGCAATTGCCCGAAAAGAAAGTCCAGCTTCCCGAAGTCCCACTATACGGCCCCTATCAAACTCACTAAGTTGACGAAATCGTACAGGTCTCCGTACTCTAGGCATCGTAACCGATCGTAAAGGATGTCAAGAACCAAAATCCGCCAACGTTGATTCTTTACTGCGGCTGAAATATTCATTTTTAGAGCGTTAGTGAATTAAAAAAAGCAGTATAAAAACCGGAATGTCCAACTGATAAGGCTGAAAATTTTTTCACTTGTTATTTACAGTATGATAAATACATTCACCAACTTTTATTAAAATAAAACCATTTAAACTGGGTGTTCGGATTTATATGTCACTTAGTATAGTTTCTTGGGTAAGGGACATCGAGGTGTCTATAAAGGGTTTCGTTAGGGACGTGTCTTATTAAGTCAGTAATAGTGCACAGCGCCCTGCTCTGCAGAACCTGCAGATTTATATTTAGAACGTTAACTGTTTCAAGTTCAATGTTAGGCTGATTTTTGTTTCCAGTATTATCAAATACCACCATGCCAATTCCAACCTGCATTATTTTTACTGACCTCAAAGCCAGTGAGGGTTGTAATAATCACCGCATAGTTCACACCTCAGCTCACTTTCTGAAGCGCAAACCAGAACCAGACCTGAAGTACTACTCCACCTGTAATGTGCTTACCTTTTTACATTACTTATTCATCTTTCAGCACTCCAGTAGTTTTCGTCTATTCATTTCAGGACAATTGACAACATATCTGCATGCACCCGTAGTAGATTATACTGTGGCACTATCCTAAGAAAATGATGTCAAGTACGTCGACTCTTCACTTCCCTCGCAACGGTGTGATGGGTTCATAAAGGATTATGTTCGGCAAAAGTTTTGAGAAGAAAGTGAGCCTCAGACACGCAAAGCCAGGAAATTCAATGGATCAAGTCAGTCCAACATACGCATACAATTGTCTTACAGTTCTCACTCATTTGACAACCTTGCGATCTAAAAATGTTTCCCCTCCCCTAACGACAGTACAAGAATAGGCTATCGAAGCCGCGTACATCTTTTTCATTTTCTGGCCTCGAAAAATAAGGAATTACAATGTTCCATTGGCGCTTAATATGGTAAAAGCATTGGTAATGACGAAATAATATGGACTATAGAAGAGAAGCGTCACTCCATCGTTAAATCGTTTTTATCGAAGTGTCTAAAATGATATTGTGGTAACCAAACTCCTACATGCAGCTTAACTGTGGTATAATCTGGTATGGTGATATAGCAGGAAGTGAGAGGGAAGGTAAACATCCAGGTAATGAAAGGCTCCTGCAAGTAGTTAACCGCAAAACACTGTCAGAAGTGTTTCATGTGTCGAAAAACAAGCAAAGTGGAGTGCTGGTATTTCGATGCTCCACTAATGATGTGAATTTTAGTATTGTTACTCGAACATAAAATATTTGGAATTTGAGATATCGTTGATTAAGCTCTAACACAACGTAACTCAAAAAGTTAAGATATGCATTTACATGAAATAGGCCACCGTGGTTGCCGAACCGTCGTCAGTAGACAGTAATTCAAGCATACAAGGTTTCTTTTCTTTTTCAAACCTGAAGGATTATAATATATTTGCAATGCATTCCACGATTTATAAACTATTATTCACTAAGCTACTGAAATACGTTCTTCTACTAACTACCATCTCTATTTCTTTATTTGAGTTTTATATCTCGATACTGATGGTATTCATACAAGGTCCGGTTTTTGAAATGGCTAGTACTCTCCACCTATTCGGGCGAGAGTGGTGGGGAGAGTGCCGTTCGACTAGGGTGCTCCTAGCATTTCTACCAGTAGACATTACGGAGCAGTTCCTTTTTGTCCGACATAATGAGACTATCACGGCTGTACAGTGTACGAATAATGACGAACGTAATTTGCCCTCTCTCTCATGGTCGCATGGTTTCCAGGTCCACTTCAATTTTTTCCTATGTGGACACCTCAAGGCTTGTGTATACGACCACAAGCTTCGAATACTGGACGAGTTGAAGGAGGCAGTTCGCGTGGAAGTCGTCCAAGTTGGGAGAACGATGTTGAGAGAGTCTACGCGAACTGTCGTATATCAAGGATGGAAGTTTCGGTGTTAACAGATTCGTCGGATATGTTATTTTTCTTCTCATACATTATTTTTAGTATCTATTTTTGTAATACCCTTTTTCAATGTCTGTTGAATACTCCTCCCCACCCGAAGATTCCATAAGACAGCTGTGATTGGAGCAGTGCTGTGTACAGTATCTTCAAGTTATGTTTGCTCAGGAAATCTTACAGAAGCCTAAACCTTGAAGTCAGGCCTAACAATTTCTGCTAATGTATGCCGTGTGTAAGTTTCATCTTAAGCACTTGTCCACCATGACACACAGTCCGCCTCATGGATATTCATGTTCGTAAATTGGTCTGAAGGTACACGACTGTCGAAAGTCGAAAGATGGAGATGTAACCCCCCCGTACAATTAACTCCTAACTTTTTTTTTAAATTGATGCAAATATATATAAACGAATTTTTGGTTATTCCTATTCTATTGTAGTTTTCTGCCTCCGGCTCCGCCGCCACTACAGTATATTCAGATAAGAGATAGACCGGATGTAAACAAAAGGTTCGGGTGATTTTCACGCTAACGCCGCCGTCTCGACGTAAAACAGGAGCCCTCATTGGTCAATTCGCAATTAAATGCCTATGCCGAGCGGCAGAGCAGTCGTATCAAGGCAGAGTCACATTCAGGTTCAGACGTGTTACGTATGTCGTGTGCATCATTGCAATTTGATATTTCTTTGGACGTTTTCGTTTGTTATCTTATTAAGTTGTTGAGTTTGTCGTTGTTATTGTTATACCTTGTTATTGATTGTTATTGTTATCAACTGCTTGCGCAAAATGCCCAGTAGTACAGATACTGCCGATGAAGTTGTAAACTCCTGTAGTCCACCTAGGAAACGCTCTAAAAAAGACACCTGAGTGCAGAAATGAAAGAGGTCATTTTGAATATATATAAGATCGAGCGCGAGGAGAACGAGGCATCAACCATCAAAGAAATTGTTGTGAAGGTTTCTCACAAAGTTGGGGTGTGTCGCGCATCAGTGTTTAATGTGTTAAGACAATACAAAAAAAAACACACCTTTTCTGAGCCAATGACCAGTAAACATCGCAAAAGTATTGTTAAATCATTGGATGAAGCTGATAAGCATGCGATTAGGAGGAAAGTGCATGAATTCTTCTTTAGGAATGAAATACCTACTATAGATAACGTACTGCAGGAGGTAAATGGAGATACAACGTTGCCAAATTTCAAACGATCAACCTTCCATGCGTTACTGAAGCATTTAAATTTCAAATGGAAAAAACGGGGTCGTAATAGTTTACTACTGGATAGAGAAGAAATTGTGCTATGGAGGAGGGATTATTTAACAAAAATTGGGAAATATAGAAATCAAAACAGGAAGATTTATTACCTTGATGAAACGTGGGTAAACGCAGGACACACTAGAAGTAAAGTATGGGCTGATGATTCTGTAACTTCATCCAGGGCCTTTCTAGATTGACTGTCCACCGGATTAAAAAATCCAGCATGTAAATACGAGTAATAGACAACAATCGGATGTTTTTCAAACCTTGGGAACAAGGTTCTAAACATTAATTCCAGGGGGCAAAAAAATATATTACAAGTAACAAAACTTTTATAACTTTCGATAAAATGCGTGGATGTTTTATTGTCATTTTCATTTGTTAGAACTTTTTTAAGCCATGTTTTTATGTGTTTTCGATATTTCAATAATTTTTTAATATAATCTTAAAATATGTCGAATATTATAAACTTAAAAAAAGTTACTAAGTTTTATATTGTGTACCGTTCCTAATATTTCTAATCATTTTAATTCATACTTTAAGCTTTATAAAGTTATAATTTGTTAATATTAATATTTGCGCGTATTTCAGGTTCCTGATCATTCATTTTTTAAAGGTTTATAACTTTAAATTAAATTGTGAAGCGCTGAGTAATCATACGACGTTCAATATTCTTTCTTTCAATATGACTAAATAATCCCAATTATAGCAATCTGATACTCATGTCTCAATGTTTTTTCGCTGAATGTGATGAAAACATTTGAAAAAGGTTCGCTTATTGAAATAAATCTACACCAGTTAGTACTTCGATTTCCAGGTAAAGGGAAAAGGCTCATTATCTGCCATATTGGCAGTGAGGATGGATTTGTTGTTGACGGTCTGTGGTGCTTTGAGTCTAAGAAAAGTGGAGATTACCACGAGGAAATGAATGGCGAATCGTTTGAACAGTGGTTTTCAAAAATTTTACCGAACTTAGAGGAAAACGCAGTAATTGTGTTGGATAATGCGCCTTATCATTCTCGAAGAATGGAGAAGGTCCCAACAACGGCTTCAAGGAAAGTTGATGTTCAAAATTGGCTCCGCTCGAAAAATATCAACTTTGAAGAAGTAATGCTGAAAGTACAATTATTAAGAATTATCAAGGATCTCAAGGCGGAATATCCAAAATACGCCACTGACGAAATGGCAGCAAGTCAAAATAAAACTGTGCTCCGTTTACCTCCATACCATTGCGAGCTCAATCCCATTGAGCTCATATGGGCAGAGGTTAAAAATTATATAGCTAAGCACAATACAACTTTTAAATTTTGTGACCTCAAAGGACTTTTCAAAGAAGCACTAGAATTAATAACAGCGCAAATATGGGAAAACTGTATTAAGCACGTGAAAGACAAAGTTGAAAAGAGAATGTGGGAACTGGACAATATTTTAGAGGAACAAGTCGAGCCATTCATTATTGACGTTGGTGCTTCAGGCAGTAGCGATGATGAAAGCTCATCAAGCTCATCTTTCCAATAAAAGATGTCGTTCATCAAATTCATCAAAGTTATAAGTAATTATAAAGCTACTGTATTTTTTAATTAATTATTGACATTTTTGAACCCATTTTGGCAAAACCTATTCAAGAATCTACTTTCTGACAATGTTCAACCATGCACATTTTTTTACGTTTTGAACGTTTTAATTTGGTTACATATTTACCTAGAAATCAAAAAATATACTAATCAATATTCTAAAAGCAATTTTAAGAGATATACGATTATTTTTAATTTAGGCTAATTTAAACGCCATTTTGAGATTATATTCGACTGTATTTCACCAAACATCAGGCGGCATCCGAAGCTGGAAATCGAAGCGAAAATTTTGTAACTCTTTTTTATATTTACATCATTATATATTTCTTACCCCACCCCCACATGATCCTATATCCATCACCAATCGTATACACATCGAATTGTGCTAAATTACTACAAAGTTACGCAAAGCAGCATCTACTATCTAAAATATGTACTGCGTGACTCTTAATACGTCCCTGCCGAATGTTACAGCGTTCGATGATCACGTGGTCTTGTTTATGTCCGGTCTATCTCTTATCTGAATATACTTTAGACAGATTTTGTGTCAAAATTTTCCCAGAATTCGACTGGTACTTTCCACGTGTTAGCGGGGCCAACAATTAGAGGACGGTTGGACAGACTGACATAATGTTCCAGGATATACGTGTCACCTAGCATCCAAAACACATTGTTCATTTTCAAAATATTTCGCACCTACAGTACATAGCGTGAGAAGTAAAAATCAACGTTATCCTTTTCCTCGTACCCCGTATACGAACAACAGAGGAAGAGCATTGTACTGAAATTCGGAACAGCGGAGTCACTTTATTTACGACACTTCCGCATGAATATGTCTTTATTTTCAAAGCGTAAGAAACTGTTATGGCCGTAAAATATACAACAGAATCAAGCTGCTTCTTGTGCATAGAAATAACGTCATTTCAAATGGAAATCAGAATTTAAACGAATCCGGGTTCAAAGGGGCCTTGTTCAGGTCAAGATATTACGAGTATTTCTACAGTTGCTTCTTGTACGTTTTAGAGTTTATGGTTTTGCATTTTTATGGAAAAGGGGTCGAGAAATAATTGAGAGGGCGGAAAAGTTGAGATGAGACGTACGGAATAAATGCGGTATTTTTTATCGTCGTACGTTTTTGGGAGCGAGACGATTGTAACTAATTTAAGGTTTTGTTTATTGCTTTTCTCCTGCACGGCCAAGCATCGCGGAAGCGGCTTATTATCTGAATATTGCGATGAAAATACAATGAAATGCAATTTTTTAATGTTGTAGTAACCTCGTCTTCAGCATCAAAGGGCACACACGGGAACCGATCAATTAAACCAAAAATAAAAAAAACATCACTATCTTGAGCAACTGTTTTTGAAACTGCTCGGAGTTGGGGCCAGCGCATTAGGTATCAGTAACAAAATCAAATTCACATATAGAGGTGTATAATTCGCTGTTATATACTGGGTGTTCCTTATTGACATGCCAATCTACCAGGTAATGGTATGAAGAAAAGTGTCGTGATCCTAAGAAAGTAGTATGCTATTATTAATTTTAACATATTATAAGAGGACGTGAGTGTTTGAGTTGATATCTTTTATCATTTCCACATTCAAGGAAACATCATAGTAATTGAAATTTGTGCCATCTAATCCAGTTTATTTTGAGAAAAATGTTATTGCACACCAAATGAATTCCACAAATCTGTATTTTGCGGCAGTTAATTTCTCACACCACCCTCAATCAACAAATTGTTAGTCCGTATCACGTGTTGGTTTCCCTGAAAAGCTGTAAAGCTTATCTGAGGTGGTCATTGACTTATACCCCCTCTAGAAGGGAGCCGCGTCCCCCCTAAGATACCCAATTTCGCCATTACCATTTTCAAGATAATGGTATATGTTTCTGAGATTTGGTGTAAGAATCACGTAGACCCGAGAAGTGAGACGTATCCCACCCCCGCTCTTCAATTGCCACAAGGGCATTTGCTCTCACAAGCCCCAGATAATTGACCGTCAAGTTTTAATATCTATTATTATACAGGCTCGCGCATCGAAAACGACGCAGACGCATCTACTGGCAGAATTTCTTTTTTTTTTGGAAACACGCTCAGAGCCGTCGATTTTGTTTCCGAGGGGGACACAAGTTTGGCAAACAATCACGTTAACACGTGCAGCCCCCTGGGCGGGGGTGACACCAACCCTAAAATCTTAAATGTAAAGGGGGTCGACTGATACCTTATTTAAAAGGTCTTTCATTTCCCTTTACAGTGATATAAAATACACGAGGTTCAAATCAGTAGTTTTGACGATTTATTGATTTAAAGCTTAAAGTAGACTTTACGTATAATAGGTACATCAGATTAGTTTGTACTACTTGCAGAAGAAATTTGACTAAAAGAATTTACTTAATAGGTAAATGCTTGTCTTCACTACGCCCATGGTTTGTTTATCATTTTGTTGTTGAAAATAGCTATTGGAGCGTTTTTTTTTGGCAAAAAAGTTATTTCATGAAGAAAGATAAGGAAATATCTCGTACTTATTTTAAATAGGAATTTAGTACATAGTTTGCGATTGATTTGACCAAACTTTGTTGCTAAAATAACTTGTAACGCTTTATTACATAAATTAACCATGGTATAACTCCAGAACACCGACGTAATCGCCTTGAGTGGTGCAGACAACGGTCACTCTGGGATCAGGAATGGAACAGTATTGTCTTTAGTGACGAGTCTCGATTTTGTTTAGGCATGCACGATGGTCGTGCCAGGGTTAGAAGGCGACGTGGTGAAAGGAGGAATCCACAGTTTTTTGTTGAAAGACATGTTCATCACTGTTGAAGTTATGGTTTGGGGTGCTATAGCTTATGGTTCCAGGTCACCTTTAATCTTCATCAGAGGTAACATGAACGCGCAGCGTTATATCCACAAAGTTCTAGAACCCCATCTTTTACCCTTGACACCCTAGCGGATCCAACTTTCCAACAAGATAATGCCCGACCACATGTTGCAAGAGTCACAATAGACTTCTTTCAACATAATGATGTCACATTGTTACCATGGCCACCAAGATCTCCCGACTTATCCCCAATTGAGCACGTGTGGGATATGATGGGTAGGAGATTGCTCAATTTGCAACGTCCTCCTCAGACTCTAGAAGCACTTCGAGAGGAGTTGGTGGTTGCCTGGAATGAGATGCCACAAGAGGACATTGACCACCAGATCAAAAGCATGCCTAGGCGCGTTGGAGAATGCGTAGCACATCAGGGTGCATCCACACATTATTAAAGGTCAAAGGGCTTTAAAGCAGTGCAATCATTTTGAAATTTTTATCATTTGCTTATTATGCTTCATTAAGTACTTAAACAAAATTTTATTAAAATAAAACCATTTAAACTGGGTGTTCGGATTTATATATCACTTAGTATATTTATCGGAAATAATCAGTGCGCTAATACAACAGCAGAAATATTTAATAAGCGACATGAGAACAGTATCGTGCATAGAAAATATGTTCTACAACTTGTAGCTAAATTTCGGGAAACTGGGTCAGTCGCCAATAAAATACGCAACATTGAAAATCCCATAAGCAACGAAGCAATAGAAGTGGGGGCTTTAGGACAAGTTTATGTAGATCCTACGTTAAGTACCCGCAAATTGGAGACTGTGGGTGGTGTTAGTCGACGTACTGTTCAACGGATTCTAAAGGCACATAGTTTTCATCCGTATAAAATTCACCTGGTACAAGAACTTAATGAAGACGATTTTGATCGGCGATTACAATTTTGTGAAGATATGAGTGAACGAGTTATAAACGACGAACATTTTCTATTCAACACTTGCTGTTCCGACGAATGTTCCTTTTCCTTAAATGGCATAGTAAATCGAGGTTCATACACATCAGCCACAAAAATGAAATGTTTGGGCTGGTATTTTTGGCGATCATTTAGTTGGTCCTTTTTTCTTGCCTGGAAATTTGACCGGCGAAATGTATTTGGAATTACTGGAAGATGCCATAGATCCTGCATTAATAGCCATAATTGAAAATCAGAGTGGTCGGCGGTACATTGCGAATAGGTTGATGTTCCAACAGGATGGTGCCCCACCACATTACGCATTACGTGTTCGACAATATTTAGGTCAGACGTTTCCAGATCGATGGATTGGTAGAAGAGGTGCCATGGAATGGCCCCCAAGATCGTCAGATTTATCACCTTTGGATTTCTTTATGTGGGGTCATTTAAAAAGCAAAATCGATGCTACTCAGCCAACATCATTAGAAGACCTGCGACAAAGAATTGTGATTGAGTGCCTTCAAATTAGTCCTCAAATATTGCAAAACGTGCGGCAACGTTTTGAGCAAAATCTTTATTATTGCATGGTCAGTCATGGTGGCCATTTTCAACATTTACTTGCCTAACGGGTCAGTTCATTCTTCATTTTTAAATTACTTTGCTGCCAAATGTATTGATCTCCACTAATGATGATGTACTAGTTCTATTTAAGCTTTAAATCAATGAATCTGCAAAACTACTGAGCTGAAGTACAATAATTTTGCATCATTATAAAGGGAATTGAAAGACCTTTAAAATAAGGTATCACTTGACCCCTTCTTTCCGTTTAAGATTTTGAGGGTGGTGTCACCCCCGCGTAGGGGGCTGCACGTACTAACGTGATTTTTTGCCAAACTTGTGTCCCCCTCGAAAACAAAATCGAAGTGTCTGAGCGTTTTTCAAAAAAACACTGGGCTGCCAGTAAATGCGTCTGTTTCGTTTTCAATGCGCCACCCTGTATATAAGCACGAATCTGTAACCATAAAATTAGAGAAAGTGGACTTTATTGATGAATGTTAACAAAAAAGGTTTTTAAAAAGTCAGTCAAAAAAATAACAAATTCTGAAAACGTGAGAAATATTAATTTGAAAGAAGAATAATTTTATCTACAGTTTTAAATTGATTAATACTGAACTAAATCGGCAGATCATCTTTAACTTATTAGTTTTTCCTTTTTATGTAAGCCTCAGTACTGTTATCTATCATGGCTTTCAGCGTCCCGAGAAATCAAAATGGCCGAAAAATAAAAGTACTTTGTCAATCGACAGAGAAAAGTTAGCATCAAAGGGTTATATTTTATGTCGTTCCAAGTAGACATATCCACGGTGGTGTCTTGGAATTTAAACCGTTTAGTTCAAATGCGACTGTGATAAATTCTGCTTGGTTTTAATGTAAGTCTAACCTTAAAATCGATGAGCCGTAGTGATGTCATTTGTCTATAATGATAAAATTACGAAAACCCACAATGCATATAACCACTGTTTCACTAAACAAAATGCGGCAGTTTTGGACATAAAAGGTGAGGGAATGAGTTCAACTTTATTATTCCTAGCAATAAGTGTATTTAGTTTTTACAATAAACAAATTCTTTAGATTAACAGCGATCAGTTTTAAGAAAGAGCATCTTTAAAGGAACCTAAAGAGGTGGGTTTGATACATATCAATTACTGACACAATAATAATAATAAGTAGATTGGTTAATGGGTTTCCTTTTTACTTAAGTTAGGCGAGTCTTTAAAACTGCTTCAAAACTACAACGTCACAGACTAGGATGTGATAAAACCAAACAGCCTGCTAGTTCTTCAAAAAGCTGAATGGTTTTAAAGTTACTTGAGGCAGATCCATTTTAAACCAACGCAATAAATTAATCTTAAGGTATCCACATAATAAGCTGACTAAAAGAATATTAGGTAGCCCAAGCATTGTTTTAGCTATGCTTAATTTACTCACAAAAAATACCTATCAGGAATGACTGTACGCTGTTACATAAAGCTTTGTGTCTTTATCAATCCATCAGAATGGATTTTTTTATCTTATTCAGGCGTTCCAGTGCCATCGCGCACAATGTTGTAAATACAGCGGAATAATAAGTGACACAAGGTGGATATCCCGAGGGCAAATGAAAAATGGTAAATCTTATTCGCGTTTTTCAGAGATGGAGAGGGATTACCATACTCTTGACATCTCAATGTATATTCTGTCATCTTCGAGCTTTGAGGGTACATGATGCTATTAGCGGTGAAATATTACAGGATAAAGTCCCTTTACCTGGAGCTCTAAATCCTTCTTTTGCGTGGACCTGGAGTTGAATAAGTTTTCTTTAGTACTAACCCAATGCCATTAATGACCGCAGTTTAAGGCTATATCCTCCCCACTCCGTTATGCCAGTTAGGAATATGTAATTCGTTATGTACCATTTTAAAAAGCTCTACAATCGGGATAATATTACAAACGTGCTTTTGAAGCTAGCAAGCGGTATGTGTTGCCAAGAAACGTTAGCACATTGCTTCCCTCAAGAATGGTAAATAGATTAGGCAAGACCTCACCAATCTACTTATTCGGGCTTGTCATTCTATCACCAGGCAGCTAGATACGTCAGAGAGACGTGAAGAGAGTCAAACACGTCATATTGATTTACGTTTAGGTTAGACTAAATATACCTGTAATAAGTGACGGGTAAAGTGTTGTAAAAATTAGTAGCGAAAATCATTCATTAGAATGGACAAATTCATTATTGATCCCAACAATTGTTATTCTGCCCTGAGCGACATAAGGACAACCTTCTTGACAAAGCGAAGGGGAAGACAGGAGTTGATTTTTTTTTATACTTTATTAATATAATACTTGTATTGCATTCCTTTTTATCATTTATATATTTTATCTCAATTATGAGTCAGTTATTCAATATCAGTCACAACGAACACACACAGTAATTCCGGTTAGGTCCATGTACATTATTGTTGGAACCAAATAAAGTTTTTTAGAAACGGAGTTCAGACAAGATATTTGGCGCAGCCAGTAGGATTCTCAAATTTTCGCCGATTGAGTCCGGACTCTTAATTGGGAATCACGAACCTCCGTGACGAGCCGGTACAAGAAAGAAGAAAGGATTTGGACCACAAGTGCCCTTTGTACTGTTGAAGTCGACATCCACCTGAGGAACCTACGCCAAAAGCGGATGCAGTACTGGAAGTATCAGTAAGTGCTCGTTGCATCCTTATTTTTTAATGACTGGCTCACCCCGACTTGTCACATCCTTCTGAAGGTGATAGTGCAGATCAAATCGCTAACTGCATAGCAAGCCTAGAATTAGGAAGTAGCCACATAAGACAAGCAAACGAAACTATAAAAAATATAATATCTCCGGTAGAAATAGTTCCCCCCAGTCCGACATAAAGCTATTCCAAATTGCCTTAGAATTTGATAGGAATCCCTGAAAACTACATAGATACTTAGAAATAAGCACAGATTCATTAAATAATTATTGGAACAAAATAAAATACTACTGCATGGCAGTTACTCGAAAATAGCTGGTGCTGCAGAGCAAGTATTTTCTCTTAGCAGTTCCACAAATTGGAACAGCATAAAAAATTTGATAATTGCTTGTTTTTGTGATCAGAGAAACGAGAGTAGTCTTATCTTAGATATGACTGCACTTAGACAAAATTCTAATAAAATTTCTTTGCAGTTTTATTCTAGATTTAAAGAGCATTTATCTACTTGAAGTGCTTTACCAGTGCAGCTTCCAAACGAAGGACTACATTTATCAGAATCAAAATGGAGCAACCATGGAAAAGCACTTATTGGTCAGACACCTGTTTATTTAATGTTACGTATATTTTACATAACAGATACCAAATTTTATTTTGAGTAGTTTTAATTTAAAATTAATTAATAAATGTATAATTTAACATGTGTTTTTACTTTAAGCTTTTAACACTAAACTTCACTACAGGAATTTACAGGAAATTAATATCAGGTAAGTAGGGGGTCTACCCAACACGGAAAAACATGGCAAGGGGTCTACGACACAAAAAAGTCTGGGGAACTCTGTCCTAGACTATTACTTTGATTTATTCCTCAGCATAGAGCAAACATACAAGAGGCCATTTCGTGGATCATTCTGATTGTTCAGCGCCGAGGGTCTGGTAGCTTCCGAAATAGAATATATTTTGCAACCTATATTTTAGAAAGGATAAGCTTCCTGACATACACTCAGATGAAAGATCTATATCTTGGAAATTAAACAACAGTGCAAAACGAACAGCAGATGACCTCTTGAATGTCTGCTCCAACCATGGCTAAAAGATGGCGTCAAGTAGGTTAACACTGCAACTTTCATAAATGATTAAGTTCAGCACAAGTTAAGCCCTCGGATAAAAAATAAGTTACGAACATGTACACTAGAGAAATTAGACGGAACAAGTCATTTAAACAGCCCATAGACATTTTTTCCCTGCCCCACCGGTAGTTACCGTCTGGCAACGTTGTCCCATGGCACCGCTGCGGTACAAGCAGAACACGACCGATACACTGCTCGATGAGCCCAGTTAGCAGAAGGAGACGCTATCGACAACATCTCTCTATCATTCTATGATGTGAAAAATATTGCTAATAGGTGCGTAGAGTTACTGGGGTTGAGAGCCAACATGGAAAAATTGTGATATATCCTTCCCCCATCCTTACAACCCCAATCTCCAATTTTTAACCCGTACAAAAAATTTTAAGAAACTGGTCAGGATCCTCTGTAGCGTCAGAAAACGATTAGCTCCTCCGCCTCTGAGCTGATGTTCAGAAACGATACAGCCTTTTTGTCCTTGGCACCTTGAGTAAAAATTTCATCCAAATCCGAGTGATACTTATCAAGATATAGACGGGCAAGTGTTAGCAGACAGACAGACAGATCTTTAGACAGATTAACAAATCCGCGATTACAATACTTCCTCCCAATGGCATAAGAAGTAAACAGACCCTGTAGTGTGACGGGTAGCCTAAAAAACAGTTCGCTATGTGTCTCCCTGTACATTAGCGTGCAAGCCATTTGATATTTAAATGTAACTACGTGCCCAGCACAAGATTCCTGAACGAACGGACGATTGATCAGATTATTACTGGAGTCGGTTTGTTTCAAGCGGAGGCACGCCGCCTAAAATCTAATCCGACTGATACAGCGTGACTGCTGTCAGCATTCCAGAATGGTATGTTGGTACATTATGTATGAATCGATCAAGTTTGAAGTCGCGAATTCGTTTCGTGGGGAGGGAGGATTTTCATACAGAGGGGAACTCGGAAGAAGGATACTTGAAAACCTTGTTACTCAAACTTTTCTCAAACCTTTTTTATAGGTAGAATCGCTAACCGTCGAGTTCGTTTGGTTAATTCTTGAAAACTGTAGAGTAGAATAATCACTAGAAGGGTTTTGTTATCGTCCTAGCGGCTTTCTACGCCTGTTTCAATGTTTAACAAATAAATTAATAATTGGATGCTCACAAAGTTCACTTCGAAAGATGGGACTGATGGTCGACGGCGAAAGATAATAGAACCATTTTCTGTCAGTTGTTCTCAAGAAATGACCTCTTGGTGCACATAATACCGTTTCAACCAAGAAAGTCCTAGAAAAACAATGTTTGAATGTTATGAAAACTTTCAACAGTCAGTTATGAACATTATAGCACATATAAGTAAAGTAAAATAATAAATCCCATATTAACAATATTTCCAAAAAAGGCGAATGTGCTAGCATTTCATTAGATTGCCTTTAAAGAAATAGTGAATGCCCTCGGGTGCTAGTCGGATATACAGGGTGGCGCAGAGGAAACGCATGTTTTCTGACCGAATGGTATTTGGCACAGAATAGGGATATGACCTCGCCGCACCGCCAGCAGAGAACACATGCGATGCAGTTTCAGCCATGGCACCGTGGATGACGGAGCATCGTGTGTTTGCTGTCGAGCAATTTTTTCGAAACGATGATTCTGTAGTGATCGTGCAACGTTTATTCCGTCGACAGTTCAATGTTGAACGCCACGGGCCAATTCCAGATCGAAACACAATACTCCGATGGGTTGAAGCATTTCGAAGTACTGGATCCGTAATGAACAGGAAGCCACCTGGCCTTCCCCGTACCGTGCGGACTCCAGGCAATATCGAAACAGTGAGAAGAGCGGTCCTTGATAGTCCCCAACGGTCCACTAGGCGCCAAGCTCCAACTCTGTGTATGTCCCGTCGGTCGTTACAACGCATTCTGCATGACGATTTACAATATCATCCGTACAAGATAATGATCGTGCAAGAGCTAACGGAAAGCGATTTTGCACAGCGTAGAGAATTTTGTGCGAGAATGCGGGCCATTTTTGCTGACGATCCTGACGTCGTCATAATGATGAGTGACGAAGCACACTTCCATTTAACAGGATATGTAAACAAGCAGAACTGTAGGTATTGGGCGGCCGAAAATCCACGAGAGCTACACCAACGACCCTTGCATAGTCAAAAATTAACTGTGTGGTGCGGAATCAGTAAATTAGGTATCGTTGGTCCTTACTTTGTTGAAGAGGAAGAAAGAGCAGTAACAGTTACTTCAGCACGTTATGTTCACATGTTACAAAATTTTCTGTTACCCGAACTTCAACGGCAACAAGTAAACATGGGAGAGCTGTGGTTCCAACAAGACGGTGCCACAGCTCACACAGCGAGAGCATCAATGGAATGGATTCGACAGATGTTTCCTGAACATGTGATTTCCCGTTTCGGCGATGTCCCTTGGCCCCCACGCTCCCCAGATTTGTCCGCATGCGACTTCTTTTTGTGGGGTTACCTTAAGGATAAAGTGTACCCTCACAAGCCTCGTACGTTACAGGAACTGAAAATTGCTATTCGTCAAGAAATTGCAAGAATACCACAAGAAATGATTTTACGTGTAATGCACCACTTTCAAGAGCGGTTGGAGATGTGCGAGCGCGAAGCAGGGCTTTCACTTGAGTGACGTTATTTACCATCATTAGTTTAAAAGTGCACTATCATTACTTTATTTAGCTGTAACTGAAACAAAGTTATCTTGAAAATAAAAAATGTTATGCTTAGGTGAAAATCGTGCGTTTCCTCTGCGCCACCCTGTACAAATTGTTCGATGTGTGTATAATATACACTAAAAACCAAATACCACTAACCTCATGTTGTGTACGAGAGAGAAGCGCGGGAAGCGTGCCATACGTGTGTTAGAACAGATAGAAGCTCCTCGTTGCCTAGCAGTTCGAGTACAAGGTCACGGATACATTGGCGCACATATTGAACGCTTCTGGCCTTTCTCTCTCGTACACATTACGACGTCAGTCAAATTCGAACCTCCCTTATACTTTTTTTTAATATCCCACCATATATTTTTATGTATTTTTATACTATACATATTCTAGCGCAAACGTTTAAACGATTTAAGCAACATATATGAACTATACCGTATCCGGATGTGTGGGCATGTGTATCTACTTTTGTAGTTTCATATGTGCATTCATTTCGGGTCTGATGAAGCCAACCAGCAGAAATACGTAACGCTCGGGTTACCTATCCTATTTTCTGCTCTAATCCACTTTCCTCCTTTTTGCGGATTTTGCCCATTATTTTCCTATATATATATAGGATATGATGCTTGGAAACTATCTCTTGTCAAGCCCTTGCCTAAATGTAAAAATCCAAAATGTCTCTCAGACTTAAGACCTATAACTTTGATTCCTGTTATATCGAAGATATTGGAGAAATTGATTAAACATCAGGTTTATCATTATTTCTCTTATAATGATTTCTTTCCCAAGTGTCAATCTGGTTTCCGCAGTGGTTTTAGTACAACTACAGCTTTACCAAGGGTTTTAGATGACATCATTGCTTCGCTTGATAAGGGAGATGCTTCAGCACTTGTATCATTAGATTATTCTAAGGCGTTCGATAGAAGAAGATAGGTCATGAGCTTTTATGTGCTAAATTGAAGTGTTCAAATCGTAAACAAGTAGTAGAGATAAACCACACTATATCTAGTCCAATTGATATAACATCAGGTGTCCCTCAGGGTTCAGTTTTAGGGCCTTGTTGTACTTAATTTATACTATAGACTTGGGTAGCTCTGTGAAAAACTCTTCTGTGATGTGCTATGCCGATGATACACAGATATATAAGAGCTTTAATAGTAACACTTTACATACTTCAATCAATGAGCTTAATGATGATTTGGAGGCAATAGTAGGATACTCAAATGGTAACAACCTTAAGCTCAATAAGGATAAGTGCTCGGTGATGCTTTCTTGTCCTGCTGTCAAACGTAACACTATATTGTATTCTCTTGATGTAAAAATCGACGAGGAGCGTCTAGCTGTCGTAAATACTACAACAAATTTAGGGTTGATTATTGATTATACTTTACGGTTTAAGGAGCATATTTCGTCTATCTTAAAAAAATGTTATGCAACTTTGAAGTGTTTTTATGTCAAGCGCTCTATTTTGAATTTTAAAGTTAGAAAAAAGTTATGTGAGGCTATTATATTTCCAAGCTTATTTTACTGTAGCACTGTGTTCTATCATTGTCTTGATTCTTTCACAAAAGCAAGACTCCAAAAACTCCAAAATACTTGTTGTCGATTTGTATTTAATCTCAAGAAGTATGATCATGTTTCCTTAAAGAGATTTCAGCTTGGTTGGATGTGTATAGAAAATGCTTGCAAGTACCATATAGCAGTGTTTACACATAAGATCATATCTTCTCGATCCCCCTTGTACCTTTATGAGAAATTTGTTTTCAGACGAAATAATTCAGACATTGATTTCAGACACAAAAAAAAGACTAGAGATCCCTATGTATAAGACAACTTTATTTCGTAGTTCATACATTTACAATGTTATCCTGATTTATAACGAATTAGATGACAATATAAAGGATTGGCCAGTAAACAGATTTCGTAAGCATGTGAAACAGATTTATTTGTCATTGTAGTAATTGTGGAAAAGTTAGTTTTTAATTCTTACATTTTATTTTATTTTTACGTAATATACGTGTGTATATATGTATGTCAGGAAGCTATCAAGCTCGTTGTTTTGAAGCGTCTTTTGCTACTTGCCAAAGTTTCCTTTGATTAAGTGTTTCAATTTATTATTTGGGTAGGTTAGGTAGAGTAGCCAAGAGCTAGACTTCGCCTACGTAGAGGTCACATTATGTTGTAGTTTATATAATGTAGGTACCTAATAAAGACATTTTATTATTATATATACGTATATATATATATATAAAATTATAGCTTCCGCCTTTTGTTGGGTACTTCGACAAAATTTAAGCAAAGAGGACTATTTATACTTTATTAATCTCTCTAGCTTTCAATGGTCTTTTCCATAATCATCAGGAGAGTAGTATGTGTAGTGTAGTAGTATACCCAGTTACCTGGTGAAAGCTGGATACATGGTAAAAACGTCAAAATTAATACAAACTACATGCAGCTGTATATCAAGAACAAATTAAAACGGATTTAAAATATTTAAAACGAAAGTTAAAAGTTACATCGTGAACCACCTGATGATTGCACAAAATGGTGGGCATAGAATCATCAGGAAGCTTTAATTTTTCACCTAACTGGTCTAGACGACAATGACCACGTCTCACCTCTCAAGTCAATATATATATATATATATACAGGGTGACTTTGAAGTTGAGTCATTAATTTTCAGATAATGATTGTAGACGGGAGATCAACCAAAATATGTGTGTAAAAATAAAAAAAAATGTTACCTTGTTTTATAAAATATCCTCCCGACAAGTACTTCAGTGCGGACCTGTATTTGATCGTGAGGTCTTGGAGCACCGGTATGCCCTCCCCTGTGAGGTCTTAAGTTACTTGATCCACGAGCCCTTTGTACTACATTAACAAAGGCACGAAGGGTTGGTTGCACTCGATTGGGAAACCGATCCGCATAAATCCGTGATGCTGCGGCACCATTTTGTAAAGACTCCCCCCCCCCCGTAAATAAGAATCATGTCCACAAGTTCAGCATTTTCGTAAACATGTGCCATTTTATTTCGTTTGAGCCACGCAACAAACACCACTATTCACTCACGCGTTACCGACTGACACATTGACTGAATAAAATTGTAGTAAAAACATGGTGATAAGCGTTTCAAGTTCTTTCGCTTTTTTGTTTCCGATGCGATGAACCGATAAGGCGGATTATATCCGTTGTTGCGAAACACGAGCACATAATATTATTATTGAGACAGCGCGGTACTCAAACTTCTAAAGGGCTATAACTTTGTTACTTTAATTTTACCAGAAAAATGTTAAAAGAAAAAACATTTCTTTTGATCAGATCTACTCACTGTTAAAATAAATTACTCAACTTCGAAGTCACCCTGTATATATATATATATTTATATATACAGGGTGTCCGCAAAGTTGGAGTTTTCCTTTTCAGAAACAACTACCCTTGAAATAACAAAGGTAATGTGTAGTGAAACGAGGGCGACCAAGTAAAAAAAAATAAAGGAAAAAGTACTCACTCTCCAGTTGACGAGAAGGGCTAAGTACGTCTCTGCCTGAAATCATCTTCTAACAAGGAAGGCAAAACGTTGGGTGAAAGGTCTAGGTATTGCATCCCGTCCAATCGATTTCGGAGAATAAATGGTCCAATGATCATACCGTTCACCATGCCAGCCCAAACATTCACCGAAAATGTTTGTTGAAAATGACCAAACATGAGTGTTGCGAAAGTTATTCACCCCATTACGCGTGAACGTAGACTCGTCTGTAACCAGTATGCACTTCAAAAAGTCCGGATTATTGTCATGTTGATGCAACAACCACTCACAAAACCGCACTCTTGCTGGAAGATCATCAGGTTGAAGAACTTGTACACGTTGGACGCCCCTCTTTACGCAGCGTTTGCCACACTTTAGTTTTTAATACTTGCACTTCTCTAGCCACGTCTCTAGTGCTTGTTGTTTTTTGAAACACAAACGATTATACGAGTTCGTTTACCTCTACAGGCGTGACTGTAACCGTCGGTTGAAGGTTGCATACTAACCTGACACACTGACCCCGACCCGTCGGGTTGAGACTTTGTAACAGTCGGGGATATCCCGGCGGGTCGCGGCTACAGGACGGTATTCAGATATTTTTGATGTTGCTGAGCCCTTTATCTCGGCTCCCTTAAGACATTGGTGTATATGGTACTAAGAAAAATTGCTTATGTTTTACAAGATCTCCGCGTCGTGTAAAGGAAAACCCCAACTTTGCGGACACCCTGTATATATATATATGAAAATTCAAGGTATCCTAGCCATTTCAAACTACAATGTGTAGGTTGGCTCTTGTTGGGGACTTCGTGAGTCATTTTCCCTTTCCATCTCCGTTTCCTCAGGTTACACCCGTATCCGGATACATAAGCATGTGTATCTACCTTTGTGGTTGCATATGTGCAGTCATTTCGGGCCTGATAAAGCCAACAATCAGAAATACGTATTTCTTGGGTTACCTATCCTATTTTCTGTTCGAATCCACTTTCCCTTTTTGCGGATTTTACCAATTATTTTCCTATTTTTTGTTATACTCGTATACGCTCCGTATGCTCATTTTCTCTCTCTATATATATATATATATATATATAAATATACAGTGCTTTTCTTTAATGTCCCCCTCCTCTTTGATTTCTTGAACGGATCAATTCAAAAAATTAAATCTTGAGGTAATGAAATTGGTGCGTGTGTACATGCAAGTTCTAAAACATACTTTATTATCTGAACTCAAAAGCTATACAAATTCTAACCCTGTGGCACGTTCGCATATAAGCCAAACATGCGCAAAAGAAGAAGATTTCGTGAAGTCAATCTCGTAAAGATCGGAGAAGGCAACGGTCGTCTTCAAAACCTCGACAAAAGAATCCTAGTTAAACCGGGTAAAATATATCCGCTAAGTCAAGTCTGGTGATCCTAAGAAGAAGCTGTGAAGAGAGAGGAGCTCCTCCAGACCAGGCGACAGGAACGCCCAGGTACGTGCCTTATTACCTTAATTATATCTGAACGCGCTTACAGTCCCGCGGTTCTCCACAATTTAGAATCATCTTTGCAATAACAGGGTGGTTACCATACTTTAGAGTAAAATTGACAGATGAAAATGTCAAGATGACCGCTAGGCGGGATCTTGGAAAAACAATTATATAAAGACGGGGGTCTTGTGGCACATCATCTTGAAGATTCTGACGAGTATTTTATAACCATAAAGTCAATACCTTTACCTACAACAAAATGGTGGTACATTTAATAATTACCTGAATGCATTGACATTTAACTTGATAATTCGAATAAATACGTTGAGTTCAGCTTAGAAGTCGGTAATTTCGCGTCGAACATTTTCAAGCATAGTAACATCGATATTTCCACAAAAATTTGTTATTCTCAGCCGTATATCCAATATTAAAGCAGGTTCAGTTTCGTACACCTTTTGCTACAAGTAGCCCCATAAAAAAAGTATAAAAGTATCAAATCCGGCGAGCGAGCTGTCCATTCCACAGGACCTCGACGGCCAATCCAACGACCGGGGAAATTGTTATCTAAATAATTCCTAACTTGTCTGTAGTGGTGTGGTGGAGCAACATCTTGCTGGAACACAATATCAGTACCGAATTCATTAGGATTCGCTTCGACGATTTCGGTGATTAGATGGTCAATAGCATGTTCCAGCATATCCAAATACAGTTCCCCGGTTAAAGTTTGTTCGATTAATAGAGGCCCCACAATATGATTTCCCAATATCCCAGCCCAAACGTAAATTTTTTGTGGATATTGAGTATGAGTTTCCCGTAAGACGTGAGGATTGGTGTCACTCCAATAACGACAATTTTGTCTGTGCACATTACCGTTGAGAAAAAATGTACATTCATCACTAAAACAAATATTTTGTATATAGGTAGGATGCCGTGCAATGGTTTCCGTCATAGTTTCGCAAAATTCTGTTCTTCGATCATGGTCATCTTCAGTTAGGTGATGTACCATTTGAATTTTGTATGGGTGATATTTATTCTTTTTCAAAAGTCTCCATACAGTAGAACTACAAAACAAACCTCACATACATTCGCGATGAAAGAAGTAGGCTGTTGGGGATTTACTATGATGTCACCAATTATTTGAACTTGCTTTTCTTCCGGGATGGTCGGATGACCTAGGGGCTTTTGGTTGTTTTTTCAACCAGTAGCTGTGAATTTAGATACAGGTTCCTTTAAATATTGTCTACAGTTAGGACGATTCGGGAAACGATCATTAAAAATCCTTTCGGTCTCGTGAAAGTTACGCCTCGCACCATAAACAAAAATCGCTTCGATTTTTTCTACCAATGAATTGTCCATTTTAAAAATAGTTCAAACAGTATCTAGCACTTAAACCGAGAACTAAATAAGAATATTTTAACTGTACAATGATGTTTGTTCTCGTACTGATATTCTTGTCACTGTCAACAAAAAATAACAAAACAAGTTTTTATCGCTGTTGCTGTGGATGCGGCAGGGAATTACAATTATTTGTAGAGATATGCAAATATCCATGTTAGTGGGTTTGTTTTCAAGTAATTATCAAATGTACCACCGTTTTGTAGTAGGTAAAGGTATTCTAGGGTTATAAAGTACTCGTCAGGAGCTTCAAAATGATGTGCCATTTTCAGATAATTTTTTCTCCAAGATGGCGCCCAGCGGCCATCTTGACATTTTTATCTATCACTTTTACTCTAAAATATGGTATCCATGCATCAATTTTATTGCCTCGAATTTTAATTATTTGAATTGATCTGTTCAAAAAATCAAAGGGGAGGGGGGCATTAAACAAGAGCACTGTGTATATATATTTATATAATTCCAAAGACGTGCTCACTGTACAACATTCACCATACAACATTTTGATAATACGACTGTATGTTGAGTTACAAACAATTCACAAAACGTTCAACTTTGACAGCACGTTTATCAGCTATTTTGAAAGGTAGCGATCTTTATCTCATAAGGATGTGAAGTAATCAAAAGGAGCTTAAAAGTGACCTTAAATTCCATTTTAAAAAATTGTCCAAGATGACGCCTAGCCCAGCTAAATGCATCCCATTCGATAACTTTTCCTGTTCAAAAACTCTGTGGGCGGGAGGTGCTAAAGTACCGTTTAATTAAAATGGGATTACGACATATTGATGTTTTTGAATTAAATTGTGTGATATTGAAAAAAAAGATACATAGAAAGGTGCAGTGATTGACATCATCCGCTGATAGAAGCAGGCAAACCATGCCATCAAAGGACATTGCGTTTTAAATGTTCTAGCAGCTAGTTATTCCCACTATCTTGAACCCCATTTATACCTCAAGGTCTTTTTTGTGTTCGCCCTTGTTGAACGCTGATCCACAAACTGCCACTTGGACCCTTCTAGCTTTTAAGTAGATTGAAAAAACTGCTACAGGTAAAGTAGGACTTCCCCTTATTCAATAGCCCCGAGTAGTGCACAATTTACTTATAGAATGAGTACGTGAGGGAAAAAGGGATCCGCATGCGATCTGACATGCAACTAAATAGGCATGCAACAATTTGGGCACGAGAAAATGAAGTAATCCGACTTACAAGCTCAGAAATAAAGCGTATCAAACAAATCTTTAAAATCTGATTTGTAACCATAGATAAGATAATCGGAACTCTCGGATTCGAATAGTAAGAATTAGTGATGCTTCATTATTCAGAGTTTTTCAATAAGTCATCCCCATGAAGACTAGGGTTATGAGGTTAAACTAATGGAGTGGGAGTGAAGATAAAAATATCGACAATGAAGTGAGTTGGTATACTGCTCAGCCAATGAATTTCAGGTGCTGCGCATAGAGCATCTCTTTCATTTGTACACTGCACAAAATATTAATTTGTGCGTATGTGGTGTCTCTGTCTGTTTCTGTCAGCATGACTGAGAACAACTCCAGTGTGGACAGTTCGGACGAGTTGTGAGCAGAGACATTGAATAATATTGATAAAACACGAAGTAATAAACCTACAAGGCATGACAGAACGTGAGTAAAATGCACATAAAGATTGCGGCAGGTTATGTTGACATTTTCAATGCGCAGACGCAGTACGCTATATTCTAGGCCAACCAGATTTCCGAGAGCCACTCCATCCTTGGCGACATCACTTACGCAATTCCACCTGCTTTCTTTAGTCTAAGTGCCGTATCGCCAGTCGTTCCTATAATTGTAGGACACCTTTAAGGCCTCCTTGATTTCAGTAGTCTTTTCTCTCCTTCATAAAGCCTGGGATATTTCTAGATTCCTACTGTTGCGACAGCGCTCTCATATTGTGTGGCTATGTTTTCTTTTTGAATTGTAGGAAATTTCAGGCTAAATAACAGATGATATAAGTCAAAAGCATGAACAATTTGATGCAAATAGATATTTGGAACATAACCTCAAAATAGAGCGATGACACGGAACAGTAGAAAACTATGAAAATCAAGGAGGCCATAAAATCCTCCTACAATTGTAGGAACCATTGGCGATACGATCCTTAATGGGTCTCTCTCATGCTTCTTGAACGGCTCAAGTTAGCAAGCTATAATTTGGGGAAGCGCAAGTTACGCATGAATATGTAACTACATCTTAACGTTAAAATAACTCCTGAAACTTATCATCTGGTTTTCGCATTCATAGGACTCCATAGTCACAAGATTTACTGTAACAGAGTTGTCAAATGGACTTAAAAAAGGCCACAATGGTGGTCGAAACGTAGCACAATAAACAAAAATTAAAACATCTATGCAGCTTAATTCGGCCAGACAGTGGGGTACTATTGAAATAGTAGTTGAAAATTCAAAACGGTGGCTGCTAACTATTCTATAACATTTTTTGAGTGGCGTTGGGTGGCATGTAATACTTTATTTTAGTCGCTTTCTAAACCTGGATTATAAAAATAATTTACAAAATCGCCGACTGACAGGCTGTTCAACTTGAGCGTCTTTATAACTCAACAACTATCATTAGAGGATATACGTAGTATGTTATACCATTCTCCTTCTCTTGGAAGGGCCTATCTGAATGTGCAATAAAATATAAGGCATGCAGTTTATAAAAAAAAATGACAGATTTTGATAATTTCCCAAATGAAGTGATTCATGGTATATTTTATTACGTGTTCGGGTAGATCCTTCCAAGAGAAGAAGATTGATACGACACACTATATCGGTCTGATGGTTGGTTCTTTAATTATACGCGACTCAATGTTTGTACAAAGGCGCTCAACTTTGACGTCCTGCCAAAGATGGTGACTTTATGTTCTACGGCTACAAAAAATTCATAGGGACTTCAAAATGACGTAAGTATAACAAATCCCCCATGTTTCACTTGGAAAAATGTTCCAAAATGGCGCCCAACCACCAGATTGGAATCTTCAAACTGGCACTTTTTCGCTAAAATGCAGTATACTTGCATCAGTTTCATTGCCCCGAAAGTTCAGGGTACTAACTGAATCCGTTCAAAAAATGAGTAGGGGGCCTTTTAAATACACTGAATAGGATCTTCTAATCTGCCAATAGAATCTACAATAGATATTTAGCGCCAGTGACCAATACATACAAGAAAGGTCATAATGGCTAGAGAGAGAATAGTTTTTTTAAATTATGCTGTTGATTTGGATCACGGACACGTTTCGCTTTAAGGACAGACAATATTTCGAATATTCTGAACTCTTGTTTTACCATATTCTTGTACCTTGAAAGATCTTGGTTAACAAAAAGGTCCTTAAATTGTAGATCAATGTTCACGATATCCTGAATTCCACTTGATGTTCCGTGGGACTCCACTACATGTTTTCAGCTGCGTGTTGATTTTGGGTTTTAAATAAACTCTAGACGTCAAAAAGGCGATGCTATGGACAGTCTGCAAAATACAACGGTTCTCCAACGTTGTCCTAATAGACAAGGTTAAACATCGTTTTAAAATAATCTCAAAATATCCCTCTGAATCTCATAGAACAAGATTTAAAACTTTAATTTATATACTTGTCGTTCTCAAAAATTATAATTATTAATAAAGTTTCTACGCTGTATAACCAAAATCAATCTACCTAAAGAACACCGTTCATCCAATTGCAAGTCACTATTATGCGCACCCTTCATATGGAATACAAGCTATTCTACCCTGCTCACACGTGAGAAAGCCTTAATCCCTTTTACATTCAGCTCCTATTTGCATCCCATATACGCTTAAACATACGTATGGTAGAGATTTGGCAATTTAGGTAGAACGTTTTAGCAGAATAGGGTGCTTCGATCATTCTGGCATTTTAATGAGATCGTTTGCACAAAAACTGCTGCTCCTATTTATCTCTAAAGGGAGAGAGAGAGCGAGAGTAACAGAAGCTTCAGGTTACAAGTAACCGAGGATTTATACGATAAAATAAACTGCTCGACGATTGGCATACCATACTGATTCTACGCGTTTTTGCAACATTTCACTTGAAAGAAATATTCTTCGAATATCGTCACGGAATTTATGAACTTGCTGTTTTTGAATTCGGTTGCAACCGAAATCCTCTGATGACTTCAAACCCCACCCGCCTTGAAAACTGAAAAACGATAGAAATACTTTCTCTATCCATTGAGGATGTCCTCGACACCAATTTGGAAACTATAGAACAATTCTGTTTCTGAAGTTGTGGTAACTCAGCGACAAGATTTAACTGATACTTACTCGCAGTAGAATATTCTTCCACCAAGTATTGGCAGGAACGAAAAAACTCTTACCATAAGATTTTTAGGCATTTATGAAATCTACTAAATGAGATCACACGAAGACAGATCTAATTGTTTATCCCAAAACAACTGTTTTCCGGTCATCACTACTAGTTTATTGACAATATACAGGGTTAGTTCAAAAGGCATTTTATAGCAAAATACACTAGTTTAGCGTGCCGATATGAATCGCAGATAAATGTTATTTTTATGCAAGAAGGGGTTACATTTTTTCTTCTAAACAAATTCAAACACTTCGTATTTGTGATTAATTCGCAATAAAAGCTGATAGACACAACCTCTTGGTTTTAAAATGTGTATATGTGTATTTCGAATATCGTAGCGCATTCGTTCAATTACTCACAAATGCGAACTGTTTGAATTTGCTTAGACGATAAAAGCGTAATATTCGTTTTTCGCATAAAAGTAACATTTATCTTTCTGAACGGTTTGTGATTCATGTCGGCAAGGTAAACATCTGTATTTTGCTATTAAATGTTCTTTGAACGAACCCTGTATATTGCTCAATAAACTAGTAGTGATGGCCGGCAACCAAGTGTTTTGGGATAAATAATTAGAATTTCTCAAAAAACTACTTGACCAATATAATCCAATTTTGTTATTGTTATTTAGAAGTATGAATCCTACGGACTTGAAGAATTTCACTTAGTTGAGTGAAATTATAGTCGCATTACCAACAAGTGCCAAAACCTGCATTTTGTCACGTTTTCCGGCCGTAACATTTTTTCTATTAATCGGACCTTTTTACGAGTGGTCTCATTTTGTAGGCCTCATAAATACATAAAAATCTTATACGAAAAGCTTTTTCGTTCCTGTCAACACTTTCGATTGAATCCAGAAAAAAACACTTCTTTGTTCTCAAATAAAAAGTTTTCCCACAAAAATTGGTGTACCCATTTTATGCGTCTATGTTTAAACTACCCCCTTGAACAACTTGCATAAATAAAACCGGACTTTACAATTTTTTCCAGAAAATTTGCTAATATGATTACAGTATATGTAGGATGATCGCCTAAATTGGAAATTTATAAGATTTGTTTAGGGGTGCGCATTTGGCCTGTCCAGAAAATGCTTCGATCGATGATCCCGCGTATGTTTCTATTTATGTTGCTATACGTATACTTAATTTGTTTAAATCACAGAGCGTCTGCGCTACACTTGAATATGTACAGCCCTGTATTCCTGTACTTGTTTCGTATAAGCATACATTATCAAAATAATTACGATCTAACAGGTACAGTTTTTTTAAAAGATTTACATTCTTATATGCGATCAACACCGACGCGAAAACTGAGGAAACAGCTATGCCGTGAATCTAAGTTCAACAACGAAAGTCAGAAGAATAACTAACATCTATATTGAATTTCGAAAAATATTTGACTATACCTATTCATATTTTTATCGCCTGATACAATAGAAGTGCCTGATTGTGTCAGTATTTGCACTAATTACTTGATTTGTTTAATGGATAGTTCAGAGTCTTTATCCTTAAGCTTAGTACACACTAGTAAACCCCGTTGCGCAGTTTGTCTATAGGCAGTCTGGAGATGGTCTCAAGATACGACCAATAGATGGCCCATCCTTCTTTGTCTCGTCTAGCGTCCATACGAGAATGTGAATTTTTTTGGCTCATGTTTGATTTCGCCATCAAAGACATCGTTTTGTGTGGGATGTACTGGGATATGTATCAGGGTCCCTTAGAATGTGTTTTTTTTAGTTAACAGGGAATGAAGTTTTTTACGTTTTAATCTTTAATAGATATTATTACACTAGCTAATTATAAATGACACGTACTTCTTTTGTTCTCATACAATAAAATATTGCATTTCTGAGGATTACCGAGCACTTTCCATGTTTTTTTTTTCAGGCTAGCATTGACCAGATAGAACACAATGGATTTAAGGAGCAATAATAGGATAAATTATAGAAGTTCCACTGAAGTTGAAAAATTACCAGCCTCAAATAGGCGAAATCCTAAATCCGCGCTTGATTCCAGTTCATAGCTAAGACAAGACACAAGACAACGTCTGTCGGGTCAGCTAGTGACCAATAAAAATAAAAATTCCTTGTAAGTTTGCAACATAGATTGGTAAAGAACAAGTAGGTATGTCGACTGAATAACCCTATTGCACACGTCGAGGTTACAAGAATGCTTTTAGTAAATGTTCGTCAAGATTTCGACATTGACACTAATTTTGAAGGAAAAACCTGTACTTCCATAAACTGTCTGTAAATTTGAACCAGAAGGTATATAAGCAGGCCTCACAATACTACCAGATTTTTAAAAGAGGCTCAACTATCACGATTTTTTTAATCGCACATGCGCGCTCAATTCGGAGTACATTTTTGAGTGACCTTTTCTTCTCCATGACACGTTTCAGAACCTACCCTTTTTTCCTTTGGGACAAGCTGAATATGGGATTTTAAGAAAACCACATAGTATAACAGCGTATAAACCACAGAACTATCAAAATCAAACAACAAATGATACTATCGCATACACGCAATTTGAAGTAAATATCCTTTCAACTATCAGTAACAAATTCCTCATCCACCGAATATTGACCTCTAAATTGCTTCGTTTTATTCTCCACTTTGGGAAAGAGACAAACGCTTGGAAGTAAATACATATATCCTTTAAAATTGATCATGCTACCTTTTTAACTTGTTTTGTGGTCGAACAAACGTAACTTCAACTTAAAATGTTTGCAGGGATGATGACAGCGTTGCGTGGGAGGTGCAGAGTCAACCCACTTGACGGAATTTTTTATAACTGTCGAGCACGTACGCTAGAAGCACGCACACCACGCCACCGTGGTAGACAAAACCGACAGAATGGACCGTGAATGTAAATCGGCTTAATGACCCTAATGGGTGATAGGGTCGCCTAACAGCTAGCTTGCAACATCTAGAAATATTTATATGAAGCCATATTTTCAGAAGAAGCAAACTGACTAAAACCCGTCCATGCTTGCGGCATTTCAACTGACCTATCAAAGCCGATTTGATGAGGACAGCGGTCCTGCGGACAGGCACTAAACGGCACCGAGCAACAAATGCCTGAAAGCACAACAATATTGGATGAAAACTTTTATTCGACCCGACCTCATTTCCATGTAATGCAAAACCTCCGACCGAGTTGCTGTGGTAAACAATAACAGAACAGTTATGGCGTACTATTTAGATTTAAATTACAAATAAAATGCATGCAATAAAACGAGGGTAAATTGGAAGTAATTGAATATTTATACATATGTTATCTTTATTTTCATTAAAAAATCGAATGAATTAAACAGAGCCCCGCAATATGAAATCGATGAGAATGTAATTAATGTTGCATTTATTAAAGAGCACCAATACTAATGAGGGGTAGTGGTGCTTTTGAATACATAATTCGGTGAAATTTTTGGTATTTTAGCATATGCAGCAGGCTTGTTTCTGATGATAGGGTTGAGTGATGTCATCCGATATCCAAGCTGAGAAGGGGAAGATTGGAGGCGGCCCTCTCTATGACTTGGAGGCAGCACTGAGAACCAGTGATGACGCGTAAACACGAGCTCTTCTGACCGAAGGCACAAATGTGCCTCCCGACTCATCTTGGTGCCTTCTAGAGTTGTACTTCCCTTTTCATCCTTGTTTTGTTACACCCGTATTTAGACGTGATATATTTTTACTTCGGTGCTTACGAAAAAACATTCATTTGGGCCTGATGAAGCCAATAAGCAAAAACGTACGTCGCTCGGGTAACCAATCCTCCTATTTCTGCTCCTGTTCATTTATTGCTAACATGATCGTACTTTATTTCTGGCAACATGAGAACGCTCCCTTGTCCATATCTTTTCGATCAGCTGTAGAAAAAACCTGTATCTTGAAAACCCAGAATTTCGCGCAAAATGTTAGTCCAATGTCACTGTTGAATATGAACTCTGGAAATGAATAAATCAAACGAGTTCTCGGAAATGGGTACAACTTCTAAATGGAGAGTAGTCTGTATATTTGATATTAGCGCCCCATAAATTGCTGTTAAAATATGATAATATTTGTTTTGGTTTCCGTACACTGCAGTCCCTAAATTTTACAACATGCTATCTGCAAAATTAATTTCCCCGATCAACCCCTCGTATACCGCATAGTAGGTATATTTCTTAATGTTGTATACGAGTATGTAAATCAGATTCGCCTCAAAATACCCGGCGGGCTGTGTTCGAATCGATTCGGAATTCGTTACTGCGATACATGAAGGGACGGCTGTTATTCGGCCCTTTCTCACTCCAAATGGAAATGAGACATGTCACCGTCTCTGTAATAGAAACCTCAACTCCTTGCTAGAATGTCTTGCCCTTGCCTTGCAACATTGCTGTTAAGGAAGTAAAATGTTAACTGGAATACACTTCTAACTGCTACATTCCTTTTTCCAGATAGTTGTAATCAGAAATGCAGAAATAAATACTGGCAATATTTTTAGACGTAAAAATAGACCTTAAAATAACATAAAAAGTATGTATTCGCCGGGAGCGGAATGCATAGTGGGGAAGCTGAAACATGATCGGACTGCTAGTGAAATATAGGCTTGATCTCTATAGTGATATCTGTGCCATGTGAGGGCAACCGAAGTTTGGCAAACGTGGAAATATTTTGCAGTCATCATTTGTCAGAAAAAAAGACAATATAATGCACCAGTTCAAAATTCGGATTGTTTCCATCCTCATATCGACATAGTGTCTGTTATATTCATAAATACCACCACCACTTTCAAACTAAAGTATTCGAGCATTTACTCCATCATCCCCAAGTTTAGCTTGCTATCTTGATCCAACAAATAAGTTGGGAGGGGCCTTTTTAAAAGCACCCTCTACAGATTTTGCTGCAAAATAGAATATAGCTAATAAGTAAGCAATTGAATTATCGAGCAGCAATTTACCTAGAAATGTTTGGCTCAGTATAATTATTTATATAAGACCAGAACTGTCTCACACTCCGCATTGCCGTTCCAAGACAAATGCATCCAATCATTTGCAGTTGCAAGACGGCCCTGCTTCCTCGATTCAAACGAGAAGGATTAGCCAACCTAAGCGAATGAAATATTCCCTGTGACATTCCTAACCTATAGTTTAGGTTTTTCCCCTTCGGAGCATATGGTTCTAATATCAAAATATTAGTTTTAATTTCCGATCACCCAACATCATAACACAGTCAAACCTATATCTGTAAGCAATTATATATATATATATATATATATACTAAGTGACATATAAATCCGAACACCCAGTTTAAATGGTTTTATTTTAATAAAATTTTGTATAAGTACTTAATGAAGCATAATAAGTAAATGATAAAATTTCAAAATGATTGCACTGCTTTAAAGCCCTTTGACCTTTAATAATGTGTGGATGCACCCTGATGTGCTACGCTTTCTCCAACACGCCTAGGCATGCTTCTGATCAGGTGGTCAATGTCATCCTGTGGTATCTCATTCCAGGCAACCACCAACTCCTCTCGAAGTGCTTCTAGAGTCTGAGGAGGACGTTGCAAATTGAGCAACCCATCATAACCCACACGTGCTCAATTGGGGATAAGTCGGGAGATCTTGGTGGCCATGGTAACAATGTGACATCATTATATTGAAAGAAGTCTATTGTGACTCTTGCAACATGTGGTCGGGCATTATCTTGTTGGAAAGTTGGATCTGCCAGGGTATGAAGATAGGGTAAAAGATGGGGTTCTAGAACTTCGTGGATATAACGCTGCGCGTTCATGTTACCTCTGATGAAGATTAAAGGTGACCTGGAACCATAAGCGATAGCACCCCAAACCATAACTCCAACAATGTGATGAACATGTCTTTCAACAAAAAACTGTGGATTCCTCCTTTCACCACGTCGCCTTCTAACCCTTACACGGACGTAATCGCCTTGAGTGGTGCAGACAACGGTCACTCTGGGATCAGGAATGGAACAGTATTGTCTTTAGTGACGAGTCTCGATTTTGTTTAGGCATGCACGATGGTCGTGCCAGGGTTAGAAGGCGACGTGGTGAAAGGAGGAATCCCCAGTTTTTTGTTGAAAGACATGTTCATCACATTGTTGGAGTTATGGTTTGGGGTGCTATCGCTTATGGTTCCAGGTCACCTTTAATCTTCATCAGAGGTAACATGAACGCGCAGCGTTATATCCACGAAGTTCTAGAACCCCATCTTTTACCCTATCTTCATACCCTGGCAGATCCAACTTTCCAACAAGATAATGGCCGACCACATGTTGCAAGAGTCACAATAGACTTCTTTCAACATAATGATGTCACATTGTTACCATGGCCACCAAGATCTCCCGACTTATCCCCAATTGAGCACGTGTGGGATATGATGGGTAGGAGATTGCTCAATTTGCAACGTCCTCCTTAGACTCTAGAAGCACTTCGAGAGGAGTTGGTGGTTGCCTGGAATGAGATACCACAGGAGGACATTGACCACCTGATCAGAAGCATGCCTAGGCGCGTTGGAGAATGCGTAGCACATCAGGGTGCATCCACACATTATTAAAGGTCAAAGGACTTTAAAGCAGTGCAATCATTTTGAAATTTTTATCATTTACTTACTATGCTTCATTAAGTACTTATACAAAATTTTATTAAAATGAAACCATTTAAACTGGGTGTTCGGATTTATATGTCACTTAGTATATACAGGGTGACTTCGAAGTTGAGTCATTTATTTTAACAGTGTGTAGATCTGATCAAAAGAAATGTTTTTTTCCTTTACCATTTTTCTGGTAAAATTAAAGTAACAAAGTTATAGCCCTTTGGAAGTTTGAGTACCGCCCTGTCTCAATAATATCATGTGTTCGTGTTTGGCAACAACGGTTCATCGCATCGGAAACAAAAAAGCGAAAGAATTTGGAACGATGTTTTTACGATTACAATTCAGTTCAGTTATACATACAGTCAGTTTCAGTCGCGTGTGAATAGTGTCTGTTGCGTGGCTCAAACGAAATAAAAAATGGCACATGTTTTTTTTTATTTTTACACACATATTTTGGTTTATCTTCCTTCTACAATCATTATCTGAAAATTAATGACTCAACTTCAAAGTCACCCTGTATATATTTGTTCGTCGACTATGTGTTCCCTTCACTGTTGTTTAAAAAACAATTTCAGCAACAATCTCTCCGACTTAGTAAGAAAATATTTTTCTCCTAATTGCTATTAGTTGCTATTTTAGTAATTGTTTCCAGCTCCAGACGATGAAGACAAAATTCTCCGAAAGCTTGAGAATTTAAGTTATAAGAGTGTACTTTTGCCTTCTACCCAAAGAAATTAAAGGATATCTTCTTATATATATAAAAAGAGAATATGATCATCCGGAGAAAGGGATATAACAAAAACTAGGAAAATAATGGGCAAAATCTGCAAAAAGGAGGAAAGTAGATTCGAGCAGAAAATAGGAAAGGTAACCCGAGCGATACGTATTTCTGCTGGTTGGCTTCATCAGGCCCGAAATGAATGCACATATGAATATGCAAAAGTAGATACACATGCCCACACATCCGGTTACGGGTGTAACCTGAGGAAACGAAGATGGAGAGGAAAAAAAACGACACACGAAGCCCACAACAAGAGCCAACCTACACATTTTAGTATAAAGTGGTTAGATAATTCGAGGTCTTTTAGCCTTTTTATACTGGCTTTGGCAATGACTACTGCTCACATATATATATACATATAACTTGAGACGTGGTCATTGTCGTTAAGACCAGTTAGGTGAAAAATAAAGCTTTCGCCTTTTGTTCGGTACTTCGACAAAATTCAAGCAATCTAGGACTCTTTATAGTTTATTAATCTCTAGCCTTCAATGGACTTTGCCATCTTCATAAGGCGAGTCGTATGTGAGATTGTTGCTAAATGTTATTAAATTTAGGTTGAGGGAAACAACCAGTAACCGGGTGAATGCTGGATACATGGTACATTCGTCAAACTTAATATAAACTACACACAGCTATATGTCAGGAACAAATTAAAACGGATTAAAAATATTTAAAACAAAAGTTAAAATTACATCGTGAAATCACCTGTGGGTGCAGCATCAGGTGGTTTCACACTGTAATTTTAAATTTTGTTTTAAATATTTTTAATCTGTTTTAATTTGTTCCTAACATACAGCTGTGTGTAGTTTATATTAATTTTGACGAATGTACCATGTATCCAGCATTCACCAGGTTACTGGTTGTTACCCTCAACCTAAACGTTAATTACATTTAGCAACAATCTCACATACGACTCTCCTGATGAAGATGGCAAAGTCCATTGAAAGCTAGAGATTAATGAAGTATAAAGAGTTCACTTTGCTTATATAGATATATAACCTCAAGAATTGCAGACAAGCTTACATGAAGGATCGAACTAATTGATTTTAATGCAAGTCCCCGGCCGTTGCGAGAAAATGACCTGAAGAATCAGCTGTTTTGGCTGTACGCATGCGTCTGATCAGCATTTCTCTTGCTCTTGCCGACTGTAAACGGGATACTAATCTAGGATTGCTGCTTCATGCTTCATCATTAACCACCCTGTATACAAGCGAAGTGTAGGTATCTTACTTCAAAATCAGCTTGTAGTTATGCGTTCAGCCCTTTTTCTAACTTTTGATCTGGATACTTAAAAGAATAGCAGATCATATGCAGTATGCACCTTAAAGTCACTGAACATTCCTCGAAAGCAAGCACGGTATTAGTTCGGTAAAATAAAAAAAAAAATAATTGGCAAACTTTCTATAAGAAAAGTTTTGTGTTCGTAAGAATAACGGGCTCTGAATAACAAGCAAGCTGATGTTACGAGTAAAATTGATCGGCCACTGAAATAGAGGTTTTTCTGGCTAGAAAGAAAATGTGGGATGGTTTTTAAGCCTAATAATTTTCTGGGACATTGCACACTGGTCCCAAATCAAGAAATCATTACATTTTAGGGTAGAGAATTGGAGAATCGATTTAATTTTTTTCAACAACTATTGGAAAAGTCTGCGATCAGGTGGCATACGCTTATCAACGCCGCGACCTGAAAACATTAAGCTGCTTATTTTATTTTTTTTCAACTGCAATAACAAAACTAAAGGGACTAGAAGTTTGATAATCGAGTAAAATTAGAAATTCATGTAACTATATATTTAGACTAACTATGCATTTCAGTGAGTCATTACAAACGTGTTTGTGAAAACTAAGCAATACAAAATATCCATGATCTTGCTGAATTGATAAACTTTTAGATGTATTATCCTAGTTCCCTGGTGATTTTTACGTGTTACGGTGTTCAATATAAGGCATCGTTTGCACTTAATTTTTTTTAATGCCTTCACTTTACGTTTTTAGGTTGCAAACTTTCAAAATATGTGTATATAAAGGAATGTCGACAGTAATGCGCTCTACCGTTATTAGTGCTCTGTCAAATGGTAGCCCATACAAAAGTTTTTTCGTCAAAATCGACCGAATCGTGGGCGATTCTGGGTATTTGGAATCCGAGCTTAGTACCGCTAGTACACTCTAGACCAGTGGTCGCCAACCGGTAGCTCGCTAAAAAGGTGTAAAAATCATAGAAGCTTTCGTAAGTCTTGTAAATTCGTATAATAAACACAGGCAGCGGCAACACTGCGGTGAGCGATCTGTTCGAGAACGATCTAGATTACTTTGAACGGAATAAATACGCAAGGCGCGGCGACAGCGCGCTCAGTTTAAAACTGAACGGCACAAAATCCAGCGGTTGGGTTGGAGTTGGCCTGCAATCAAAGTAGCCCACCACTCTGAAAGGTTGGCGACCACTGCTCTTGACGCTTATTGGAACATACTTCAAATAGATATTAAAAATGGGCATAGCGTATCTCAGCTGATGATAGGTTTACTGCATAGAAATGACTTACTTTCAACTGTCTACAGAAGCTCAATCCAAGAAAAAGCTTAATTAACGTTTCTTAAACTTCTAATGACTATTGGCGAGGAGGTCATGTAGTCGCAAAGAATTTCGAAATTGAGTTATTGTTTTACATTTACATGATCAAAAGCCTTGTCCCTTATTAAGGCCTATTCATACTATTCATACAGCCGTGACGTGACAGTGCTGTGAGCGGCACGTGATCCGCCCGGCGAAACTGAAAACATTCTTCCTGGAATTTGGATGAACTGATTTACACTAGACCGGCACGTGGAAGTGGCCGTATTCGCAGTGCCCTCGACGACGCCGTACCGTGATCATTGTATTGTTTGGAACGATATTTTTCGATTTTCACGGCCGTGTTTTTATATAACTTCCTCAATATTTTGATATAATTTCAAAAACATGAATGATGAAAAACTAATTGAATTTGTACGCGTACTTCCCGTGCTGTAGAACCAGTCAAAATCAAAATTCAAGGACTTCTACGTTCTTCTCGATTCTTCTTCTTCATCTTTCGTAGGTGGTAGACGGTGTCTGACTGTCGAACGCGGAGGTACCACCCGGCGGATCTCGTAGGCAGAGCCAGAATGTGTGTATGTTGCATGCACACATGTTCCCTCGCCAGACTCTGTGTGGCGTCCCCCCTTTCCCCTGTGCTTCCCCCTATAGCACCACGGTACCCCATGGGTATTTAGGCCTTAGGCATTCGTGGTAGTTGGAGTATTAATGCAGTAATTGTAAGTTCATTCTCTGAAATGTTTGCCATCTCGACCTCACATGAACACAACTGCACTGTCAGAGCACGGAGAAACATACTGACCGGTGTGAATTGTAAACACTGTGATCTCACTTCAGCGAGAATCACTGGCACGTCACAGCACTGTCACGTCACGGCTGAGTGTAAATAGATCTTAAATGTTTGTTTACCTGTCTGATGTCTATTGTATGTCGGATAATCATTAATATAACCCAGAAAGTACTGCTTGGGTTTTGATGAAATTTTGTCACAAGGATACTACAGCTAACGGCGGAAGTTTTAATAATCAGTCCATTGGAGTTAAAGTGAAAACCAAAAATTTCAGAATGTTACCAAGCCTCGTATTTTGGTACTTTTTTGACCGTTGTTCGGTGTAAACAGCAGCGAGAAGGGCCAAAATTTTACAGAATAGAGAACCTAAAATACAGCGGGCTACAATCTGACTGGTCCAACGCCAACCTCAACATGTGCACTATTTATTTGAAGTTATGTATTGTCTTTTTCATCCATTACGGTAGAATAACAGCCGATTATTTAGTAATATTTCAAAATACCCCATATCGACAAATGACACATATACTAAGTGACATATAAATCCGAACACCCAGTTTAAATGGTTTTATTTTAATAAAAGTTGGTGAATGTATTTATCTTACTGTAAATAACAAGTGAAAAAAATTTCAGCCTGATCAGTTGGACATTCCGGTTTTTATACTGCTTTTTTTATTCACTAACGCTCTGAAAATGAATATTTCAGCCGCAGTAAAGAATCAACGTTGGCGGATTTTGGTTCTTGACATCCTTTACGATCGGTTACGATGCCTAGAGTACGGAGACCTGTACGATTTCGTCAACTTAGTGAGTTTGATAGGGGCCGTATAGTGGGACTTCGGGAAGCTGGACTTTCTTTTCGGGCAATTGCAGCTAGAGTGCAAAGAAGTGTAGACACTGTGGTTAGGTGTTGTCAGGCATGGCTTCGAGAAAGCCGTACGCAAAGTGCAAGGGGCACTGGACGCCGCCGTAGAACAACAGACCGTGAAGATCGCCGCCTAAGATTATTGGCCTTAAGGGACCGATTCTCCACAACCAGGTCCATTGCAAATGAATGGTTTGCAGAACACGGAAGACCTATTGGCATGCGAAGTGTTTACCGACGAATTAGAAGTTTTGGCTTGTTTTCATACCGCCCACACTGGGTCCTCTCTTTAACTCGAGAACACCGACGTAATCGCCTTGAGTGGTGCAGACAACGGTCACTCTGGGATCAGGAATGGAACGGTATTGTCTTTAGTGACCAGTCTCGATTTTGTTTAGGCATGCACGATGGTCGTAGAATGCGACGTGGTGAAAGGAGGAATCCACAGTTTTTTGTTGAAAGACATGTTCATCACACTGTTGAAGTTATGGTTTGGGGTGCTATAGCTTATGGTTCCAGGTCACCTTTAACCTTCATCAGAGGTAACATGAACGCGCAGCGTTATATCCACGAAGTTCTAGAACCCCATCTTTTACCCTATCTTGACACCCTGGCAGATTCAACTTTCCAACAAGATAATGCCCGATCACATGTTGCAAGAGTCACAATAGACTTCTTTCAACATAATGATGTCACATTGTTACCATGGCCACCAAGATCTCCCGACTTATCCCCAATTGAGCACGTGTGAGATATGATGGGTAGGAGATTGCTCAATTTGCAACGTCCTCCTCAGACTCTAGAAGCACTTCGAGAGGAGTTGGTGGTTGCCTGGAATGAGATACCACAGGAGGACATTGACCACCTGATCAGAAGCATGCCTACGCGCGTTGGAGAATGCGTAGCACATCAGGGTGCATCCACACATTATTAAAGGTCAAAGGGCTTTAAAGCAGTGCAATCATTTTATCATTTACTTATTATGCTTCATTAAGTACTTAAACAAAATTTTATTAAAATAAAACCATTTAAACTGGGTGTTCGGATTTATATGTCACTTAGTATACTATATTTATCGGAAATAATCAGTGCGCTAATAGAACAGCAGAAATATTTAATGAGCGACATGAGAACAGTATCGTGCATCGAAAATATGTTCTACAACTTGTAGCTAAATTTCGGGAAACTGCAATTTAATTGTTAAATATATAATGTAAAATACTATTCTGCTTTCATGTATACTCCTTACTCCATATATTAACTCAAGTAGCTTTCCACTAAAAGCAATGATACAGCTAGTTAATTCAAGCCAACGTGTCTGTGAATGCCCAGGATATTTACATATAGTTGCACAAGAGACCGCTTGTCCCCGCACAAAGGGTCAGAGCCATGAAAATAACAGACCCCGCTGAGCCCGTTCTTTGGCCCACTTTGCGCCACAGCGGCCGCAAAATATATAGAGCCGTCGTGGTCGCTAACCACTTTTCCGACCTTTTAATTTGCACGTTATTGAAACACGCGGCGCTAACAAACTCTGCGGGTACATTAAAATTCCGGAACAGGAAAAATTAAAAATCCTTCGCGGTCCGAGGTTCAACACGTTCGCCAGCAGAAGGCCTGGAGCTCCAGTCAGCGACATACCCGTTGTTCGCTATTGCTCGCCATTGGGACGCAGAGGCGGCTTCATTTAGGGCCGAATATGTGTAGCATGGCATTGTCGTATGAAATAGTTATTTTCCTGACAAGGGCGGAATGTGATACTCTTCCGCAAGCGACTTTAGTTAATAATAATAATAATAATAATAACCTCTTTATTGGACAACCCGGAGGGACATAAACAGCGAAGGTTAGCCAAGGCTACTCTTACACTTAACTGTTTATGTCGGTTACATCTGACGTTCAAAACATGGAAAAAATATAAGAACAATGGAAAAAAAAGAACACATATATACCTAAGTATAAAATACAGATAGACACAATCTATAACTGTAGCAAAAATATTTAATCGGACAACGCGGAGCGGTCGAGTGTGGAAAGGACACTATCCACAAGAGTAAGGAATATGTCTTCTATTAGCGCAAAGCAAGGATATTGTAAAAATTGAAATCATTTGCTTCAATATCAGACATAAACATGCTTAAATTTTATAATTATCAATGTCAATATTTTCTCCTATACAGGGTGTACCTTAATGAAATGCGAATATTTAAGGGTGAAAAATTAATGTTAGTTTGCTGTATAAACAGTGGTCCAAAAATGTTTCCTTACAAAAACTCGGGGTGTTGAAGTTTTATGAAAAAATGGAAATTAAGTAATATTTTCAGAACCGCTTCAGATATTTCACTGATATTTAGTACGTAGTGAAAGTTGATAAAGTTGCATATTTTTCAATGCAAAAATAATGTTTGGCTTTAACAGTGGCATGCGTACGGGTATTGACTTCGATATTTTTTAAGAAAAAATGGTACGCCAATAGTTTTTTACCAAATAAAAATTATTTTTAAATTCCCCGTTTAATTTCAAACAAATAATTTCTCTTGACTTGCTTTCCTTTGATGCGTCATTTTTGTGTAAAAAAAATAAAAACCGTTCTATTGTCTAACTCTAAATTATTATTAATTTAATTGGAAAAATTAAACACATTAGGGGTAATAAACAACAACAACTGACAACATCAACATAACATCAAAACCAACGAAATGATTACAAAAATTGTTGAAACTGCCCCCTTCACTTAGTTTGCATGCTTCCGCCCTCCTTCTCATGGAATTGTGCAATCGTTGAAACATCCTTGCAGTATTTTTTATTCTTTCACAAGCTGCAACTATTCTTTCTCTTAATTTCTCTACAGTCTTAATGGGACTTGTGTACACTAGTGTCTTACGATAGCCCCACAAAAAGAAATCTAAACTGTAGAGGTCTGGGGACCTTCGTAGCCATTCTTGAGGCCCACCACGGCCAATCCAACGATTTGGATAAACGGTTTGTAAATAATTGCGAACCGCTACACTGACATGCGCTGGTGCTCCATCATGCATATACCACATATGGTTTCTTATTACTAACGGAACATCAAGCAGCAAAGGCAACTGTTGTTGAAAAAAATTGAGGTAAGTCTGTCCGTCAAGTCGTCCCGGCAAGAAGAATGGGCCAATAAAGTGGTTGCCCATACGTTAACTGAAAATTGGTGTCGGAAATGGGTTTCTGTTACGGCATAGGGATTTTTTTCTGCCCGCAAATGATTATTGTGGAAATTCTGAATGGCATTTCGAGAAAAATTAGCTTTTTCCGTGAACAGAATCATTGATTCAAATTACGAATTTTGTGTAATTTTTTGAAGATACCACTGTCAAAAAATCACACGCCTTGGAAAATCAATGGGAAGTTATGCCTGTACTCTTAAAATATGGTAAGGATATAACAAAAAATCCACTAAAATTCTCCAAACAATTTGATGGCAAACATTTAAGTGTCTAGCGATCTTCCTCGTACTCGTTTCGGGATATTGTTCGACTTTGTGCAGCACTGCTTCCTCAATTTCAGGTGTTCTTAGAGGTCTACCTTCAGATGTTTCTTTTCAGACAGAACCAGTTTCAACAAGGCTACAATGAATATTAGAGAAGGTTCGACTATCTGGCAAAGCACGATAAGGATAGCTCTGGTGATAAATCCTTCTGGCTTACTCACCATTACCGTCGGCAAGGCCATATACGTAATGCATTTCCGCCATTTCTGCATTTGAATAATTCACCATTATTAACAAAATTGTAGAAACTAAATAATGAAAAAGATGTCACAGCGAACAGATTTGAATAACAGAAACTTGTCAGACGTCAAAAGCCAGTGACATATTCCAGAGCAACTAGTTATTCATTTCTAAATTGCGTTCTTCAATTATTGCATTAATTTTATCGGACAATAGAACGGTTTTTATTTTTTTACTCAAAAATGGTTCTGAAAATATTAATTGATTTTAATTTTTTTCCTAAAACTTCAACATCCCGAATTTTTGTAAGGAAACGTTTTTGGACCATAGTCTATGAAGCAAACTAACATTAATTTTTCATGTAGATTCACACCCTTAAATATTCGCATATTATTAAGGAATACCCTGTATAAATGATAACAATATACCTATTGATATCCAAGTCCTAGTAACTTTTCAGCCCACTTTTCAACATCTAGTATTTTGCTCTTCTTGCCCGCTAATCGAATTCATTAAGTGTCAAATTCGATCAGCCTTCAGATCCCGACAGCTCCAATTCATTTCTATTGACAATGGCATATTGTAATTTAACACCTGGTGACATATTTACGTCGCGTGAAAAAGTAACTTTGCCGCTCGGCGGGCGGAAAAGTGACAATTTCCAAACTGAAATGCATGCGGGAAAGAGACACTTTTAGTACCCTGGTAGAAGAAAAAAACTACATGTTTCTCAAAATGATTTCCATCCCATTGAATACACTTCACGAAATACCGTACTTAAATGGGCATAGTGAAATGGTAGGTATTATGGATCGAGACTTTTTCATATCTGAAGAGAAAACAGTTCTGAACTCAGTTTTTATGGATATACAGGTTGATTTGTCTAAACACGCCAGGTATATAATAACATATCTCTGGCACTATTGAACGGATTTTGTTGAAATTTTGCACGATAAAAAGGTTACCTAGGAGCAACCTAAAGTTAAACGGACGGTTGAAAAATCTAGGGCTGAACTCTATTTTTTCACTTCATCGCTTTTTATCAAAATCGAAACCTTCTAAGCTAAATGTGGAAATGTTATGCTATGTACAAAAAAGCCGTTAGTGCTGATTAATAGGCAAAATAAATTGATTGCGCCACGTTTGACGTTTTAGTTTAACATGTTTACTTATTCAAATATCATGTTTTTAGCAGTTTATGTCTCATAAAGACCAGAACGTAATGCTTAGAATTGAAATATATATATTTTGGAAAAACAAAATTCGAGGGTCGAATTTAGAACTTTACTACTAAAAAGTGTATAAGTTGCAGGTAAAATTATTGTCATGCGCTCTATTTACTTGAACAAATCTATCTATAAATCACTCTTTTTGCGACCAGCCCAGACTCGGTTTGGTCTTTTGGTAGGAACGTAAAAAAATATATATCTGACTTCCATCATCTGTGATGATTCGATTTATAATAATACTCCGCAGATTTTATTTTTCCGCCATTTTCAATGAATGGGGTAGCACAGGGTATAAAACATACTCGGTATTTTTTCTTTCCAATTTTAACGACAAAAATACTTTTCAGGCCAGTGGTCATGGAAAACTCTACATACAAGCCAATATAATTGTACTGTGTTAATCGACCGCCTGACTAGATACGGACAGAGGTAATATGTAAAAAATGGCGTCAGGTAGATTGGCTTTGCACTTCCTAGGCAACGCCATCGTCTGTTCAAAAAGAAAAGACAAGAAAAAAGCTAGTTACGAACAGGTACAATAGAGAAATTAGATAGATCAATCCAGTCAAACGGGCCCAAAGAATTAGTCCATAGACATTATTTTCCTGCCTCACTGATAGTTACTGTCCATCTGGCAACATTGTCACTTCCCGTAAATGATCCGTTTTCGGTCTCTTTCTCCGTTGCCACTGGACCAACTTTGAAAAACTACAAGGCTTTTTTGTCCTTGGCGTACTAGTAACTTTGTGCAAAAATTTCATCCAAATACGAACAGTACTTTCCGAATTATCAAGGCTTACCGGACAAACCGACAGATAGGTAGAAATAGAGGCGGAAAGACAGAGAGACAAAAATTTATGACACGGTTTCTCATCATTACAATGGCTTCCTCGCCCACTGGGGTAGGAAGCAAAAATCGGTATAATATCATCAAACATCTAACACGGGTGGTGGTCTACAAAAAATACACTTTGTTTGAAAGAACTAGAAACCATCTACTGGTCCAAAGTGGTTCTAACCTTGTACTGAGGTTCTGTCGTTACGGTTATATCCAGTTAAGAAATATGGCAACAAGGCAACAAATAAGCATTCCGCATTATATTCGATTGACTACTAGATGTGATGCTCACCTACAGGATATAGGGATAACTCCGTTAAACCACCAATACAGAAAGCGCGGTGAGACAGGAAAAACTGCAAAATTTGTTATAGCCAGTGGACCTGCCCTAAGTAGGGCCTACCTACCTATTCAATAAATCAAGTGTGAAAACAAGGAGCACAGTCTTTAAGTTTAGAGCTCACTAAGGATTTAAAATAGAATTTTACCTGCGACTGGGGATATGCAATTAGTTCCATGGCTAAGTGGCATAAAGGAGCTGAAACATCAATCCCTCGTATAAACTGTAAAAAAACCCTAGTGGTGATAAAATATCCTTGCTAGGGTTGATTCTGGTAAATAAAACTTCAGTACTGGGACACGCTAGATCCGATTTCGAATGGTTTTAATTAAAATTTGCACATCAAAACCACACGAGTTGGGGACAAAGAGACGCGTCACGAGTTGCAGGACTCTCACCCAGCAATTTCAGTGGAGTTTGAGGCACTTGACATTATATAGGGTGTGTACCGCGAACTGCAGCCCACTTTTGACTAATGGTACCAATGCACGACGACAATTTATATCCATCACTCAAAATTATAACTACATACAATATACGTCGTTCACGGATCGCGTAGCGACATAAGCAACAATCGGGTAAAACGAGTAAGATGTTTTTGATCATAAGAGGTTGCCAAATAAAGTTTCCCAAACAAGTTAATTATTATGTTGTCGCGTAGCTGTAAGTGACTGATTCGCGCTACAGGATACTCATTGGTAAAAGCTACCCATGACAATACTCCTCTTTGGAACCCATATACTTGAGAGCAGGAATAGGTTTATTTTGCGGTTCATACCCAAATGAATCAACCTCTATGGGCAACCAAATGAAACCACAGATGTTGAGGTAGTAGCTTACTGACCATTCGGTCCTCTCTGTGGCTTACTTCACAATACAAAATTCCAAATAACATTGACAATATACTTTATCTATCTGACTTCCATGTTCACTTGCGTTTGCAGTTCGGACTGTTATTGAAACACACTGTACAGTATCATTAAAAAAAAAGCAAATGAGCCTGCAAGACAGATAAGTAAAATGTACTGTCATTGTCATCTGGAATTTTTTACTTACTAAAACTTAGTTCTTATCGCAGTAGCTCAAATACGTTCACAGTCTCACCCTGCTTTAGTGCACAAGGAAGCCGTCAATTTTTTTAATATATACTGAAGCAGTCCCTTAGGCAGAAACCTAAACACCGGGACATCGCTTCAAGACGCCTTGTTAGTCCCATTTTTCAACTGCCTAAGGCCAGAAAAACTGGGAAAAACCTCCTTAGGTAGACAATTCCACAATCTTGACAGCCTGGAAACCAAAGGAACGGCCGTTCTGGCCAATACTTAGTGTGCGAAGTTCGGCAGAATTGGGGTACAAAGCAGAAGCCTAGCGGGATCATCTGGCAGGCTCAACACGCTGCGCCCTCATGGCGGAGAATTCTGATGAGCAAAGGCCTGTCGACATAGCGGTAGAAAAAATCAAGGTCGCTGACCGCCCGTTGTTGCAATAGGATCTCGAGACTGTCCGTTAGAGAAATGTCATTGATCAGTCGAACAGTAGTCGGGGGCGGCGAAACCCCAAACATGTGAGGAGTAGTCGAGGCTAAGTCTTTTCTGGACCTTGTACTTATTGTATTGTGTTTTGGGAGCACTGAGCTATACCAGACTGTTGCGTTCCCACGCGGTTAGAAGCTTCAAATCTCTCATCAGAGCGGAGGTCGCTACTAGTGTCCTCCGGTCCAGCTCATCGGCAGGGGTTGGCTTGTCACACTGAATGCCTGCATGTAGAGTGCATGAAAGGAGGATGTTGTTATGTAACAGAAATAATGTTGGGAGGACCAAGACCGATCCCTGGGAAACACCCGCATTGACATTGTGGGAAGCTATTAATTGCTATGATATCTTGCGATCGGAGAGGAAGTCAGCCACCCATCTGCAAAGCTTCTCTGGGGGCCATAGAATGGAGGCTTGCGTAAGGGAGCAGCTTGCCACAGCTGACCAAAACCTTTCATAATGTCAAAGGTAACGACATGAGCCTCACTATGAGACGGGATAAGCTTATTCCACAGTCGCGAGACGTAAGCAAGGAGGTCCGTTGTTGATCGCTGGTGTCGGCAACCATACAAGCCACGATGTTCGAGATATTCTAGAAGCTTCCGAATTATTCATTTTTCCAACAGTTGTAATGATCGGCCTTAGATGCTGTTTCTGGAACAGGCTGGATAACTAAAGGTCGGCATGTCGGATTTTGAGTAAGACGCGTCCCTAGAGTATTTTACTCCAAAATCGGAAGGTTAGAACTAAGGGTACCTCAAAAAGGCCACTGAGTTGACCAAAACATCAGAAAACGTTCAGTTCAACTTCTGCGGTTTATAATTTGACATATGATAGCTCCTAAATGAATTTGCACACAAATTCTTTGAGAGGAGTGAATAGACGAGTTAAATTTAGAATATTCTCCCTTAAGCACTCCTTGGAACAGAAAAGTGTGACAAACCTCTTAAAGGTTATGATAAAATTGTAGTAGTGGCAACTGGGCGGTGGGTCTGGATACAACACCAGTAAAGCAAGTTGGTCACTGTTCTCACCAAAGACAAATCGACTTTCGACCTGTGGATATCGGTCTTATGGCGGCGGACAGAAATGCTTGAAACAAACAAGTGGTAGGGGGTGTGGAAGGGAGTGTTACAATTTTTGATGTTAGTGTAATAATAATAATATTTCCAGCCTCGGTAATTCTACGTACCTATTAGATATATTTTAGTCACTATTCGCTCTTAAAATTTCGCTCCTAAAACTGTTAGCCGACGGATCGCGTACATATCAGTCGCACTTGCGCCACAGGGTTATATATTTGGTAGTAGATGCAAGGCACTTATAAAAGCAGGTAGCAGACGGCGCGGTGATGCGATATACAGATACGATGTTATAACAAAGATTATACGTGTAGTGTACTTTTATGAGGCTACTTACAAACAGTTTTAAACCAGAGCTCCAAAGAGGCTACCGTGTGCATATTTGCTCTATTCTGCAATCTTAGTGATTTTTTTCATGAAAAGCCCAACTAACATAGTCACCATGTTTACGTCTTTGCCATTACACTCCACGGGAAATTCTACTACAGTATAAAATGGGTTCAAAAATGTCAATAAATAATTAAAAAATACAGTAGCTTTATAATTACTTATAACTTACCGAATTTGATGAACGACATCTTTTATTGGAAAGATGAGCTTGATGAGTTTTCATCATCGCTACTGCCTGAAGCACCAACGTCAATAATGAATGGCTCGACTTGTTCCTCTAAAATATTGTCCAGTTCCCACATTCTCTTTTCAACTTTGTCTTTCACGTGCTTAATACAGTTTTCCCATTTTTGCGCTGTTATTAATTCTAGTGCTTCTTTGAAAAGTCCTTTGAGGTCACAAAATTTAAAAGTTGTATTGTGCTTAGCTATATAATTTTTAACCTCTGCCCATATGAGCTCAATGGGATTGAGCTCGCAATGGTATGGAGGTAAACGGAGCACAGTTTTATTTTGACTTGCTGCCATTTCGTCAATGGCGTATTTTTGATATTCCGCCTTGTGATCCTTGACAATTCTTAATAATTGTACTTTCAGCATTGCTTCTTCAAAGTTGATATTTTTCGAGCGGAGCCAATTTTGAACATCAACTTTCCTTGAAGCCGTTGTTGGGACCTTCTCCATTCTTCGAGAATGGTAAGGCGCATTATCCAACACAATTACTGCGTTTTCCTCTAAGTTCGGTAAAATTTTTGAAAACCAGTGTTCAAACGATTCGCTATTCATTTACTCGTGGTAATCTCCAGTTTTCTTAGACTCAAAGCACCACAGACCGTCAACAACAAATCCATCCTCACTGCCAATATGGCAGATAATGAGCCTTTTCCCTTTACCTGGAAATCGAAGTACTAACTGGTGTAGATTTATTTCAATAAGCGAACCTTTTTCAAATGTTTTCATCACATTCAGCGAAAAAACATTGATACATGAGTATCAGATTGCTATAATTGGGATTATTTAGTCATATTGAAAGAAAGAATATTGAACGTCGTATGATTACTCAGCGCTTCACGATTTAATTTAAAGTTATAAACCTTTAAAAAATGAATGATCAGGAACCTGAAATACGCGCAAATATTAATATTAACAAATTATAACTTTATAAAGCTTAAAGTATGAATTAAAATGATTAGAAATATTAGGAACGGTACACAATATAAAACTTAGTAACTTTTTTTAAGTTTATAATATTCGACATATTTTAAGATTATATTAAAAAATTATTGAAATATCGAAAACACATAAAAACATGGCTTTAAAAAGTTCTAACAAATGAAAATGACAATAAAACATCCACGCATTTTATCGAAAGTTATAAAAGTTTTGTTACTTGTAATATGTTTTATCTGCCCCCTGGAATTAATGTTTAGAACCTTGTTCCCAAGGTTTGAAAAACATCCGATTGTTGTCTATTACTCGTATTTACCTGCTGGATTTTTTAATCCGGTGGACAGCCCATCTAGAAAGGCCCTCCTGGATGAAGTTACAGAATCATCAACCCATACTTTACTTGTAGTGTGTCCTGCGTTTACCCACGTTTCATCAAGGTAATAAATCTTCCTGTTTTGATTTCTATATTTCCCAATTTTTGTTAAATAATCCCTCCTCCATAGCACAATTTCTTCTCTATCCAGTAGTAAACTATTACGACCCCGTTTTTTCCATTTGAAATTTAAATGCTTCAGTAACTCATGGAAAGTTGATCGTTTGAAATTTGGTAACGTTGTATCTCCATTTACCTCCTGCAGTACTTTATCTATAGTAGGTATTTCATTCCTAAAGAAGAATTCATGCACTTTCCTCCTAATCGCATGCTTACCAGCTTCATCCAATGATTTAACAATACTTTTGCGATGTTTACTGGTCATTGGCTCAGAAAAGGTGTGATTTTTTTTGTATTGTCTTAACACATTAAACACTGATGCGCGACACACCCCAACTTTGTGAGAAACCTTCACAACAATTTCTTTGATGGTTGATGCCTCGTTTTCCTCGCGCTCGATCTTATATATATTCAAAATGACCTCTTTCATTTCTGCACTCAGGTGTCTTTTTTTTGAGCGTTTCCTAGGTTTACTACAGGAGTTTACAACTTCATCGGCAGTATCTGTACTACTGGGCATTTTGCGCAAGCAGTTGATAACAATAACAATCAATAACAAGGTATAACAATAACAACGACAAACTCAACAACTTAATAAGATAACAAACGAAAACGTCCAAAGAAATATCAAATTGCAATGATGCACACGACATACGTAACACGTCTGAACCTGAATGTGACTCTGCCTTGATACGACTGCTCTGCCGCTCGGCATAGGCATTTAATTGCGAATCGACCAATGAGGGCTCCTGTTTTACGTCGAGACGGCGGCGTTAGCGTGAAAATCACCCGAACCTTTTGTTTACATCCGGTCTATCTCTTATCTGAATATACTGTAGAGGTTGCTTTGAATGCGTGGGAAGTGTAGAATCAATCTACTTGACGCATTTTTTCAATGTCTGCGGAATACACACTGGATTTTGCTTGAATCGGGTTCTATAATTATGAATGACTCAGTCCAATTTCGATGTTTAATATAATACGGGTTATTACAAAAGAATCATCGGGTTTTAGCAATTTATATTTCAGAGAGTATTGCAAACATAATATCAAATGACATATCACTAGGAAAGGAAAATATTCGAGTTTAAAACACGTGCTTGCGAACGCCGCTTTACCTCCCTAGGTAGCGCCACGAGCTCAGTATACAAAATGACGACGAATTTGCTAACTGTCTGGTATTCAGCGACGAAGCGACATTTCATTTAAGTAGAAGGGTGAACCGTCATAACATTCGGATATGGGGCACGGAAAAACCTCAAATGATTGTGCAACATGAAAAGGATTCTCCAAAATTGAATGTCTTCTGTGCAATATCCAAAAATAAAGTGTACGGGCCTTTTTTCTTTCATGAAAACACTGTGAACGGTTCATCCTACCTAGATATGTTGCATTTGTGGTTATTTCCGCAACTAACAGAAGATTCTAACAACTTCATATTCCAACAAGATGAAGCTCCGCCTCAATGGCATCATGAGGTGCGTCGATATTTAAACGAGGCACTGCCTCACCGTTGGATTGGCCGAGGTACTGCACAAGATTTGGTATTGTTCGCGTGGCCTCCTAGGTCTCCCGACCTTACACCATGCAATTTTTACCTTTGGGGTTACATTAAAGATATGGTTTACATACCACCTCTGCCAACACCATTGGGTCAACTCCGGGAACACATTACTACTGTTATTAACATTGCAACGTGTATGGCCGAACCGGACTATCGTTTGGACAAATGTCGTATGACGCAAGGAGCCCACATCGAACAATTGTCATAACATGCTTAAAATTTTGAATATTTTTCCTTTCCATTGACATGTCACTTACTGCTATATCTGGAATACCTTCAGAAATATATATTTTTGAAACCCAATGATCTTTTCTAATTACCCTGTACTACTATACTAGCCCATTACATAGATAATTTAATCTGCATGCAATCTAATAGTCCAGACAAACAGATTTACTTGGATTAGTTACCCCTTATGAATGATTAATTGTTAGAGTACAACTTATAAACACGAAACCGTGCTGATCAACCCTCGTATTTTAATTTCCCGATAACCAACGTCATCACATCGCCGGTCTTATTTATCCGGCCATTAATTTTCCCAGGCATGTCATTTTAAGCAAGTAACTGCATATAAGGTAAATACCCCGACATAATCTAGGTCTTAGTCAGTCGACGGTATGTAGGATTAGCATTATCAGGCGTTACGCCGCGTGACACCAGCAAGTATTACCATGCCGCAGAATATTCTTCATCGCGAATAAACAGCAATATTCGCATTAAATGACGTCGACAGCGTGGTGCACACAACACCCAGCAGACCCATAACAATTTGTTTAAATTAAGGAATAGTTTTTCGTGTCGCTGCCAGCGGCTCGAGTTTCGTTTCAATGGGGCATATTTTATCTGGAGGTATTTTATTCGGACATTTTTGTACAGCGTTCATTAGAAATTCCTAGGGCTTCGTTAATGTCCTGTTATTAGATAGCTCATCTAACGAAGCTGGAAGTTGTAATAGAACCAACTTGGTCACTAAGGGCCACATTCTCGGTTTACCCTTGAGAGTTGAGTACCGATTGAGGGTAGATTAACTCCTGGATTTCAAAGGAACAATAACGCACCCTTGAGTAATCGTCAAGTGGAGATTTAACTTATTTGTACTTCAAAGTAGTCTGCAGCTATTTCCATCACAGGTTTTCAAAATGATCGATATTTTCTAAATTTTCACATACCCACAATTTTTGGCATTTTCAAAATGTTTAATATTGTCAAATTCTCTAAAAGTTTAAAAAAAAAATTTTTAGAGCCAAAAACATGTTACTTGGGCGGCGTTGAAGTTTACTGCCTTTTTAGCAGGCTTTCGAGCCGCATACTGAAAGAAGTGGTGTTGGCAGTAGCTGTGAAATAGATTGTGACTGTTCATCGTTTCAGTTGTCGCTTACTTCGGGAGTGGACTGTACAGGAGAAGAGGATTATGAAAAGACCTCCCATTCCATACTTTCGTCTGTAGAAGTAGTTTCTTTTTCGATATGTGCTCGAGAAGTTGAAGGTCTAACTTTAAGGTTTTGCGTTTTCCCCTGTTTTGAATTTGATATGTTTCAAGTAATGAAGTTTTTGCTCTTTTCTTAGAAAATTCTGTTAAATTTATAGAAAGCTTTGTTAAGTCTATATTTCTTTGTTTTATCTTGATTCCACAAAATGCGTATTCAAATATGGGCACCCGATGCTCATATTTGGAACCCAGGCGCCTGACATGGGCACCTGACAGTTATTAATTGTTTATTTTTTAAACCATAATAAAGTTGTATTTTCATATTCGATAAACATCCTTCTTATTTCCACAACCCAAGGATATTAAACGTTTGACGATATAATTTGGTTAGGGGTGCCCATATTTGGTCAAGTTGCCTTATTTTCGTTGTAAAAATAGGTTCTTCTTAGGCTGTCAAGATTGCAGAGTAAACTACCTAAAAGGCCTTATATGTCTTCTACTGACCATAGAAAGATGAAAAATCAAAGAGGTATCTTTAGCTTTTTTGTAGCAGTTGGGCTATCATAAATGTTTATTTTTTGGCAGCTGCTTCAATAGAAAACACTTCAACTAAACACAACATATAATTAGCGACTTTTTATCAAACTTCCTCCAATGATAATGCCATAAGATTCAACAGCAGTATAGATATACAATCTAGATTAAGCGCAAGCATCTGGGATATGCAATTTGTCGCTCAACGGGCCTGTAAAACGTTATTAGAATTTAAACTTCTAGCTGCTTTCGGGCGTTATATAATTTCAAACCAGACATTTTTACAGCGAGTTAAGCATGATGCTTTCTTCCTTATATTGCCTACCTTATGAAACTCATAAGCTACATATGACACGTTCCTTCTTATTTATATTCATAAAATCTCTAGAAATTGGAAGTTTCTCAGTGGTAATTTTTCCAGGAGGGGTGCCGCTACGCTGGGGGAGCGCCTTATATATATACGAGTATGAATCTACATTTTCATAGCGTATAGCAAAGTAGTACGATACATGTATCAAAAATAATGAGAATGGATGCAAAAGTCAACACTGAGCTACACTGTAGAAGTAGTGGTCGGTATATATGATATCAAAATACGTATTTTAATCTTGTGTCTAAGATATTTCTTTAAAACCGTATTTCCATCTTTTACTAGCTGACCCGATAGACGTTGTCCTGTCTTAGCTATGAACTGCGATGAATAATGAATAATAAAATACCCAACTAACAATTATCACTCCTATTAGAGTTGCAAGAATGATTATACAGTATTCCTTAAACAGCATCGTATACTGTAAGAACATTGGCAAAACCCTCTTAGAACTGCTATACAAGCGGAATGGGCACACCTGATAGGACACTTCAGTCATTTAAGGGGTTGTATAAGGGGTGCAGGTAACAGTTATACAACAAAAGTGTAAGCCTCTTGCAGCCGCTATATTACATTTGCGGCAGTGCAAGATTCAGGTTTTGTCAACTATACAACTATTCTCTTACGTGATTCTACTTTATTGCAATCAAACTATTTCTTATGTATTGTATAGACGAAGAAAAATATATAATTAACACATTTCAGTCATATTGTTTACTTACATATCGGCCATTGTGAATTTCATACACAGGTATATGATAAACTTCTACACTGTTATATAGGGCTATTGAATTACTTGCGCAGCAAAATTTATTGTGATTATCGTGCAAATTAGTTACGCAATTTCTACGGGCCTCGTATTTGATTCATATTTTGATAATGATCAAAAGTATGTCTAGATTTTTAAGATGGAAAACTGAACTTATTTGCGTTAAATCTTCAAGAAATCCTATATTTAGATATAATTACACTAATTTTTATCACTTTATATCTGTAATTTCAGAATGAAACATAATTATTTAATATTAAATAGAGGAGTAAATGTTTCCCCAATATGGCGGGTGGTTGTGTATAATCGTCCATGTTGTCTTTAGGTTATTAGAATATTTTGGTGTTGCCTGCAGGTGTTATACCAACAATTTGACAAATGTCTGAAATGAAATACCGACAGAGTCGAATGATTTACCCAGAATTTGTACCAGATCTATATCTTCTGTTTCAACAGTTGATAAAACCTTTTGAACCAATATGCATGCGTTGTTTGTCTTAAAACATTGATTATGGCATTTTACAAAAATATGACAGCAGAAAGTTAAGTTATGAAGTTGTTTACCAACATATTTAGCATATGTACAGCCTTTAAACTAAACAACAGTTGTATAAGTGCTTCCGTTGGGAGCAATTTATTGGCTAAAGTAGTAAATTGCACAGCAAAACAACAAGGCTCCGGTTTATTTTATAAACGTTACCATGGATGCCACAGCACAACCATTTTGACTAACGTGCAAATATGCCGTATAAAATTGTTGTATAAACGTTTATGCAACAGTTAAAAATTTGCCCTAAAAGGTGTTGTATAACTATGCTATAAGAATATTTTAAACACTTCACTTTAGAGCAAATATGTTGCAGAAAGCAAATTTGCATTCCACACAACATTAAGCCAGCATTTTGGTGTTCAGGCAACAATAATGGAGAGCTTTTATGGCTGAACGGTTCTTTTACAAAAAGCTTATACCACTACTTTGCTAGTTGGGTATAATATACCTATACCCATCAACTTACTTTGTTAGTTTTCTTGGCCGCCAGTTATATGCTTGGCGCCAAATGCTACGGGTGTGGGTGGTCGAGACGACGGTGTGATCGTTGATCAGCCGCCAACTAGGAATGCCTAGGATGTACTGTAAACAGTACGACTATTACTCTACAATTGCTGTATCAGGGAGTCCAGTTCTGTATGAAGTTTCGTGGTTCCATGGGACAAATTGTCAACCTGTCGAATTGTCTGTCGAAATTGTCAACAATGAAAGAAATCAAGTTCAGATTGAAACGTTATATATTGCCTGAAAAGACAAGCCGTATGCGATGAACAAGGATCTCACAAAAGAGAGGTCGTCTACCTTATGGGTTACTACCTAGGACCACACGAAGTCGTAACACTTACATTCGGATATACTATGTCGCATTTTATACAACCTGCGGGGCAAGGTGATGTGTTACTACAGAAGGGGGGGGTGGCAGATATGCCTATGGTAACTATGTGCACTAGATGGTGAAACATAAACCAGTGATCTTAACCTAATGGATGGTACAACAACAAATCGGGTGCTCTATATTCCAGCTGTCCCAGGAACCTGAAGTTTTACAAAAATAAACCTCACAGCCTAATCTGACCTGCAATCCCCGGAATCACCTGTTGGAGCTCACCTGGTGGGGTCCACCAGCCCTCATATAGTCAAATGTAGGTATGCAGCAGGAAGCGAAAGACGAAGTGAAGAAGAAACAGAATAAAAAGAACGAAAAAGGCCTGTGGACAAGAGTCAAGCATAAGCTACATGCACCTCAAAGCAATTAATCAGGCACCCCATGAGTGCTTCAAGCATCAGCTGAAGGCATCAAAGAACGAGAACAAAAGAAGGTAAGCTACCTACCTAGGGTGTAGGGTGGCCTTTTGTGTAGAGGGAAATCTCCCAATCCTAATAATCCCACAATATTAGTGGTGCGCCTAAAGCACTTGGAATCGTGAAGATTTCTCTTTTTCGGATCTTTCCCGGTACCATATCCGCCGTTGCGTAACAGTCGCTACGTTCGATACCGGAAAATTTGTAATGGCGATCTTTTTTCTCTTCCTTGTTGCGCGCGTCTCGCGCCTGACATTTCCACGCCAGTTGGCATTCTATAATTTTCACCTTCGACAGTGATAGCCGACTTGACACCTGTCTACAAACTTCATCGCTATTAAGGTTATAAAATTGTAAACAATGACTAGGATGGCTTCAGTGGCACTAATTTATGAAAGGGAACAAGTAATTTGACTTCAATAGTGTGAGTTAAGTACCTGCTACATATTGAGTTTTGTTTTAGACTCGTTAGGGCAGGTCCACCAGAAGGGAGCGGATCAACAGGTGAAAACAGGAATGAAAATGTTATGTACAATGTATACGTATATACCCCTATACGCAATAATTTTTAGCAAGGGTATGAGATCCATATATTCTTATCTAGTTATATCATATCTTATGAACTAGCAAACGAGTACGTAGTAGAGAACCTTCTAATTCGTAAAATCTTTGCAACTATAACTTACAACAAAGAACAAGGTCGCAACAACTTTGAGAGTAGGCATAAAATTATGTGGAATAAATTTTGTTGCACCAAATTACGTAATCTGAAAGCAGTTATTGTATTGCTGGATATGAGTCTAAAAATGTATAGAATCTGGGCCATTTCTAGAAACCAGTGTATGTAGTGGCTCTGGTGGTGGTACCAATAGAGTCAATTTGATCTTTCCACTGAAGCAACATAATCCAGGAGCTTCATTTTTAAAGTTAAAAACTTTTCAATCTGGACTCAAAACGTTCATTGATCCCATAGCAACGATTTGTTGTGAACTGTAAACGATTGCCACATCCTAATTGAATGCAGCTCGATTAGTATTAAATGCGTCAGTTTGAATTCTTCGTATACTTGTATATTTTTGACTTGCAGCATTGAGTTCTGCGATCTAGGTTGGTACGTCTAATTAGGCATTTTCAAGAATCACAATTTGAATAATGGGTGATTTTTTTTCTAGTATCTTTTTGGCAACACTGTTTTTGGCAGATGACGCGTGAATCGTGTCTTGTGTCATTGTCAAACTTGTTCAGTTTGGTATATAATTTAACCATGAACCGACTTACGAAAATTCATGCTCGGTTAAGAGAGTGCATCGAGCACTGCTTCCAATTTATGAGGGAGCTATTCGGAAGCTTGTGACAAAATTTCGAACCCAGTTTACATTATTGGACATTAAACCACCAACACGCAGACGTAGAGTGAGGACTGAAGAAACTATTGCGGCTGTATCCGCCAGTGTTAGTGATGACCGTGAAATGTCGATTCGCCGCAGTTCGCAGCAATTGGGCCTCTGTTACGCCACTACGTGGAAAATTTTGCAAGATACAGCTGGTGCAAGAATTGAAGCCACACGACCTCCCACAACGTTTCCAATTTGGTGAATGGGCGCTGGCAAAGCTGGAGGAAGATCCACAGTTTTATCGAAAAATTGTATTCAGCGACGAAGCTCATTTCTGGTTGAATGGGTACGTTAACAAGCAAAATTGCCGCATCTGGAGTCAAGAACAGCCAGAAGGATTGCAAGAGCTACCAAAGCATCCCGAAAAAATCACTGTTTGGTGTGGATTATGGGCCGGTGGCATCATCGGCCCGTACTTCTTCAAAGACGACAATGGCCGGAACGTAACTGAATGGCGAGCGCTACCGTGCGACGATAACAAACTTCTTTTTGCCCAAAATGGAAGAGCTGGACTTGGCTGACATGTGGTTTCAACAACACGGTGCCACATGCCACACCGCACACGAAACAATGGCCCTATTGAGAGGCGAGTTCGGTGAACAGTTTAACTCACGTTTGGGGCCCGTCAATTGGCCGCCTAGATCGTGGGATTTAACGCCGTTGGACTATTTCCTGTGGGGCCATGTTAAAGCTAATGTCTACAGGGATAAACCAGCAACGATTGATGCACGGGAAGCCAATATTGAAGCATTTATTCGTGAGATACCGGCCGATATGTTGGAGAGAGTGTGCCAAAATTGGACCTTGCGCATGGGCCATCTAAAGCGGAGCCGCGGACAACATTTACATGAAAAAATCTTTAAACATTAAATTATATCGACCGTTCTATCGACTCAAATAAAGATTTAATCGTTTTTTCAAATGTTTTTTTTTTGAAAATCAAATCTTATACCTCTTAAAAAATCACCCGTTATAAGGTGTGATTGCAGTGAACTAACTTCCTCACTTGTTAATTATTATTTTTGAACAAATGCTTCTCAAAAAACCTCTCTGAACAAACTGAAAACTGGATAAAATCTCTAATCGAATGGACGGTGCACTACTAATTAAATAAAAAAGAAAGTCCCAAAACGAAAGCGCCGTGTTTTCATAAGCATTTTCTCTCACATAGCTAACTGTCAATAGCTGTTGAAATAAAGATGGAGGAGAGGAGTGCCTATCTCTTCTGTTACTTGAGATATTTCGTCTGCTGTGCGTGCTCCATGCTGAAGCAAACTGTCAAACGTGCTTAGCTAGAATGATCATTAAGTTTTCAATGATTTCCCAATTTTTGCGCAATTTTCTTGATTTTTCTTTCCGTAAGAACCTTCTATAAAGCAATAGGAAACTTTAAAAAGGAAGATGAATGAAATCTGTAAAGTCGTTCTCAAGTTATGGCATTGCATGCATTTTAATTATTTATGGGAAAATAATATTTTTTTTTACATTTTCGATTTGGGCATTACAAGTAATTAAAATGATCGTTTAGATTGTATTATCAACACAGCAATAATTCCTATATCATTATTCAAATAAGGCCTTATTTCATCACATGCATTCCTGATTCGGTCTATTAGCATAACTCTTGTGGTTACGGGAGTCTGGTACACTTTTTCTTTTAGAAATTCTCACACAAAGAAATCTAATGGATTTAGGTCAGGGGATCGTGGACTAGACAGGCGACTGGTCCTCCACGGCCGATCCATCTTTCTGGATAATTTTCGTCCAGCCAGTTTCTAACTATTCTCGAATAATCAAGCTGGAACCAGGCCAATCTTCTTAAATCTAACATAACATCATCCCACATATTTGCATGTTCAGCCTTTAAAAATTCCAAGAAGATCGCAGCATTTAACCTCGCAGGAAAAAGGTAGGCTCCAAATAGTCGATTACGGTAGATACCAATCCACACGATCACACTTAATTCATGCTGAAAATTTCTTTCCCGAACTGCATGCGGATTTTCACGTCTAGTGAAGCATCACTCATCGGTCCATAAAACGTTACTTAAAAACTCCCTATTATTATTATATATTAAGGACGTCATGGTCATTTCTAAGAACACGGTGAACATGGCTTGCTGAAATTCCCAAGGCACCAGAAACTCTCCTAACACTTGTGGTCGGAGCTCTATCAAACTCACGCAGAATCATACGGGTAAATCTGCGACGAACATTTATGTTTTGATCCCTTTGGAGATTTCCAAAACCATTTTCAATTATTTGGCGATGCACTCTTACAAATACTGAGCGAGTTGGACGTCGTCAGCTTGGAAATCTTCGTGCGTATTCTCTGGCTGCTTCTGCTGCGTTTCCATTTACAAAGCCATACACAAAATGAATATCCGCTAACTCTTGATTGGAGAATAAAAATGGCATTTTTATAAAACTTACAAAAAAAAAACAGGTAAAAGAAACTAAATTTCGTGCATTCACAATTGCTAAAAAACGTTTCAGGTTTCAACAGACAACAAAACTAACTGTCAACTAATTGACGTTTAACCTTATTATTCTTTCAATTTCAAAAATATTTGTAGGTACAGCCTACATCTAAAAATTATCGAGATACTGACTTTTTAACGTTATTTTATCATAAATAATTAAAAATGCATCGAACCTTAAAAATCGAAATATCGCAAAAACGGCTAACTATAACGAAAATTCACAAGAGAGCTTTTTTATGTTGAAAAGTGCGAAGAATCAGTTTTTTCATTCAAAAAGCAAAAAATTGCACTAAGAAAAAAATTTCGGTCATTTTAATACACTACAGGTACAGTAGAGAGCGCCCTCTAGCGGCTACAGTAAAACTATGCCTATGGTTCGTTTTGTCGTACCAAAGAACTCTTGTATACCAATTTTCACAGTTATACATCAAATATTGTTCGAAATATTTAAAAAAAACTATTTTAGAAAGTAAATCTAAACACCCTGTATTTCGGAAGCCACGCATTTTTCGACCCATGTTTATATAGACTTTATGCATTAATTTTAAAAGTTCTATCGAATCTTAAAGTTACGCAACAATAAACTGAAACACGCTGTATAGATAGGTGCATCATAAAGATTAGACATAAGAGGTTAGACTGATGGAGTGGGGGTGAAGCAAAATATGTTGACAGTGAGGTGAGTTAGTTCACGAACAGAAAATAAATTTCAAGTGTTGCGCATAAGGCATCTTTCTCGCATGTACACGGTGCAGAAAAAGATATTTCAGGTTCTGCCTATGTGGCATCTGTTTATGTTATTATCATCATGACTGTAATAATTCCAATTTTGACAGTTCGGAAGGGTTGCTAGCAGAAATATTGTATAATATTAATAGCCCACGGTGTTATAAACCCAAAAATCATGGCAAAACGTGAGTAAAATGGAGATAAAGATAGTGGCAGGTTACGTTGGCATGTCCTACACACACTAGTTTTCGAAAAACCCCACAATCCTTGGCGACAGGATTGGCTTTATATGAATACATGTATCCCTTACGCAATTTCACCTCCTATCTGTAGTCTTCTTGGGTAACACTTTCATAGAATCCTTCCCAAATAACCTACCGGTAAGTCCAAATGATTCGTTATCTTTGTCGCGCCACTATTTTTGGAGGTGGTTATTTTCAAACGAAAATCTACACCTTCTTGCACTCCCCTGCTTTTCTAGTCTGTTATTCCACAATGGCAGTCCATTATCATAGACATAACAGTTTCCTTTCATTAATAGTTTGTATATTAAAAGAGGGGGCGCGGGCAGTTAATGTAAACAAATAAATAAACCGCGAGCGAGCCAAAATGAATGCAATCGTTGCAATTGCACATTGCACCGCACAGCTGCTGCTACTGCAAGGGCGGTCGGTTAGTCCAGTAGTGCAAGTTTTTCACCCGGGAAAAACTGGCTGTTGTTAAAAAGAAAAAAAGAATTAGACCCACAAACTGCATGTCAGAATTAAAATATTTTTTCAAAATGTGAAGTGATGAGTGTATGCATGAGTATGTGCGTTGGCGGCGGGCGGGTATCCCCGAGTCGTCAATTCATTTCTGTTCAGGGATGCAAACCTCATAGAGATAAACATCGATGTATCGATACTTGCAGGAATGTCTTAAATAATATCGATGTAGAAAACGTCGATATGACGAAGCAGCGATATATTCGTTTGGGTTTTGTGAAAGGAACTGCACTGCCTACCGTCAATTTTTTGCATTATACCGCAAAGTTGGGGTTTTCCTTTTCAGAAACAACTACCCTTGAAATAACAAAGGTAATGTGTAGTGAAACGAGGGCGACCAAGTAAAAAAAAATAAAGGAAAAAGTACTCACTCTCCAGTTGACGAGAAGGGCTAAGTACGTCTCTGCCCGAAATCATACCGCTCCAACAGAAAATGAAATCAGCTGATGCGCTACCGAGCAGACGCAGAAACCACATTGATTGTCTTACACTTAATGGCACATCTTCTAACAAGGAAGGCAAAATGTTGCGTAAAAAGTCTAGGTATTGCATCCCATCCAATCGATTTGGGAGAATAAATGGTCCAATGAGCATACCGTTCACCATGCCAGCCCAAACATTCACCGAAAATGTTTGTTGAAAATGTGCCCGACGGACAGCGTGCGGATTTTCTACTGAACAAACATGAGTGTTGCGAAAGTTATTCACCCCATTACGCGTGAACGTAGATTCGTCTGTCACCAATATGCACTTCAAAAAGTCCGGATTATTGTCATGTTGATGCAACAACCACTCACAAAACCGCACTATTGCTGGAAAATCGTCAGTTTGAAGGGCTTGTTCACGTTGGACGTGAAACGGATACAGCCCCTCTTCACGCAGCGTTTGCCACACTTTAGTTTTTGATACTTGCACTTCTCTAGCCACGTCTCTAGTGCTTGTTGAGGGATTCTCGTCTACGCGATTACCTCTACACGCGTGACCGTAACCGTCGGTTGAAGGTTGCATACTGACCTGACACACTGACCCCGACTCTGTCCTGTCATCGGGTTGAGCCAGTGACCTTGTACCAGTCGGTGATGTCCCGGGTCGCGGCTACAGGACGGTATTCAGATATTTTAGATGTTGCCCTTTACCTCGGTTCCCTTAAGACATTGGAGTATATGGTACTAAGAAAAATTGCTTATGTTTTCAAGATCTACACGTCGTGTAAAGGAAAACCCCAACTTTGCGGACATATACAGGGTGTTTCAGTTTATTGGTGCATAACTTAGCGCCCTCTAGCGGCTACAGTAAGACTATGCCCATGGTTCGTTTTGTCGTACCAAAAAACCCTTGTATACCAATTTTCATTGTTATACATCAAATATTGTTCGAAATATTAAAAAAAAATAATTTAGATAGTAAATTTAAACACCCTGTATTTCGGAAACCGCGGATTTTTCGACCCATGTTTATATCGATTTTATGCATTAATTTTAAAAGTTCTATCGAATCTTAAAGTTATGCAACAATAAACTGAAACACCCTGTATATACAGGGTGACTTTGAAGTTGAGTCATTAATTTTCAGACAATGATTGTAGAAGGAAGATAAATCAAAATATGTGTGTAAAAATAAAAAAAAATGTTACCTTGTTTTATAAAGTATCCTCCCGACAAGTATTTCAGTGCGGACCTGTATTTGATCGTGCGGTCTTGGAGCACCGGCATGCCCTCCCCTGTGAGGTCTTAAGTCACCTGATTCACGAGCCCTTTGTACTACATTAACAAAGGCACGAGGGGTTGGTTGCACTCGATTGAGAAACCGATTCGCACAAATCCGTGATGCCGCGGCAGCATTTTGTAAAGACTCCCCCCCCCGTAAATAAGAATCATGTCCACAAGTTGAGCATTTTCGTAAACATGTGCCATTTTTTATTTCGTTTGAGCCACGCAACAAACACCACTATTCACTCACGCGTTACCGAATGACGAAAAACATGGTGATAAATGTTTCAAATTCTTTCGCTTTTTTGTTTCCGATGCGATGAACCGATATATCCGTTGTTGCCAAACACGAGCACATAATATTATTATTGAGACAGGGCGGTACTCAAACTTCTAAAGGGCTATAACTTTGTTACTTTAATTTTACCAGAAAAATGTTAAAGGAAAAAAACATTACTTTTGATCAGATCTACTCACTGTTAAAATAAATGACTCAACTTCGAAGTCATACATATTGCTATTAATTATCCTATTTAAGTGTTATATCTTATTTTGTGTTGATATGAATGAATCACGTAAAACTGTGCTCACGAACTCAACATGAAAACTGAATTTTGCTCTTTGGGAATTTGATTTATGAATTTTGGTGAAAAAGTTCTCCGATTGTGACTACCATTGTTTATCACAATAAATTTAAATAATCACCAGAAGGAAAAACTGCTTGTTAGCGACTGTACTACTCTTCCATGCAGCCCTTAAAACATGCCCGTTTTAAAAAAAAAAATCCGATTCAGATTCAACTAATAGCTGTTAGAATCAGTTAGATAGTCGAGACTTTTACGTCTCACATCCTCAAGTTATAAATTAGACTGGAACGATGAAGCTGTAGCCATCATTGAAAATAAAATGACATATTCAAAAAAAAAATATGTTGATAGAATATCAGTCAATTTACACACAAAACGTGTACGATCTCCAAAGCTCAAGCACACGATTTAACACCAAAGTGACGCAATGAACATCTAACGTGACATAACAAGTTTTTCACGGCTGCCCTTAGAATATGAGCCTGCTCCTGCTATGCAGATTAGTCTTTCGTCAGATGTGTGAGTAAAATAAAAGAGTATTGACACGCACAATTCCCTCGTAGTGTCGTCTCATCCATGGGCACCCTTTAGGGGGACAAGGGAGGCATATGCGCCCCCTATCTGCCGTTTGAGGAGCAAAATATTCTTAACAGAGTGCCTGTTTCTTGTACAGCGATTGGCGTGTATTTTTTGCTTCTGAAAATAGCTCTTCATAGAATTAATTTTTTCTCTCACCGCTTTAAAAAGCTGGTAATCCAGCTTCAAAGTAATCTACTGGGCCTGTAAGCCCAACCGACCCCTCCTTCTCTGGATTTTGCTATGTGGACACCCATGACCTCAATTGACATTTACCTTATACGAGTATTTATCATCGACCTATATTTTAAAAAAGGTAAATGTGATTGCCTACGGATGCGGTGTTTGTGATTACCAAAACACTTTTACAGTTGGCACTTTGACGTTGAGTTTGACTTGAAATGTATGATCACGTTCTCTTGTATCTGGAATAAAACTAAAATCTGTTTTCTCTAGCACGTAAAATTCGTATAAGTTAAGGCCCTAAAATGCTTTCATAATAATTCAAACAGGAATTTGGCTCAGGTTACACCAGTGGCGTACAAATTGAGAATTTTCGAAAAAGCAAAGTTATGTTCTACGCCTCTCACCTTTTTAAAACATTCATTACATTTTCAAATAAGGTTTTCAGTTCTACGTGAGCCATTTCTGTTGAGAAATTTTCGTCAGACTAATGCTTTTGGAGCAGAATTGCTTGAGGTGTATCTGGTGAATATGTATAAAAAGCTTTAATACGATTTGAAGATACAATAAATTTAGTGCATATTGAAAATTATATACAATGCATGAGGACGGTGATCTCTGCTCACAGTGGAATCATTGAATAATATTGATGGTTTGTCCTTATTTAGTCTCATCAGTGGCATATAAAGTTACAACAGGGGATGATACAGGGTATTTCGGTAGAAGGACATTTTCAAGCCTATAGAAAGTTTTAATGCAATTTTTGGATGTGATTATAGAAGACGTGCCATTGTTTTTTACCCAGCCAGAGTAAACGGCTTAAATGACTCCTTTCTGAATAAACTGGGATTAACTATATTGGCCCTAAGAAAATGGTTCTGAGCATTCTAATCCTGCTATTTAAAAAAATGCAATTTTGTCTACGCAGAGGACATTCCATTACCGTCCACACCTACACGCATTCCGATACTTTCCATAAGCATTCACTTTGCTAAGGCTGCATCAAAATAAGAGACGTTTATTCTACTAAGTACAATAATCTGCTGAGGTGAACAAAGATGTAAATGTACAATAAACGTAAATGAAAACGTAACACGTGGCTTTCACATAATACATTTCAGTTCTTTTAGATAACATGCTTTATAAGCCAATTAATATTTTTAAACTACTACGTAAAGCTCATTTAAACCAAAATAGTTGGTTGTATCGGGCACACTTACTGTTTTTTTTTGCAAAGTATTGATTTCAATATTTCGGTTTCTTTTGCCTTCCACGCAAATGGAGGGTAATATGAAGAGCCACAAGTATTTGAGAAGAAGCAAAAAGGAATTGGCAGTTTGTAATTTCTTGTATCAGTTCTTCTCTATTCCATCAAGTTTGTATTTTTTTATTCCACTTGCCCTCCAGCCAGGGCCGACTACAGGCAGTAAGCAAGTGAGGCAGCCACCTCAAGACGCAATATCATGGAGACGAAAAATTCTCAATTAATGTAAGGGGGAGGACGCGTATTTCATCATTTTCCTGAGCGTGGACAAAAGTCTGAAGCCGGCCATCCTTCCAATCAACCTAGCAATGCCTAGCAGGAGCAAAATTGGTCATCGATCTCATTGATGAGGACGTATTGCGATCACCAAAAATTTTGAATGCCAGATATATTTTTTTGTTACGTGACATGTTCATCGCCAGAAACCATGTCAGTGATTTTCATTAGTCTGTCTGCCGGCTAATACTTGACCCCTCTCATAACTAAGAAAGCATCGCTCAAATTTTGAGGAGATTCTCACACACAGAGTTACAGGCAAAAAAGTGGAAAAAATTATTTTTAGAGACTCCTGCTTAGTTCCAGAACAAAATTGTATTGGTTGAAAATTGGGTATCATCGAAAGAATTACTATGAAGTTTCTGAATAGCGATACATTTATTATTGAAACATATAAATCTTAGAGCCCTGGATGAAATCAAGTAATAATTACACAAATACCAAAAAGGTAAAACTATATGAGGTACTGGCCATACCAAGCTAAAATTGCTGGTTTTAGTTTGTTTGAATACATTTACGTTTCCGGCTGTTTTTCTGTAAGTTTAGTAATGCGACAAACCGCGCCCATGCGACTCCAATAAATCACTCTGACTAAGATGGAACATTGAAACACAATCCACTACCCTATATCATACCACGAAAAAGCTTAATTCTCCGTCAGCTTGGAGTAGCAAAGTTTTTTTTGATTCCACATAGTTTTGACTGCCTCATCCCATATTTCGTCCTCTCCAGAACAATTAGTGTCCATTTTTATTCCCTATGGACTGGACTATAGGACATCCGGTGTACAGCAGCCGACTCTGTTTACCCTTTCATTACATAATTTTCCAAGCGTGCTTATACAAATTTCTAATTAAAAAGTTATCGCGGGTTTCCCCGACCGGAGAGCCGCGCCGCCCGCAGTTTCGTTTGAGAACTCACCGACGAATTCAGAAAGAAATACGGTGAAGAAAGTGTGGAATTTTAAATTGGAAACTCTCGCCACCGCTTGCCGCTCAGAGGAAACTTCCTTCTTTTTAATAAGAAATTTATATACAGACCTGTTTCTATCCTGCAGGAATTGGGAATATTTTTCACTGTATAACTGGCCGTCCAACGTATGGCGGATTTATTCGTTTGCAGTAACTTTAGCTGGAAGTCCGTATGAAGTTCGGGAAAACCCCCTCAGGGTTGAATTTTTATACATACGTTCTGCTAGATAAAATGCGGGAACTCTCTACACCATTTTAACATAGCTCTTCGGGAAATATTGTGCAAGGGTTTGCAGGATATCCTTTTTTGGATTTAGGTCTACATATTTCATATACGGAAGCAGCCGCGGAATCAGAGCCTAAATAATAAAATACCGGGGCCGATATAAACAGATTGAAAGTGTTTTGATGATCCTAGTTTTGTGACAATCAAATTCTCCGTACCCTAAGGAGTAGAATTGCCCATTTCGCGATGCCAGAAAGTCAGCAACAAAGTATGTCTATGAAGACATAGGACAAGTTTTTATACGAGAACAGCATGTCACAGATGGACTTACTAAATAACTAAATAAACTATCCCAAAAATGCTATGACTCAAGCTATGAGGTTCCCAGTAGATCTATTGTGTCGGAAAACTTCGATATTTGGGAAACGTTCTGTTTGACAATATGTTGCAGATCCTCAGAGCATATGACGCCTGCTGCGCAACATTCACTCTGATACTTGCAACATTTTGTCTGTGTAAAAGTGTAGCGCATATGTTGTAAGCTGAAATGTCAGTGGCAGTGATCCATTTATGCGAAAACCTCGCACAGATTTAAAAAACAATGTAATGAGAATGAATTAAACTGAGTACTTTTTTCAAATTCATTTGAAAACTTCACACCACGGATTTATCGAAAAACATATTCATTAAAAGAAAAATTTGTATTTATCTGATGTTCAGATAGAAAACGAAAACACACGACAATAGCACTTTTATTTCAAACAGTGTTCGAAATGTGTTGAAATTGATAGTCGATTTGAAAATGACGTTTACTAATGTACGTCTTTCAGGCGACAGAGTTCCTTTGCTTTAGCCGCCGATGTAAAAGTCTTCAACTTAACCAAAAAGCGGTTAATATTTCTTTGGTATCATCAGCGTCGTCTCCTTTAGCTGTCGAAGTGCCATTAATTGTGTTTTGGATTCACGAATGATGCAAGAACAGCACTCCTATCCGAAAGTTGCTTAATAGCCTGAAACAAATGAATTCTATGGCTTGAAAATAAGATATAAATAATAAGAGCCATTGTCTAATCACTTATCAGTTTTATAAACCTGTATGACAGTATTTCGATGCGACATTGAAAAAATGCTGCCGAAGTAGCCAAAACATCAGTAAAGTAGTTCATTCAATTCAATGGTTTGTTTCATTTATTAACCGGTGTATGGGAAATGCGTAAGTTACAACTTAAAGCAATGTTTACACGTGTGCGCTCTTCCTTTCACCTTCAAAATCAATATGACCTTGATTTGACTTTCCAAACGTCATAATCAAAGACAGGGAATACAACCACGACTTTTCTGTGCCCTTGAAAAGCTACCTGAGCTATCGAATTTCCTAAATTCACCAGCAACGCGTGCCTGATCAATTTCATCATCAGCATATTTAAATTAACTTGCCCTGAAACTGACATAATAAGGATCATGGTCACGATCAACGTGACACCTCCCATCATCTTCTTACAAGGTCTTAATTAACTATTTTTCTTTTTAGTATACCGATTCTCGGAGTTTTTGGTCTGAGAACTATGGTTTTGACAAATCATGAAAACGGTATAAGAATATTTCTCATAAATTAATCTTAGGATTTGTTTGGCCCCATGGACACGTTTGTTCGAAAAGTCAGGAAATATATCATATGGAATTTTTAGTCAAATTGACTGGGACCCATTTTCCATACGTGAAACATCTGGAAAAGATACTGTTATAGGAATCAGATCTGAACTTTAAATTTTGTTGGAGGGAAACTCTGAGACCTATCTATTTTAAGTTCTGAAAATAAAATCCCTGTTAAGCAGAACAAACCAGGAGTGTCCTTTAAGGACATTGTTTTGTAAGGCCCTTAGCGACTGGCACTCGCGTTCTTAGATAATGGTGCAAGAACATCCACCGTAATTTTTTTGTAAATGGATCAACTTCATCTCCGGTTTATTGTTAGTTTATCCAATCAGGTCGAGACCTTGCTGTCCAAAACATCTCATTCGTATATTTACCCTATACACAAGAAGACCTTGCGCCGTTCCTTTTCTTATGTGTCCCAAAACTGCAATAAAATGTAGCTGGAGGGCAGCAGTATATCGCAGTTTCCCTTTTCTTTGAGCGTCAATGGCCGCAGGGTGATTGTGCACCAAGAAAATAAATGTGGAGATCTTAAAAGGCCGTATATTGACCGTGAACGGAAGTTCATAAAAGGGGAGCTCATGTAGCATCGCTCAGTCACCCAAAGCGTTTCTGGAATATCGATAACGTTTCCGCGCCGGCCTTTGTATTCAAAAAGACAGTCCACCAGTCTATAGAGGTTGCAAATAGTAGTTTTAGCTGACGATTTATGAATAAACCGAACTTGCGTGATCAAAGAAGTATTATGGTACTTCTGTTGGACACGTCCTCCTAGATCTCCATGTAGCAGTAACTATTTTTGCGGTGTGCCGCATTTCATAAAGAGAACATTTTGTCATCAGTGAATATGTGACATATGTTATGTTTGTTAGTATAGGTATATTCATTAAAGCGCTGGCCCTTGAGAGAATACAAGGTCGCATAAAAGAAAAAGCGATATCTAAAACAAATATAACGCTGGTTCACTAAACAAGTCAAATGGATCAGAAAAAATATGTGAGACATGTCTGTTGATACACGACTGCTGGTCCTTGAAACAGCACAAGGCTACAGAAAACAAAATGTCTATGTCTGATATAGAGCAAAATGACGTTGGTACTTGAGAAGTATTATGGTAGCGAAGAAAATCCTTGTCTATAAATCGGCTTGTCTTGTCTGATAGCTCTGAATCGACCTTGATAAGCACAATACTCTGAGTTAATTAGAACAAATATCAAAAAATACAAAGTTGTGACCGAAAAACCGAAAAAATACCAAAACACTCAAAAACCGAGGCTTCCCAATTCCTTGCTCACTTATAATTTAAAACATTCTCATGCTGAATTAAAAACCTTCAAAATTTTCAATTATATTTTTTGCTCAATTCTAACTTCCTTATCCTTTTATGCTGCAACAAATATTAAGGAACTCAAACTGTTGTTTTCTGCTGTGGTCATTCGTTAAAAACCAATATGGAAAATTTTTAGAATACAATAGGAAAAACTGTATCACAAAAAAAATTGCTACGGACAACCGAATGACTCAAGCGAGTTCAAACTTGTACTGATGGTAGACCACATATTCTCTTGTCTCCCCTCTGAGCACGGTGCCTCATGCGTTGCCAGATCGAACACTACGTTGCCAGTTCCACCACTTAATATACATACCTCGTACAAATACATTTTATTAACGACAGACGTGAAAAATGAAGCCAGGCAGACTGACTTCTGGGCAATAATATATATGTCTGTTTAGAGCTTATAAGTGAAATAGTCTGATTTCAAAATTTATGTTTCTTCAAAGTTGTTTGACTAGCTAGGCCTTAAAGATGGAGATGGCGATAATCGGTTGCGATTTTGGGAAAACAACTTTCTTTCCTAATTCTTTCATAAATTGTCAGATCTTATGAATCTTTGCTTAAGCGTCCATCGCCACTTCAATTCAATTAGTCAATTCTCAACAGTCGAAAACTATTTCGTCCATGGCATAGTAGTAGCCTTGATCAATAATTTCATCAAAACTTAAGTTTTAGCTCAAAAAACCGTTCTGTTCAAGACATTATTATAATACTATCAGTACAGCAAACATCTAGCGTATATGTAAAGAACTTTCCTATTCATACAAATACGGAAAAATGATTTTGGTAGGGAACAGGCAAACTCTTAGATAGGTGATTTTGGGCAATTTGAATATGGTAGAGTGGATAACGTATCCGCCAGTAACATTATTTTTGTACTTTAATAAATATTAAAAGTGAACAAACTAAGGAATCTGGTACTGTTTTTGAAATGACCCATCCAAGTCCCCGCCATCTAGTAGTGCATGAAAAAAATTTAAATCTCTTGACAGTTATTTCTGCAATGAACGTAAAATATGCGGTAATATTTAAAGTGGAACGAATACATTGATTTACGATGATTGTACTTAAAATATGTATCTATGAGTACCTTCAACGCCACACATCCTTTATTTTCAAAACTCTGTATGAAGGAGAATTCTTAATGCTCTTCGTCTGTTTCGTGGTGTGCAAAGATAAATGAAAAGAATATAATCAATCTGTAAGAAAAATATTTTCTTTGCGCATTTTATGCATTTCTTTAACACTCGCAACGCGTTAGCACATAATAGTACCGCTCTTAAATTGTATGAGAGTACTCCATATTTAGAACAGATAATAATTAATGTTTATCAGTCACCTCTATACCATAAATACATCAGAAAAGAAGTATTATACTCATTCGGAATACCAAAAAGGGGGAGTGCAATCATACAAGAAGAGTTCCCTACAAAAATAGATATTTTAGAGAAAATGTTACTGACGGTTGAAAAACATAACCCACCTTCTGAAGCAATCGGAAAAAATCATAGTTGTCTTAGAATATTCTGTTTAGTAGTGACAGAGCTATGTAAACTTCATACATTAATAATGAAATCCTAACAGCAAAGCACAAATCCTTACGGTTTAAAACAAAGCTGGATCTACTTTTCACTTCACATACAGTGACTGTTTGCCGTTACTTCACAAGAGTTCTTAATAATTATAATCCAAATAGTCCAACATTGCAGCCCTTCACGGTACGTGGACGGGCTAAGTATACTAATTCATTACGATGCTTTTACGCCTTTTTCCGTAATTTTCGGCCGCCATTTTCCGGGTATTAATTCCTTTTGTGTGTATTTACTGCATACGTTGCGGGGCATAAATAACTTTAAGAGCGGCGTGCTGGAATAAAAGCGACGACGACTTTTCCATGGAAAGTAAATAGAAATTGCCTAGCAAACATAAGCGCAGCTAATTACAGGCAAATGGTAGGGTTCAGTATTTCTATTCAATGAGCCGTATTCGATAGAAGATGTGATTATGTATTCCGTTTTGGAGGAATAATGAAAAGGCAAAATCGTGGCACTTCAGATTCGTTTAGCCTCTAAGCGTTTCCCAAGAGCTGGATTTTCAGTAACCTCAAATTAGGGTATCGATACAAAACATTTGTGTTACCTGACACACGACCGTGGAATAGACAATAGCTAGTGGAACTTGACTCAGTTTCCTGTTGTCTTCCTTGGGATTTCGTCCTAAAGCCACCTTCTAAGCCGATAGAGCTCACTGATAGTGCCTCCAACAAAAAAAAAACGTTATTTATTAACAAATACAACTATTTTCATGCTATTCCATCGCCACGTATAGCTCAGATGTATACTAATCAATAACTAAGTGTAAAATTCACATAATAGTCTGGGAAGTATATTGGGTGCGCACCTTCAGTATCACTATTAGTCCAGTCATTATAGGGAGTTCACTTCAAAAATCGAGATACCCAGCTATAGGCTCGAATAAGCTTGTATCCCCCTTGACATCCCAAAACTTCTCTCAGAATTCACACATGATAAGATGGTTGCAATTTTAAAAGTCAGAGGCCAAAGGTCACAATTTTTTTGGCAAATATCTCGTTTCCTATGGGTTTACACTGTTTGTACTTACTACCGTAGACAATTAAGTTCTCTACAGCTTTAGTTTCAAACATTTTTTCATACGTGGAACTGTTTTCGAGATAGAGGGCGCAGAGCGCGGAGTTAGAGTATCATTTGAGGTCAACTGGCAGTCCCGATCGAAAATACGTAATATAAAGATTTTAAATTATTGCTAAATATACAATTATCATTTCTTATTAACTATTACATTATATGCTATTTTTTTTTGCTTATACATCTATTTTTATTCAAGTGTCAATTAATTTAATGTCACTTATCTGCCCGTGTAGTTATAAGATTATTAAGGCAAAATCTTATTTAATTCTCATCTAATTTATACTAATGACTTTTTAAATAAACAAAAGTGAAAAGATATTTAATTAATGTTTTTATTCAAAAGTGTCATTCGATACATTTATGATTGTCAAAATTAATAAAAATGAATAAAAATTATCAGAACAAGTTTTGATTCTAATTTTCTTCTTCTTCTTCATCGTCGTCGTCGTCCCACTACTGCAGAGTTTTAAGTTCCTCATTTAGACCGGGTGCTGTGGGCAAAAATGGGGAGGTCATGTGATACAGCAGGAAACCTACTCAGAACGATAGTACTACATAAAAAATAACTTCTAGCACTATGCCGTCACTTGAGAGCGGTACATGTAAGTACAGTGGAAAATTGAATTTTTTGTCCAGAAGGAGTCGGAAAACACTAAATTTACGGCTTTCTTTAGTATCACAGATGCTAACAAAATAATCACGATGCACTTAGTGCCGTACGGAAATAATGGTACCGGAAGCCATAAAAAATGTTTAATTTACAGGAAATTTTCTATGCGGAAAAATTAATTAATTAACGTACGGCATTGTTACAGTTACCTTTCTGTAATTTTTTACATTTAAAATTTACCAACGCCGTATATATCTGCTGGTACAGGGGTGAGAAAACTCGGGTCGCAACCCCTGATTTAGACCTCTATGGTGGAAAGTCATCGAAAAATGTACGGCATTCATTTCAATTTCTTGTTTAACATCTAAAATAACTTTAAATAATAATGCCGTCTTAAAAATTTAGTTCATATAAATATAAATAGATAATTACCAAAATTTGGGGGTGCAATATCATTTTCTTACAATAAAATACTATATATAAGATACTATACGGCAATCAATTTTTTTACAAAATTATATTAAATATTATCACTTTACCACGTAGCCGTTTATAACAAATGGAACAACATGAAAATATATTAAAATAAAAAAATATAAATTTTCAAAAATTTAAAGATTTTTAAATGTACTATTTATGAATAACAAAAGTGATATTAAAAATTATTCTTGCCATTTTATGTTTATCAAAGATTAAAAAACAAAAAAACTACATATGCCGTACATTTTTAGTTTTAGGTGTCTCTAATGGTTATTAAATACTGTACGGCATAAACAAAATTATATTTATAACTATCAATGATTATGGAAAATTATTATGCCGTTCATCTTACATGGAACATTACGTATAAAACGGTGAAGTTCTGAGAAATATGCAGATAGAGTGCGATTTTGAGACTTTGCGATGTAAGAGCGGTACATATGTATATGTATTAATGACCTTCTTCTAATAATCGCTAATTACAATATTCAAATATTGGAACTAATGCAATTGCTAATTAGCAAAAGTACAATTTGCAATTGCCTATTAAATAATAGTATTTTTTCATTATAAAATCTTCCCAACAAGGCTTTATTTGTTAAAAGACGTATAATTTTAAATCTTATTATCTAAAAAGTTCGCGTGACTGATTTCACAGAAAATCGTCAGATTTTTATCATTCAAGTTCATATAAAAATACTAAAATTTACTAATTATTAATTATACACGGACTGTTACTCAACAGTGCGAACTTTACTATTTTAATTTGATAGAAAATATCGACATGATTTAACTCATTTATATCACTCTTAAATCACAGTTAAATCTTAAATCCCAATCGAAATTTGAAATATCCTTCAAAAATATAAAATAAAACGCGTTATCGAGAGTTTTCGAGGTTTTCCCCGTGTGGCCATATATTCCACGAAAAATGTACGGCATTATAAAAATTGTTGTTAATTTATCAAATACTATTAAAATTATTTAATTCTAAGTTGCATCAATTCACCACCATTATACTATATAAGGGTAGGGGGTTGCGACCCAAGTTTTCTCACCCCTGTACCGGCAGATATGTACGGGCGTTGGTAAATTTTAAATGTAAAAAATTACAAAAAGGTAAGTGTAACAATGCCGTACGTTAATTAATTAATTTTTCCGCATAGAAAATATCCTGAAAATTAAAAATTTTTTATGGCTTCCGGCACCATTATTTCCGTACGGCACTAAGTGCACCGTGATAATTTTGTTGGCATCTGTGATTCTAAAGAAAGCCGTAAAAATCATTTAGTCTTTTCCGACCCCTTCTGGACAGAAAATTCAATTTTCTCCTGTACTTACATATACCGCTCTCAAGTGACGGCATAGTGCTAGAAGTTATTTTTTTATGTAGTACTATCGTTCTGAGTAGGTTTCCTGCTGTATCACATGACCCCCCATTGTTGCCCATAGCTCCCGGTCTAATTATCATCTTCAACGACACTTGTCTCTCTGATTTCTGGGTCAACGTCTTCTATGATTTCTGGTTCTAAGGTTCTATCATCATTGACATCGGCATTGAGACAAACATTTAGATACTTCAGCTGTCCGTAAGACTTCAGGCAGAGATTTGTTTGTACGTCTGTTAGGTCCGACACACAAGAGCCAAGCAATACAGTAAAGTTCCTGTAGCACTTTATAGAGGTAAATGAAAATAAAGTAAGAAAGCAAATAGCAAATAGGGAGAAAAAAGTTCGAGACAGGAACCGATTAGGCACTACAGAACTCATTCGATACATACTCAGTAATAAAGAAAATATAGCACCCGGTAAAAATGATTTTACGTAACTGCAACTTTGCACATAGCTAGAGAAGAGCGGCGGTATTATCATAAAACATTTTCTATATCTCTGAATTTCCCTAATAATGCGCTACATGACCTTGACACCGTATACACGGTGTCCTGAAAGTTGGGACTTTCTATTTCAGAAGCAACTAAGTTTGTAAGAACAAAGCTAATGTGTCGTGAAACAAAAACAGAAAAGTAAAAAAAATAAATGGAAAAGTACTTACCGTTCATCAAAGCAAAAAAATACGTACAGCTCTGTCACTTATAGGTATTGTTCAAAGTTTTCTGCTGTATGGGTGTGTCATTTGTGTTTTGTTTTTTAGAACCGATGTGTGAAAGTTTTGTTCACCAATACAACTAGCGCCTGGATTGAGTACTGATATGCATCGTACGTGTTCAGGGTTGATCTGATCGACGTGCAGGACCGGATTGGATTTTGTTTAGGTTTGACTGATTTTACAGAGCCTAACATTTCGGCAATCTTAAGACATTGGTGTATAAGTTACTAGAAAAAACTGCTCATTTTTCCAATATCCATACGCCGTGCCGCAGTCCCAACTTTGAGAACACGCTGTATATTCTTTCAGTCGTTGGGGCATGCCTCTGATGAATGATAAGGTGCTTTTTTGTCTTATTGCGGTATCATCCCAAGCTACCTGTTAGTGCCTGTGGAGATAAGGTTGAGTACATGTTCCATGGATGAGAGTCTTGAAATCTATGAGGTCAAGAAAGAAGGCTGACTTGAACATTGCTGAAGTAGTCTATTATAAGCTCTATCGTTATAGGGTTCTTCAGAATTTGTAGGAATGGCAGAAGTGTGGTACCAGTATTTTCTGGATATGCCGTTGCACCATCATACCTCTTCTAAGAGGCGCTAGAAGTAACTTAGCATGATATTTGATCGCACGTGTTTAGATTCCATCAGCTGTTTTGTGGACACTATGCTTTGGAATACAACTGTTATCTCATTAATTCGTCCACTTTGCCCAACTATCTTCACTTGGTATATCTACTCTTTGGTTTCTGCATTCATCAACCAGTTTTTCCTGATTTAGGATGTATGATAGACGTGTGCGAGTTTGGAGCGGTTTCGGAGGTTTCATGATGTGAACCTTTCAGTGAAGCCTCACTTGCACCATGATAAAGGCAGTCGTGGTTTGAGGTGTCACTGCATGTGGCTTTTGTCAGAGGAGGTATGTATATCCAGGAAATATCTAGAATCTCATCTTATACCATTTATCTAAACGCATAAAAACCCTTTTTCCAACAAGCTAGTGACTGTTCATATTGCTAGAGCTACAGTGTAGACTACCTCAATAACGGTCAGATCTACCTCCTTCCTTGACCTGTTAGATCTCCAGACCATTCGCGTCCTGGGCATGCGTGGCTTGAGCAAGAAGTCATAAGTAACCTCACCAGGAGCGTATACGACATCAAGGTGATCCAATGCATAATTAGTCAAATCTAGGGATACCGTAAATTTTTCACGTCAATATATTCTCACTACATCCTTTTGCTTATGTCTACCATAACTGCAAACAAATTTTGATTCAAATAAAGTCGTTTTTATTGTGTGTTCTATTTTTCTTGTCACTTGTCACTTTTAGTATGAGGAATAGTATTTTCTATGCGTATTTTGTCGTAATGTTTGAGTTTTGATTATTCTAACCTTGTAATGTAATTCTTGCTCGCTGACTCCATGTGCGTTCAAACTTACTTAGCTGAAAAGCTTACTGATTTGTGCAACATGTGATTTTGTCTCTGAAAATCTTGCACACTCCAAATGTATGTGTCCTTAGACAATAATAGGTCATCGATCCTCACATCCGTAACCAATTGCTCCTCTTGTCACCATCTCGTGTAGTTGAGTCTTGGAAATTAGGCATGATTTTTAACTTCTATACCGAATTGTTTCAAATTCGACCTTCACCATTGGGTTCTCGGAAACGGTAAGGGATACGAAGTCGCTTGCATAAAATCGGTTTAATTTTTTCCTGACTGTATTTGGAGTGCGATTTTAAAATAAATTACACATTAACATTGACAATTTTCCTCTTCTACAAGACGGCATAATTAGAATTTCATAATGACGTTTCGTCTCTTTTCTTCCAGGATCAACTTTATTTTTTCTTACGAACGCCGTGTAGTATTTTTGCACAGATGAATAGAGTGTTCCATATTCTGATTCCAAAAGTGTATAATCAAAATAAATCGATGTGTAAAAAATTCTTCAGGTGTTTACCTTTTTTTGGCACTCAGTATACATTAAAATTGACAAAATTCAGTTTGGCGTCCATAATAAAATATAAAGTTAATGCTGGAGGACAGATACGAAGCGTTATATTGAACGTTGTTAACATGCAATTTATTTTCGAATCCCACCTCAAATAAAGTCAGGCAAAATAAATGTGATTTTGAGATAAATCTAGTAGGCGAAACAAATAACTATCGGATAATCTCAAGGCCTAACAACAAAATTCAGCTTTTTTGAAATGACTAAGGTTTGGCAACATGACATTGTATACAATTTTAGAATCAAAGTTAAAAACTCTATTTATCTGTGTAAAAATCGAATGTGACGCCTATAGAAAAAAATAAAAATGATGCATCACATTGAAATTCTAATTATGCCATATTGTAGAGGAAAAAAAGTAGCAATGTTAATGTGTAATTTATTTTGAAATCCCACCACTACAAATAAAGTCAGGAAAAAATTAAAACTATTTTGGGATAGTTCGGTTTTTAGGTCACTCTCCGGAAGTACTTTCAATTTCGAATCCTACTAAGCAGAATTTTGTTTATTAACTAAATACGTAACTATGCATCTCTTACAGTTTCCCAGATCCCAATGGTGAGCACCAAATTTGAAACACCCTGCTTAAGAATGGAAAAAAGTTCTGTAACATGATTTGGAACTTGATTTCCAATGCTTAAGTATGATTTCTCCTAGTCACTGTAGTGAGATAAGCATAGTAGAAATGTATTAGACATTGGTATGAGGACTGAACCGTACAGATCAATTTTGATTCGTTTTCAGCCTTCAAGTAATTATTCCCAAAAATTCGGAAAAGATGAGGGAAATATATCTCACACTTAGTGGCCTGAGGTCTACAAGGTTCTTTCCCTTGTAGTCGCATGAATCTTCCGTAAACTATAAGAATCTCCCCAGAGCGTGATTGCGTAGTAGAGATAGACGAAAGCACGTAGGTCAATGCAGATTGAAGGCAGACTCTATCCGAAAATAAATAATTTTTTCTATTGTCCAAATCGATAACCTTTAAAAAAAATCAGGAACACGTCCATGCTGAAATATCTACATTTTATTGGAGTTTAGCTCCATAAAAAGTTTTGTTTGATCATCGATTTTATAAGCGATAATGAAAACGGAAAAAATACCTTGATGAATAGAGAGCTATAAATAAAACCAGTAATGGTGCCGAGGTATTTTTCCAAGCAAAGAGTACACGAGTTTTTCATTTAATGGAATAAATACTCTAGACACTGTATTCGGAGTAATACAGAAAGTTTGCACATTTATTCCTGATTCATTTACCGACTTTCTAACTTCAAAGGGAGGATCAGGACCAAACAGACAAGCAACAGGTGACTGGCACCTCAAGCATGACGCACCTGGGAAAAAGGCGTCAAGTAGGTTGACTCAGTACTTCCCAAGCAAATAAAAGATTACGTTCAGCACAAGTTAGACGTTCTGAGAAAAAGGTAGTTGGGAACATATGCAACAGAGAAATTGAGTGGATAAGTCAGTCAAACAGGCCCATACAATTTAGGCATCCTTTCCCTACTCTATCAATACTTAGCCGTACTACGCGACAAAGGAGATCGAAAACGGCATGCCCGCCGGTGAACCCAGGGAGCAAAAGCGTCTATACGTGTATGGAAAACATTTCTCTGAGCTTTACGTTCAAATGGCATCAATTGGCATAGTAGTATCATCGTATGGAAATTTCATGAATATCCTAGCAGTACTTCCCATAGATGGACCAAGGATTGTCGGACAGACAGACCAACGGACACTCCGACGGAGATGAGTGACATGGTTTTTAGCGATTACAAAACTTTGTCAGTGGTCGCGAGAAGTAAAAAGCAGACTGCCGACCATTAGGAATCCTAAAATAGGTACCCCGCCAGAATCCAAAATATAAAAGAAGTAAAAACAGTTATGAGTGACGTTCGTGATACTGGAAGGCTAAAAGATTAGATGGGGAGGTATTCGGAACCGTCTCGCTACCATAGAGATCTGGACTGAAATACTTGATTTCACATTGTATAGCTACCGTAGCCACAGCAGATCATGCGATCGATATCGTGTAATCCATCATGATTTTGGACACGGCAGGCTATAGGCAGCAGCCGACACAACACCACTATGCTCATTTAGCGAAGATCTTTTTTAACAGGATCGTTTGATTAAGAAAATTGCTATTAATCATAAAGAGTGATCCGTAACAAATTTATCAAAGAGCAGTATTTGCTTAAATTCACCAAAATAATGACATTGTGCCATACATGCCTTGATAAAATATCGCATGAGATGACACGATTTTATTGATTGTATATATGGGAATACCATGAAGAAAACGCCTATAAACTCAGCTTTTCACGCCGTAACTTCCATGTCTGATAAATAAAGCATTAAAAAAACACAATTATTCACACTTGACTCTTATTCGGAATATTTGAATTGCAACATTTTATGTATGTTGAAACACATAGACGGTTTCCCTAATTGAAATATCCAATAACCTTTTTGCTCGAAAGCTTATCTATTGCAATTTCCGATATAAAATAACGCAGCAACACTAACAGGAATGTGAGTATTGCTTCTCAATCCGCAAAAAGTGAAGTTTCACGTTGATCAAACAAAAACATTTTCAGTTATATTAAAACAATTTACTAAATATATGTCATTTTTAACTCGACGCCATTATTTTCAGCAGATTAGTCAAGGACTACTTTCTGACGCAATATTTACGACGCACCTTTATATAATACAAAGATTTAAAAAAAAACCTCCTATCATAAGTGTATCTATACCCTATTCGAAGTCCATTTACGCCCCAGCACAACAAAGATGCAGCGCGGCAAAGCGGCAGCCGCCTAAGCGTTGCACTAGCTATTGGTCATTCCAGAAAACTACGTGCAGGATTCGACAGGGTAGAACTCAGGCTCGGGGTATCGCCGGAACGCCGACGCGAGCAGCTGCTGCTCATATGCGGTGCATACATAGCCTGTGTTCATACGTTAGCATGTCGTCTACGGATACAACAGATATTTCTCCCAATACTACCTTTAATCATGCTTCCTTTTTAGTGACGTCTCCTCCCCGAAAACGTGACAAGAACGGACATTTGATTATTATTTAGGCAAGGGGAATTATCCTTAACGTTTATAAGAGCGAAATTTTAGAGCATCTTGAAATGAAAATTCATTATATTGAAAGAGTGTGGCGTACAAATAGGGTGATGTCCTAAGACAATTTTCAACATTGTTGAAGAATATAAAAAAACAAAAAAATGTCTCCACCACACAAGAGGATGCACTGTACGAAGCTGTTGGATACAGTTGATAACTTTGATCAAGATGCCATCAGATGCAAAGTCCATAAATTTTTTGAAATGCAGTAACTTCCCACTATAGACAAAGTATTACGCTATATAGTGGTGAAGACTTACCTACTTTCAAAAGGACCACATTCTATGGTTTACTTGAAGAACTTCATTTTGAGTACAGAAAACGGGTAGAAATAGTATTTGGATGGACAGCCAAGAGATTATTTTATGAAGAAGAAATTATTTAAAATCAAGAAAGAAATACCACGACCAGGGCAGGAAGATTTATTACTTGGATGAAACCTGGATAAACGCAGGACATACAAGACCTAAAGTATGGGCTGACTCTACAATTAAATCAGCAAGACAAGCCTTCTTAGATGGACTAACGACTGGCCTAGAAAATCCTTCAGGTACGTGTATCTAACCAATTCGTCACATGTGTTGTAAGAATGGTGTCAAGTAGACTGAATCTATGAGCGCACGGTAAAAACTTAAACTTAGCTATATCTGGTAGATTTGGAACCAAGACCTGTACCTGTTATATACTCTGCTTGAAATATTATTAGTTTTCTTGAATATTATATGAAATACTTATTTTCAGAAAAGGAAAACGATTTGTTATCTGTCACATTGGCAGTGAAGATGGCTTTGTGCCGACTGCCCTATGGGCATTTTAGTCAAAGGAAAAAAATGGACGGCAGTTCGTTTGAAGGGTGGTTTAAAGAAGCGCTAGCAAAGCTTGACGACAATGCAGTCATTGTACTTGATAATGCTGCATATCACAATATCCACAAGAAAGGCAGAAATTCAACAATGGCTTCTATCAAAAGGCATTAGTTTCAATGAAAATATGGTTAAAGCAGAACTTATCCGTCTAGTCAGCCAGCACAAATATAAATATAATCTTAGTGTTAATGATGAAATAGCTAAAAACCAAAATAAGACCGTTTTAAGGCCCTTACCACTGCGAATTAAATCATTAAAATGATTTGGGCAAATATGAAAAATCATGTGGCTTCAAACAATAGAACATTCAAATTTTCTGATGTGAAAAATTTGTTTTATGAAGCTGTCAACAGAGTTACGGTAAACCATTGGAAAGAGGGCATCCATCACATTCAAGACAATCGAAACAAAGATGTGGGAGCTGGGCAATATGATCTATATTCAAATTGAACCTGTAATAATTAATATTAATTATTCGGACGATGATTCAAGTACATCCAGCGAATAAAGAATTTGGAATTGGGAAAATTCTGTGCACTTCTTTCTATAAAGATAATCATTTACTTTGTTAGATTATTGCGGAAAATACGAACCTGTCCAATCTCACTTTTGGGTATGTTGTGTTTTGTCTGGGTGTAAATGGACTGCCAATTTGGTATAGTAAAGAACGTAATAAATAAAAGCTCGTAAAACGTTTACTGTCGTTGTAAACGACTGCAGCTTTGCGGATATATGTAAAAGTAATATTTGAATAGATAATGGTGATACAAAAAACTTTCCAAATGAACATTAACAACAATTCTACCTTTGCGCGCGTCTGTGGCTAGACTGAGCAACTAAAAAATGAAGGATCCTAGACCAGTTACCAAAATCTCTAATAATCCTTCAACAGGTAGTTGAAATAAAACAATGCTGTCATGTGTGATGTAATCCAAAAAATGTAAATAGCAACGGCAAGTCAACATTCTTGTCTACAGTTCGCAGACCTTCGCTTGTGGTGCATTTGCTGATACCCTGACTTTTTATCCATAGCTGTATACTTTGTAAACAGGAAAGCAATCTCTTTCACAAATGTGTACAACGGCTCCCGCCATACCGGTATTGCTATAAAACTGATATTAATTCAGAGATAACTCCAGAGTACATAAAAACTAAATTGAAATGGAGGCGATGCTATGCTGCGACGACTTCTGCTCGGGCTGATCGCGAGCGTGTTTTATATGTGTATGATCACAAAGGTTGGACGCAATGCCTAGATGGCATTTTGATACTAAAGGGTGACCCATCTGTTGGTTAATTATTTAATAGATGGTTGAAATTAAAACGCGGGGTTCTTTTTCCAAGCAGGTTTTGTTTATTTGAGAGCACTATCTTTCCGGTTCATCATGAAACACAATCTCATTCATATGCGCGCCACCGGTGAGCTTGACGTAGCCGATTCTGTCGATCCAATTTTTCAGTACATTTTCCAAAGTCTGCGGCATTACCTCACCAGTGGCTCCATTAATGTTGGTCTTCAAGTGCTCAATCGTCGCTGGGCCATCCGCATAGCATTTATCTTTTACACTTCCCACAAAAAATAATTCAAGAGAGTTAAGTCGCAGCTTCGCAGTGGCCAAGTCAGATCACCAAACCGGCTGATCACGCAATTTTCCAACTTTTCTTGAAGAACAGCGATTGTTTCGCTGATTGTATGGCAGATCGCGCCGTCTTACTGGAACCACATGCCATCCAAGTCTTTTTATCAGTTTTCGGAAAGAAATAGCGTCTGAAAGCTGCTACACACAGTGCCGGCGGCAATGCCGCCGGGTTTATGCCGAGCGGCTATGCCGCCGGCAATACAAGCCGCGCAAAGCCGTCAAGCATCATTCCGGTTGTGACAGTCACATAGAAAGCTAGTGAAGTGCTTCATTTCTGGGATTCCATAATATATCATTTTCATGAAATTTTTCAGTTAAGAGCAGCACAGCTTCGTCGTCCCAATTAAGCGACATTTTAATTTGTTTAAACACACAAACCGCACAACACTACCGCTCGAATGCCAGGAACGAAGTGACGCCGGCAAGCCGCGTAACCCGCCGGCACACCACGGCGGCTCCTTTGCGCGGCAAGGCCGGTGGCTTTGTATGCCGCTGGGTGCACGGCAGCTTAGCCGGAGGCTTGCCCGGCGGCCCCGCCGCCGGCACGGTGTGTAGCAGCCTTGATAGCGCACATCAATGACCGTGACGGCGCGTCCTTCGTCATCTTCGAAAAAAAGGGCCACCAAATCACAAACCACACCACCACCAAGTATGGCAATTTTGCTTATTGACGTAGCCACCAAGATGAAAATGGGTCTCATCCGAAAAAGTACTTTTCGGTAGAAATGGGGGTCCTCGTCCAAGCGTCCAATTTTGAGCGCTTCCCAACGTTGTTCAAGCGTATATCAATCCATATTCGTTCACCGCAGACTCTTGGCTAAATTCGCGTCAAACAGAACTGTTGTAAGTGTCGCCCACCGTGAGATAAGCCCTAGTTCAAAAATTAACCAACAGATGGATCACCCTTTATAGTACGATCCTGCATGCAAACCTATCATCCATCATCTGCCATCAACCATGCTAGCCAGCAATTTAGAAACTACAATAATGTCTTTGTTTCTCAGCGATGTCAAGAAAATGCCGACCAGGGACAAAAAGGTGTTCCGTCAACGTCCAAATGTAGAATTTTTTTGGCTACTGGACAATCACAGCACCATAAGACGATTAAGGAGGGTCAAGTCCTCTGTAGCATTTCGTGCAAAGCGAAGCAAGTGCACCGGTTTCAAGTGATGACATTATTGATACGTATAGGTGATTAAACTGGCAGCTGCTAATAACATATTCGGGCATTAATGCCACAATCAAAATAACTGCATGAAATAATCTTCTTTCTGATTCCTTGCAACACTTTAACTGGGAAGATCTGAAAATACGACTACATGAGTCTACAGCCAATCAAAAGAGTAAACTTTCTTCTGAACCAAACATTTAGCAAGTTGCGGCTATGTAACAACACATTTGTCAAGGTACAATAAAAACTTATTTGATCAACATATAATTAAAAAGTTCACCAATTCTGGCCTAATAAATAAGGTCAAAAATGGCTTTAGAATCAACTAATCTTCAAATATACTTTGGAGTCTTATAGAGCAATGTTTTAACTTTTATTTGGGCAACCTCAAAGATTATAATTTTTAACCGAGCTTTTGAGCATTAAGTATACGTATAATTGTTTTATGGGTTTTTCATGCATTAAATCGCTTATAACTCGAAGTTACTGGAAATTTCTGTTCAGAATGATTCAGAAAAACGAGAATTTATTCGTGCAGAAAAGATGTTTTAAGATTTCTTAAAAAAGTTTGTTTAAACAAATTTAAGTCCAAGTACCTATTGCTTTATGTTGAAGGACATTCATGATTATGACAAAAAAAATAGAGTTTAAAAACTTTACTCCCGAATACGTGATTTTTGCCTCATCAAATTTCCCAAAAATTATGACTGGATATCATTAAAGTCATTAATTGATCAGTTTGGAACATGTAATTTTATCTGACCAACAAGTTTTCTACGTTTTCGTTTCCTTCTAAAGCTATAAGTTACATTATCAGACATGCATTTATAAATTCTCCTGCCACAATCTATCAACGTCGCAGTACCCCCAAAGATATAGTGGTCGCCAACCTGTCGATCGCGAGCTACCGGTAGCTCGCAAAGGCAATTCTGGTGGCTCACAACATATTTTAAAAAGGTGTAAAAATCATAGAAGCTTCCGTAAATTTTGTAAATACTCATAATAAACACAAGCAGCGGTGAGCGATCTGTTCGAGAACGATCTCGATTACTTTGAACGGAATAAATACGCAAGGCGACAGTGCGCTCAGTTTAAAACTGAACGGCACAGTACAGCGGTTGAGTTAGAGCTAAAAAAACACTATGAGCAGTAGTAAGAAGGTGCAGACATACGATTTCCATTCGAAATGGGATGAACAATATTTCTTTACATAAGTTAAAGGTAAAAATGTAAGTTTGTTATGTGATACATCTGTTTCCGTTGCGAAAAAGGGAATATGGAGAGGATCTATAAAATTGTACATTCGAATTTTGAAAAATCAGTCCCATTATGTTCTACAACCAGAACGGAAAGACTGACACAATTAAAAATGCTCACTGTTTATTCCAAAGTTATCAAAGTAGCTCAACACACTGAAAAGGTTGGCGACCACTGATATAGAGAAACGGTGATAGGCCAAGAGTTGATCGCAACTTTTTGGTTACATCGCGTACAGAGATGATGATAAAAACTAGTCAAATCTTACGTATTTTGATGCTAAACTGCAATCTTGCCAGTTTAAATGTTGATTCGGACAGTGTCATTATTCTTTGAAAAAATTAAAGTAATGCATAAAAACCATGTTATAGCGTAAAAGTGGCAGTTGAAAATTCAACGATGGCTGGATGCCATTTCGGAAGGTTTTTTAGGATACAAAATTACCGTGTCTCAAAACGGCAGATTGAGAGGCTGTCACGGTTAAGCTATTTTGTAAATTGATCAAAACTTTATAGTATGTTATATTAATCTTCTTCTTTTGGAAGAATCTATCTGAACGTGCAAGGGAGTAAGTTCATTCAGGTTAAACAAAATGTCGGATTTTGACAATTTCTTAAAATGAAACGTTCCTTCTTCTATTACATATATTTGGACATAACCTTCCAAAAGGCAAAATTGATATGGTCACCTTATTGGACTACATTTGGCACAGTTAATAAAACTGCAACATTATAGTTTGTCGGGAAATGCCTTCCTGTGGTTGAAAAATCACCTAGCTGGCAGATCCCAGTGCACAAATATAAGCGGTAACATGTCCACTTTAAGTAATATGAGACAGTAGCCGATCGGTAGCCCGGGAGACGTTTATATAATCAATTTTTATAAACTTATAATAAAATCCAGTAACTCTGCTCTAATGTTGGTTTAACGTCTGAAAAATTCTAAAAATGGGTATTTCGATGGTTAAAAATTCCGTTAAGAATTATAACATTTGAAGTCGCAAAAAAATAGTTAAAAGATGTTCTAGAATGCACAAGTATTTTTAAAGTTAGTTTATTTTGGAGCGATTTTTGAGCTTAACTGTGATTGTGTGTTGAATATAATAAGGTTTATAGGCAAATCTAAAAATCGGTTTCGGAGCGATGCTTAGAAGCGATACTGTGGAATCGATCTCTATATTGTAGAAATGTTTCAACTGCCTCTTATGAAAGTAAAAAATATAGAAGAAATTGAAGTACCATATACAATGTTTGAGGCGGTTTCCTGCTTCAGAAACAAAAGTGCTCTGACAAGTTTTTCAGGCAGCTCAATAGAAAGAGTTCCCAACCCATGTCAGAGTGGAAGGCATTTTCATTACATGAAAACAGTTTATTCGATTGAATCTGAGATTAGAGGTTATTACTTACACGATATAAATATTTCAACGTGGAAGTGTATAAAAATAAAAAAACTTGTCAGAAATGATTGCTTCGAAAGAGTTTTGGGTTCACAAGTAAACTAGAGATCTGAGACTTTTTATAAGTTCTCCGTAAAGAAGTGTTTAGAGAATGGTTCAAAAACTGATAGGCGAACAAACTTGTCAAATGCTAAGATAATAAAACAACTAGCAAGCGTCATAAATATATATGACAACCTGTAGTACATACGTTCTTAAGGTAATAAATATGAATAAATATTTTCTAACAGAACTTTAAAGTATTGGTTTGTTATTTGTTGGGTCATGCATGATTCTTCAACGAGTCCCAAATAAAGAGGTCTGATGTCTTCAGATCTGACGAGCTGGTCTGCCAGTTCATATTGTAAAGTCAAAGATTGGAAATTGACCTTTCAACTAAGGAGCATATTATTATTTTATTTTATTAAGTTTTCAAGTGCATGCCCCTCAATTTACACATTTAAGTAAGTTATTCGTTAAGCCCTGTTCACTCTTAATTTCTTACGATAGGCATAGCTAATTAAATTATTGATTACTTTTGCCCCACGGGGTATTAACTGGTAACCAATAATGGCATTAAACACCATATATTTTCGAAGACTCAAAAATAATGACCGCACAAAAAGAAATTTGGCGTATGTGGGTATATTCAAATTATATAGCGTTGATTATCCATATTTTTGATATAATGCAGGGTTATACAGGATGCGGCAGAGAGGATGGACGGTTTAAAAAAAATAATAAAATAGTTAATTTTTACTCGAAAACAAATTTATTGATGTAATCAGGTTCACAAGGAAATATTATTTGAGACAGTCAAGTGTGGAAAACCACATCGGGCATGTGGTGGCCGAAATCGTTGATGCAGAGCTGGAGGCGTTCTTGGAAGTTCGCGTAGACTCTCTCCAACATCGCTCTCTCAACTTCGGCGACTTCCACGCGAATTTCGCCCTTCAATTCGTCCAGAGTTCGGGGCTTGTTCGCGTACACTCTAGCCTTGAGGTTCTCATTTTGATCGATCAGTGCTTCCATCTTACGTGCGAAGTTAATTCGTTGTGCATAATCTCCGGGCTGTAACTGTTGCACAATTGCCAATTTCTAGGGGTAAAAGCGGAGATCTATATGCAAGATTCGCCTTACCGAACGATCACTAAGGCGAAGTGCAGCAGCATGTTTCAGGGCAGATCGAGTCGGACTGCGAAGAAAGACCTGTCGAACGCGTTCAACATTTTCAGTAGTTCGAACTGTTCGCGGCGCTCCTCTTGGTCTTCAGTTCACCACCCCTGCGAAGTGATTCAACCCAACGAAGGACGGTGTTTCGAGAGGGAACAGCTCTATTCCGATGAATGATGAAGTGGCGACGAAACTCACGCTGTATGACGATGACTGACTCATTATTTCGGACGAAACAATCATAGGCGAAAACGCGGTGCTCCACTGTCCATGGGTCTATAACGACAACTGGTAAAATAATGCTAGGATCTCACGAGTCAAACGGCACCCTCCCCACCTCTATCGTAGACGGAATCGGAGAGTACTACCCATCCCAAAAACGTCCGTCCTCTCTGCCGCCCCTTTATGAACTCATCAGTTATATTTATGCTAATGTTTCCACCAAAAGCTTTTTTATATTTATAAAATATCTTAGGTCACTTTAAGTTGTAGGAAAACGTTGCAAGAGCAGCAAACTAGGAATATTTAAAAGGATTGAATCAACTGTCTGAATGGTCCATTTTATTTTGCTCAACGTTACCTCGCAACTTTTCCGAAAGAGCGAAAAGGTGATAAAGGAAATAGGGAAAAGAAACAAAAGCTGGTACGTTTGAAAAGTAAAGGGTTCATTAAGCATTCACTACGGGAGGCAGCGGCGGTGGCGGAAATCTGTTTTCTTTCAGGACTGTGTTAACACTGAGAAAACATTAGTTAGTAGATGCCATACACTATGATTCTCATCTTTCATGATTTATTTGGCAACCGACGCAGACTTGAGCTAGCACGTCCAACATTCATCAAAAGAAAGACCCACTCCTCTGCAATGATTTCACGAAGACTAGAGATGCGAGGATGAACTGCCTAAGGGAAGAAAGACACTATTCGTATGGACCCAGTACTTTCAATAATGCTGCAAGCTTTATTTTGATCAAAAATATTTTGATATATTTATCTACTTTACTTAATGGTTTCACGATTTCGTCAACGCAAGCCAAATTTCTTAGTTTTTTACCTGTTTGACTAGCCCCATATGCAGTTACTGGAGGCAGCAGAAAGAAGCATAGAGTTGTTACTCATATGTCAGTGTTCCTCAACCTGTGGGGCGCGCCCCTCCAGGGGAGCGTGTCAATATTAAAGGAGGGCGCGAGCCATATCAGAAAAAACACACTAACAACATTGAATGATTGTTGAGCATTTTTTGATTCCGGCATTCGCTGTCAAGTCTATGAAGATTTCTTCTTCGGCAGTTAAGAGGCCTGCAGGAGTAATTTGAAACGGATTCCTAAGCCACTAGTAACTGAGTATTAATTTGTTGTCGGCAAGAAGGTATTTTCTAAAATTCTCTCAGTATCTCAGTATCGCTAAATGATTTTCAATGGTTATGAAAATAACTTTCATGTGTTGTTCTTGAACCTTGTAAGTTTTAATACATTCATCCACATTTGCAAGTATTTCCAGGTTATTTTGCTTTAAATTTCTACTCAACAATTCCAATTTCTACAAAAAGCGTTAACTTTATCACTCGTATCCAATATATGTATTATTGCTCCTTGGAGCTGGAGGTTCAAGATATTTAGTTTTTCGAATATATCTACCAAGTAGCTCAATTTCATCAGAAATAAACCATCTCGAATCATCTCGGCTTCCGGTCGGTTTTCTTCTTCTATAAAAACGGCGATTTCATGTCTTAATTCAAAAACACGTTGTAAACATTACCCACGTGATAACCATCTTGCCTCGCAATAGAATAGTAATGCTGAATGTACTGTACCTATATCTTTACAAAGTGCAGAAAAGATTATAGTTTTCGAAGGTCTCATTTTTATGTAATTAACTACTGTCACGACCGTAGTTAGAACAATCTTCAAGCCAGGAGACATTTTTTGGAAGCCACAGCTTCTTTGTGAATCATGCAATGTGTCCAGATGTACAGTGCAGATTTTTGTTCTACAAGTGCTTGGATACTTTCAACGCAATTCTCCCTCTCTATGTTTTCCTCCATTATATAATCATTGAAGATAGCAAATAATGCAAGAGCTGTTGCTTTGAGCTCTATAGGTTTGCAGAAAAATAGTTTGTCTACTACTGATATGCCATCACAAAGTCGAACATATGCAATAAGACATCTTTATTGCTGTCCGTTGCCTCATCGTGCTGAATTGAAAACAACTTGTCTCGCAACTACCCGTGAAGTTGATGCTGTACATCCCCAGCTGTATCACCAATTCGATGGACAACCATCATTTGATAGAGGTATGGACTCCAATTTTTTGAAAAAATTATCTCCAAACATAGTTTCAACAATTTTAATTGCAGCTGGCAAAATAAACTCTTCACCAATAGTGTGAGTCTTCTTACATCTGGCTATTCCATATGAAACTTTATAAGAGGCAAGTAAAGCTTTTTCATTCACAGTCAAAGTTTTTATAATCATAAATTTGCTTTCCGTATGTTTTTAATTTCAGCTCGAAGAATTCTTGGGGTTTGTTAGCGTACTCACTATGTAGCATTTCCAAATATCGTTTAAGTTTATTAGGTTTCCTGCTATTTTTGCTGCTAAAATTTTGAACAAATGACACACAGAGGCCTTTTATTTTCATTGACTTTAGTAGATGTAAGCCCAAAATTTAAGTATTCTTGAGAACATTTTCTTGATTTTATTCTTGGAACCCCTTTCGCCTGTACACCTGTTAATGCTTCACTAGTATCTAATGCTTGCTTCCGCCTATTTAAAAATGTATCCATGATTTTCCAAGCTAACGGTTTTCAAATTCCACATGAAAAGCTACCGCAAACATATAACGACGTGCTATAACTCAAGTGCTGAGAGAGCCGTTCAAAAATGATGGGAAAATAATTATCACATCGCAAAATCCTGATTCCCAAGGTTTTTTATTTCTCATGCTCTATTGATTTATCAATATAAAATAATAATGTTTATTGAGGAGAAAATACAATTTAGGAGCGAAAGAAAAAAAGCATATCCCGCAATAAACATACATGTGAAGCAATATTTCTGCTTGCATCTGATCTGGGTTGTCAAATTAAAGTTGTTTTCATTAAGATGACCGCAACAAAGAGACACAGATATGAGAGAGATGTCACATACCAAGAACCTGAAATTTATTTTATACGCAGAGCCTGAAATTATTTTTCTGCGAAGTGCAAATATGGAGAAAGCCCCGCCTTCACTGTCGACACTTTTGACTTCACCCCGACTCTACGAATGTAGCCTCCTATAACTAGTCATACTGAATGACTTGAGCCTGGAGCTATGGCAGACTATAGAGTATAATACAATGTTATACATGCCCAACGCCATTGTACAGCATTGAAATTTATTCTCTGAAAACAGCTACTAGTGGCCCTAGAAATGTTGATCTATGGGGGCATGCTACAGGCACGTTGCAAATTGAACAAGTAAACTGATTCTTACATAAATCTGAAATACATCCTTCATGGTACCCAATATCGTACCTTATATGAATCATAAAAGCCAAGATAAAAGGATACAGCGGAATCGGTGTAAAGCAAACATTATATCTGAAAAATGTTTGGAACTGGACAGGCGTTCACTTTGTTGACCAGATAGACAGACTCAAGAAGAACTTTCCAGAATTATTGCTGATGTCAGAGAGGTCGGAAAAAGTGAAAAAGAATGAAGGAGGGCAGTCGATCCTTTCTTTTACAGAGTTTATCTCTTATCACAGTTGGTTTATATTTTTTAGACAAACAACAATTTGCTCTAAGATTATGAGGCAGGAAGTGGACAACAGCTAGCCATGGAGCATAGACTAGGACAGTGATTCCCGATGCTTAAGATGCACGTCTATTGAGGGGAAGGGAAGCGAAGAAAAAAGAAGAAGAACTCGTCTGCTGGATTCTGTTGCTCAAAATATGTCAAATTACAAATGACGCTACGGCTCCCTTCGTGTCGCTTGGTATTTATTTTTTCAAAAATATACAAAGAGCATTTGCTTTATAACATTTTAGAAAAAATGGTAGAAACCATATAAGAGAGTATACTACAAAAGCTGCTTAATGTGAAATATGTATGTATTCGATTTCAGATAATAAAGCTGACGCGACGACCCCCATAATTTTACTTTTTAATGACAGTGTTTATGAATTGTCCCTGTAATATTGTTTTAGCACATCAATAAAATGCAAACGTTATGTGACAAATTCCATTTTTGTAAACTTAATTCTAAATACTAAGATTGACACGTGTTTCCATTATCTTTAATATAATGTGTATTAATGAGTTTTGTGCGACGTAATCTCTTTTGTTTGCTTGGTGAAGACTTTTCAGTGATGCTCAGCTACCTTCAATACGAATTGTTTTTGTTGTTCGTCTCTGACCGGTTCGTTAAACTTTTTTATCAGAGCTTTTCCACTGTTTACTGTCGACTGGAAGTGGGGAATGTGGCCCGTTAGGGGCACAGTAAACTGGCCATGATCAGCGTCCTGAAGAAAAAGATCGAGCAGATAAATAAAGAGAGCCAGTATTCGTACTGCTTTGCCGTTTTTTTTTTTTTGGGGGAGGGGGAGCGACAAATTATCAATTATTATTCAAATCGCCCAAATAACTTGATGTTGTTTGATACCATAATATTTGATTTTTATTATTGATATATTGCCAGTCACTGACTGTTATCTTAAATACTCAAAGAACAGCTATTGTTGCCAAAGCTTGTACCTAGTTTTCTTTTACACCAAATAGCCAAATAGCAGTCAGAAGCCTTAATGCCAGGGCACCGCGGCAACTATGAGGATTCCAAAGAAACCTTGTTAATCCGATTTTTGAACTGTTTAAGGGTAGTAGGAATTGGGAAAAGCCTTCTCGTTTAGATTGTTCCACAATCTCGACACCCTCAGGACAACGGAGCGGTCGAGTCGGCCAGTTCTGGATGTACGAGGTTCGACACGGTTATTACGGGAGGTGGAAGTCAAGCGGGTCTGTTTGGCAGGCACATCGCATCCATCGAAACCGGATGAGCGTTAGGACGCTTTATGAGCGTCAAGGTACAGTACTGTGTTGTGGAATCATTAAAATATACAAGATAGGTGCATCCCTAAGCAGTGATAACCTATAGGCCTCTCATCAGAGATGAAATCGCTGCTGGTCTTCCTTTTCCCAGGTCACCGGCAGAGATCGGCTTATCGCTCTGCATTTCTGCTTCAACAAAGGTGTGGATTGGCTTGATCAATTGCTATTTACATACTGATTACAAAATATATTGTTGAGATAGACTTGTAAGTCTTATTCGCCCTCCGCCTACCGTGGCTCTTAAAAGAAATCAAGTATCCACCAATCTGTCATCAAAATGTAACACCAAACATTTCGACTCTTTTCTTAAACTTTTATCTTACATGATAGATTTTATACACCGTCTCCTTGATAGAAAGAACCGAGTTGATACCCTTACTCACTCCTACCGAAGTGCTGAGCGGCCCAAAGCCACTCCAGTGAACTTTTATTTCGTAGGCTACTAATATCACTTATTTTACTATCGACACTCTTAATCAGAGTTATCAGCATAAGGGTCAGGAAAACTTAAACGTCTCAGTTATCAGTTTGTGTTCTGTACTCATTACCACACCGATTTTGACGTTGCAATTTTCAAAATCTAATATTTTGATGGTTAAAGATGTACGACAATGCTTCGAAGGAATGTTTAGACAAAATTTACCTTATACGCATATTTATATGTATACGCATATCGAGATTTCTCCCTCCCAATTACGTATTAGCGCTTTTCATACGATCTCTAGGAGCAATTAAAGACTAACTGTATGTCTGCTTTGAGTTATATCCACGTTCCTTGAAATACACGTCACTGGAGTGTTTCAATCGGATAGTGTCCGACCCATCTACTGTAGAAAATGACAGGAATCCAACCAATTAAGAAACGTTTTCTGTAGCGACAGCAAGATAGTAGGTTGACAATTCTTAAAAAGACACCTAGATAATTCAACGTTTTTGTAGGAACAAGTAACTTCGGTCTAGTTTATGTACTCTAAGAGCCAATTTCACAAACAATAATATTTGACGCTCAGTTTGGACCAATGGGAAAAGACCTTATCGACATGCAATTTGACGGAAGCTGCCAAAGCTCTCTGAATATCAGAGGTTTCTATCGAAATATTGGATAAAATCGTGAAAATATGGTTGCCTTATAAATAAGGGACATTATAGATGTTGTCTTTGAGCTTTAGAATTAGGATAACTTTCATAGAATTTCAAATTTTTATCAATTCACAAAAGACGGTCTGTTATTTAAATGGACCATTGAAAATGTGAGAAATAATAGATCGATTTTCTAGCTATTATATTTAATAGGATGTTTTCACTGTTTTTGAAGGCTGTCGATGCATGGCGATCTAGTTTTGTCCCTATATCACGAACAGGGTGTTGTACATAATAGGTACCTCTAGAAATGAACCGATTTTTGTTACTTTGCAAAGAAGGATATAAAACGTGTTGCCAATTGTTCATCATCTTTTGTTACATCAAAGACAATTTTTGCCAATTTATGATCTAGAAATCCACACCAAATGTAAACATACAGCACATTCTGCATTTCTGGGTCCTAAAACATCGAGATTTGTGAATGTATCCTCATCCACCTGTTATTCATCGTCTAGATACTATCAGTCAGAATCAAAAATACATGCATAGGCAATCTGTAACTTGCAATATTAATTTATATCCTAGATTTTATGCACATCCATTCATATTTGTCAATATTTCATTTGAAGCTTTTATGATTAGGGATCCACGAAAAGTATCGATATGTATCAATTCTTATCGCTTTAGGAAGTATTGATACTCTAAAATATGGGAATAAAATTATCGATATCCAGCGGAAGGAAGTAAAGAAAAAAAGTTGGTCTGAAGTTAATCACTCTTTCTAACACAGTCCGCATCGAAACATGATTATACTCGTGAAATGTATCGATACACCCAAGTGTCGTATATAAAAATATCAATCCAAAATATCGGGTATGGGAAGCAAAAGTATCGATACCTATAAATATAGGTTCGTATCGAACACCCCCACTGTCAAGATGTACTCGTATAACCCGAGGTACCGACAGAGCTGGTTAGGGCGTGATAGAAACAATTTTAAATTTTCATTTACATTTTTTCAAGTGTTCTGCATCGATTTTGGGAAAAATTCCACGTATAGTCTTATAAAGCATAGAGTATATTTCAACAGTTGGCGGAGCTTATTCCACTGGGACCAAGCATTAATATAATAATAATAATGTGCCTTTATTCACCGTTGCATACACAAAATAAAACAAAAGAATAATATTTTGAAAACCGCAAAAGTGCAAATTTAAAAAGGTGCCCTAGGGGTATTTTTCAACCTGAAATAAAAAATTGTATCTATATCATGAACATATCTAAGGAAAAACGCAATATTAAAGATAAACGTGAGTATCAATGATAGGCATAATAAAGAAGAATTTGGGCGTTCATTAATCGCTGTAAATATAGTGTGGATGTTTATTCAGTTCCTGAACAATGAGAATATTTGAATTTATGGATGTATGGATATCAAAAATCCTGAATAGTTTTATGGGAATATCAATCCAAGGTGCTATAAGGGTACTGAAGAACGGCAAGTAAATGAATTAATGTTTGGAAACGAGCAATATCTATGAAATTTTTGGTAGAGCCTGTCATCAAGTAGGTGCTTAATGGCTATCCGCAAGAGGTTTACAGGAAAAAGCACATGTTAGGTGTTTTTAAATCAGTAATATCACATATCGATTGAAGAAGATAATATAAACATGAATAAACAATCGACAATATTAAAAAAAGAACATGAATTTTATTCAAAAATCAAACCCTTTTTTAAATTTTGACAGAATTATATATGATTTCTAAATATTCAATAAGCTGACCATGTTTCAATGACAAGCGGTCACCTCATACTTTGACAATATCTTGTTTTCAACATTTCATAGCTATTGGTTGCTGAAATTTGAGGCTCATTTGCTGTATTTGACGGACTGTTTGTTAGCCTATCGGTGAAGAATAACGGACTGTTGATTTGACAATCCTGGTGAAATTCACAATTAGTGTATCAGAACCACAATATTCGAAATAGTAGACGATGAAAGCTATATAGTGAAATTGGCTCAATCTTATGTTGTGCGGAAAGATCTAACTAAAAGTCCATTTGGGTACAAAGTTTATGTAATCGAGGGAAACGCTTGTTTGTGTTGTTGAATTGTTGTGCTGTACTCTTGTTGGTGTGATTGTTCTTGAGTGTCTTTTTATATCAAGGCTGATAATGGGCAATAAAAGGTCATTTTAGACCATTCTAATTACGAATGCAGTGAGTCTAATTCATGATGAGGTCAACAATATTGTGAAGCAGTTCAACTCTATAATCGCAAAATACTCGTACATTGGGGAGTAAGCGAATAAATTATTGCAAAAAAAGGTCATACCATGGAAGATGTGCTGCAGCTGTAGTGAACCACAATACACAGCGGCCAGTCTATGTGGTCCAAATACATTTGCGTTCTAAGCTTTGTCCAACCTCGCTTATCGCTCAGATGGAATAAAGACTGAAACGCAAGAATCTTGAAAAGAAACTCAGGAAAAAAAAGCTGATATAAAAATAACTAACAATTCGGATAGCAATTCCAAAGAAAATGAATAGCTTTATATCGAAATCTGTCAAAAACCTCACATGAACGACATTGATTTGGAGGTTGCTAAGCAAGAAGTTTCAGGGTACAAGTCACCAAATCACATGACTGTACTCTGTGGCGCCTTCATCGGAGGATAAGGTAGACAGCGTCTCGATTTGGTTTGGTTGGTTTGTAGAAGAAGGCAGACAACAAGCTGTAAAGTTCTAGTAAACTCCATCATATACCCAACAGAGTGTTCTAGTAAGGCAATAAAAAAGGCAATACAAAAATCATTGGACACCGCAGTTCAATCTTGCGGTTTGTTTATTGACCGCACACATCCATTTCTGGTAGCATCGCCGCCTTCTACCTATTACAGAAGACAAGAAATGTAGGTGCTCAATCCAGGTATAAGCCTACCTGTTTATTGCTTTGCAAAAACTACCTAACTGAATCCTCTTATTTTGACGGCATAAGATATTTTTATTACCCTCGTTCAATTGTTGCCATGTACCACATGACCCTTCTAAACATAATTGTGTTTATAGCCATCAATAAACGAATTTGAATTTGAGTTCTTGAATTTATTTTACTAAAGATATCTAATTATTTGAATCCTTTTTTTCTTATTCGGAACGCACCGTCGCGTCGCTTGGACTGGCAGGACGAAACAGTAGACGAATTTCGCCCAAAACCCGATTTGCACTTTACAGCTTACGTTTCATTTTTTATTATTTCCAAATGAAACTCTTGCAGCGTGCTAAAAACCAAGTCCACATGGTGCTAGCGATCCGCTTTTTCGATTTTATCTACTAGGATCTTTTTAAAATATCAAGAAGTTGAGCACAAAGAGTAAGCATAACCCACCATAATTCTTGCACAAAGACAAAATTTTGTAAAAAGCTCTCATAGCACTTTAGGCAATTATGTCCTGCTTATATCCAGAAAAACATCACAAACTGCAGAACAAAAATTGAAGGTAACGGCGAAATGGGTATATTTCATGGGTCATGAAGTTCAAATGAAAATGCAGGTATAAAGTCTACCAAATTATATTTCTCAAAAACATATTTCCTTAACATATCGACAATTTTAAAGTTCCACGCTAAATTCCCCTATACTTGACTTGAGTGATATTCGAATTCATTCTTTCCTACTGTCGGCAGTTGCAGATAGATCTGTCGGCTCTTGGTGTCAAACCTATAGGGCAGGTACCGATTTTTTCAAATCGTGAGCACATTATTCGTCGGATTTTCGTTATTTAAATTTCCTGTAATCGCTGGGACCAGAAGCTTCTTAATAATAGAACGTGTTTCACTGATATCAAAGATGCAACATTTTGAATCGCGTTCCCCTAACCCCCACTTTTTAAGCAGTACAATTTTTTATGTCAATGATAAGGAACCCCTGTAACGTCAAAAACGGAGTTTCAGCAATTGTTACTTTTTCTTTTTTGCCTACAGCACCCTTGCCATTGGACTAAAACTACAAAGCATACTAGTATAGAAATTTCATAAAAATCTGAGCGGTAATTTCCAAGTTGATGATGAGTGATATAGATTTTCGTGATGTAGATACTTCCTCGCCACTGGCGTGGAAAGTAAAATGGCTTTAAAATCGAGGAGTATCAGCGATCGCGATTATGAGTAACTATTTGCAAAACGACTTATCCATGCGATATTTTATGAAATAGGGCCAAAAAATTATCTGAATACGTCCTTTCTTAGTCCGTACATTGCGCCGCAACGCTTGGGTTGGCAGCACGAAACGGTAGACAAAATTCGTCCAAAATACGATTTGTAGAGGTTTGCACGCTTCGAAATTGACGTTTTACTTTTGGATATTTTTGGATGAAATTTTCATAGTGCGCTGAAAACAAAACCCCACAGGGTGCTATAGAGCCACTTTTTCAAAGTGCGCACTTCAACTCATCATAAAACTTGTTCAAAAACAAAATTTCAAAAAGTAGTCCTGTAGCACCCTGGGGAATTATCTTCTGAACATACTTTATGAATTTCATTCAAAAATATTGAAAAATAGAGTGTCAGTTTCAAAGCAGCCGAACCCTTGTAAATGACTTGAAACTCACTGCGTCGAAGCCGCCTTAACATGCACGCCCGTCCATGAAAGGGAAGCGAAGAGAAAAATTTATTTGGTGCGAGATAACTTTGAAATGACTTACTCCACCTTGGACTTGGCGTTTTGAAAATGCAGATATTTCATTTAATTTTTTTTCTCTGAATAGCGTTATATCAAAGCTGAGCTGAAATTAGTCAGCAAAATTGAATTAAAATTGAAATATTTATCAGACCGCATGTCCATTGTGTATATAAACTGTTTTTATTGCCTTGTTTGTTCATTTTCTGTTGTAGATAAAATAAAACATTGTTTGAACAGTGGTTTTCCAATTTATTTGCGCTAACCTATAATTGTACACGATGATACAAAATCAAACCTTGCATGGTATTGAATATTTGAAAAATGACATCAAGTGGGTTGACTCTGCACTTCCCACGATATGCAGTTATCAGTTCGTGAAGGCAATATACATGGTTGTCTGCGAAAGGTTGGGAAATCTCGAAACTAGTGATACTATAGACCAAAATATGTGAACTGACCTAATCAACCTTAATCCAAGAGCTCATAATTTGCGAGATACAAGGTGTCAAAGTTACAATTTTATTTTCTATTTTTCCTTATTTCTTGAGAAGTATTTCAGTATATGGTCTTCTAGTATAAGAAACAAGAATCCCTAATTTTTAATAACCAAACTTCTAGAGGGCGCCACTTACAGCACTATTTCTGGAAATAGCTTACCATACCTTGTATAATAATAATAATAATAATATTTATTCACTCAATGTACAAAGATAACAAACAATATGAGTAAATAAATATAAATTCAAAACAGGCCCAATAGAAGGCATCGCCTGTACATGGACCAATAATTTTAAGCTGCAACTGTAGAAATGACAAAAAAGGACAAAATTAGCTACAGTAGATTATGTATTTACTTGATGTTCGTATTTATGAGTTTATGAATTTCAGTCCTAGATATAGAATGTAGCCACTTTTTTAAATTTCTTTTGAAACAATTTCCGAAACGTAAATCTTTTAATTTCATAAAATTTTGGCGCTAAATAGAGATATGACCGCTGCATTATAGATTTATGCGGCTGAGGAACTACTGTGCCACGAATATTGTACCTTGTAAAATCATTATGTTTAATTTTTTGGTCGGTGTTTACAAATTTATTGTAGTGAGTGATACTGTGTAAGAAATAAAGCTGTCTTATATCATACATCCGAACATCTGCGTATAAATTGTCAGTGGGATAAAGTGTTGGTTTTTTAAATATCATTTTTAGAATAGTTTTTTGAAAATACATCTAAATTATAGATATGTGAGGAACATGCAGCTCCCCATGCTAATATACCATATGTGAGATGAGGCTCAATCAGTGCATGCTATAATGTTCGAAGATATTTTTCTGTCAATATATTCCCAAGGTATTTAATTTTGTAGGATACAAATCTAACTTTCTTCAAAATATAATTGACATGGATGTCCCATCGTAAGTGAGGATCCAAGACCACTCCGAGGTATTTTATGTTGGGCACACTAATTTAAATTTTTTGATCATTAATGTTAAAGGAAAAATTTGTGTAATTTGGCAGATGTTAAACCACCGAATAATTCTGATAAAATCATTTTCAATTACATTTTTCAGATCAGACCAGTCAGTGCCTTCATACAATATTGCAGTATCATCTGCAAAACTGGTTATTTTGGTAAATATCATTTAAATATATATTAAATAATAGCAGACCTAAGACAGTTCCTTGTGGGACACCACACTCAATATACATTTCTTTACTAAACGATCCTGATATCTGCACAGATTGTGGGCGATTTGACAAATAATTTTCGATCAGTGAGTACGCGTTCCCTCTGAAACCAATTCTCTCCAAATGCGTCTAATAACAATTTGTGATTAACTGTGTCGAAAGCTTTCTTTAAATCAACAAAAATGCAGATTGAAGGGATTCTGTTATCAATATTTTGATGTATTGGATTTATGATTTTAGTTATTGCGTCTGATGTAGCCTTCCCTTCTGTAAATCCATATTGATTTTCACTTAAAATTTTGAATTTTGTGAGGTATCGAATCATTCTAGTAGATAAAACTTTTTCAAAAACCTTTGCTACACTGGATATTATTGATATTGGTCTATAGTTGTTAACATCTGTTTTTGTTCCTGATTTATGTATCGGCATTATATTACCTTTTTTTAAAATTGAGAGATATATGCCAGATTCAAAGCATTTGTTGATTAGGTAAGTGAGTGGTTCTGTTATGTCTTCGGCTATAATTTTCAAATGCTCGCTTTTAATACCATCGAACTCAGAACTTTTTCAATCTTTTAAGGACATAACAGTGGTGTATACTTCACATTGATCGACTTTATCCAAAATAAATGAGGTCAAAGATCTTTTTGGAGGCTGAGTATTGGGTACATCTGCTTGTATATTACTTGCTACATTTTCGCCTATGTCAGTAAAAAATTGTACAAATTCATCCCATATTTGTTGAGTATTTTTTAGTCTGTTCCCGATGTTGTATTTAACTCAGTGACACACTCTTTAATTTTTGTTTTGTATACAACAACTCACCAAAAAAAACTTATTTTCTCGTAGTTCCACAACGAAAAAGGTTTACTTGTTAGAAGTGTCTAAGCCTAATAGTTTTAGAGATATTTGTTTTTAAAAGTTCCAATCCATTATTTGTACCATGATAATAAAACATTTTATAACATAGTAATCAGTTGCTTTCGCTAATATCTGAGTAGCATTGCTATGGTTTCTAATGTTTGTCATAATATTGCTTTAAACTTCATGAATAATTTTAAGTTGACAATCAGTTGTTAAACATCATGGAGTATACGTTTGATGAATATTCTGATATGCATTTGAAGTACGGATTGGCAAGGTATAATGCTTTAAAAACAAATATCTCGAAAACTATTAGTTTCAGACACTTCTAACAAGTTAACCTTTTTTGTTGGGGAAATACGAGAAAATAAGATTTTTTGGTCACTTGTTGTATTCAGGGTAGCCCAAAAAGTTATTCACCGAACTACTGCTGTAAGTGGCGCCCTCTAGAAGTTTGGCCATGAAAAATAATGGTTTCTTGTCTCATACTAAAAAACTTCCCTATACCGAGTTTTATGCCAAAATCTAAAATACTTCTCAAGCAATTTGGAAAAATAGAAAATAAAATTGTAATGTTGACTCCCTGTATCTCGCAAACTATCAAGTTTTGGACTAAGGTATGCTTAGATCAATTCACATACTTTGGTCTGTAGTATCTCCAGTTTCAAGATTTCCCAACCTTTCGCACCATACTACATAAAAGTTTGCTACATATATATATATCCCATATAATATACAAAAATCTTTCTTGGTCCGCAAAGCATCAACCATCAGAATGCAAATCGAATATCTATCTGGTGTTGGGTGTGTATATCAGAACTAAATGCAACATGACTAATGTATATAAAACATACATTGTTTGCTAAAAAAGATCTAATGCTTGCCTTTTCTTATATCAAGCATCATTAAAAAACAAAAACTTTTAGTGTTAGTCAAAACAGAGATAACAAAACAACTTCTATAATACTACGAGCCCCTTCCCACTTCAGTTGGCCCACTTCAAGATTTGTACCAAAATATGCCTTTATAAACTAAACATGACGAAACTATTTACTTCTAAAACAATTTATTTTCTCTAGTCGTAAAAAATACATATTTGAAATCACTTAGACCTATAACCTATAACTAATAGATCATCTGAACAAATAACCAATGTACGAATAAATGCGCGGAGTTAACAAAACAACAATTGAAAGATTACCATTGGGTAACATCACCTTTATTTTTAATTACGGCTGAAATTCATTGGGACATAGTGTTAACCAAGTTTTGGCAAAAATTTGGTCTAAAAAAATCCCATATTTCTTGAAGCTTTTGTCTCAGTTCGGTGATTGTACTAGCAGGATGTTGTCGTAGAACCTTTTTCATCTCGTGCCACAAAGTTTCAATAGGTGACAGATCTTGACTGCTAGAAGCCCATTTCAAAAGTGGTACATTATGTTCTTCCATCCATTTTATATCCTTTTTTGAGGTATGGCACGCTGAAACACAAAATCTTGCCCGGATGTCAAACGTTCTTCCATCACTGGTAAAAGCGATTCTTCTAAAATTGACAAATATTTGTTTGTATCCACATTTCCATCAATAAAATGAAGTTTTCATACTCCCTTTGATGACATACTGCCCCAGACCATAATAGATGCTGCAAATTTCACTTTTCTTTTCATACAGTCAACATGGAATGCTTCATTTTTTGCGAATAACTCTACTGCGACTGTCACCAACACAAACTTCGAATCGGGCCTCATCACTCCATTGTATTGCACACCATTGTTGATGTGTCCATTGTTTATGTTCTTTAACCCATCTAAGCCGATTTTTCTTTTGCAGTGGAGTTAATAGTGGCTTTTCTTTGGCCTATAAATAAGTTGTCCGACTTTAGGGTTTTTATTTCACTTTTTTTTATAAGAAAACTTGGGCCTTTCTATGAGTTGTGGAAATCGAAATTCTCCTACCAACAGCGTCACTCTATAGAGCACTTAATTGAAAATAATTGGCACGCCTGTTTTTCTGGATTATTCTTCTTAATGCTCTTCGGTCGGCATTTGTGATATTACTTTTTTTCACATATCGTGACTTAATATTAGCTGAACCAGTTACGCTATATCTTCTAACAATATTTCTCACACTGTACCGCGATAAGTCTTACAAAGTTGCAATTTTAATTATTAGTTACCGAATTTTCTCACTAATAACCTTTGATCTACCCATTTTGAAAACCTTAACTACCCAAAACTATTTTAAACGTATTCTGACAGCTGTGATTAATAAAAACAATTGTCATGGCTTTTATTTTTCACCGCCACCTATGCGTTATAGACTTATTTTGCATTGAAATGAAAATAAGTTGATATGCTGTAATTGCAACATGTGTTATTTTTATGCTGCAAATTTGATTAAGGAGTGATAAAGTTGGTGTTTTCTACGATATATTATCAAAATATTCATTGTTAATATTTTAAACCTACAACACTCTGCTACATTTTTATTATTTGTGTTTGATAAGAAAAAAACTAAGATTTCAATAGTTGGGCCAACTGAAGTGGGAAGGGGCTCGTATTTTATTCTAGGTCTATCTGTGTTTTTACAATAAAACTGTTTTATAATTGGTCCATACCTTGTTTTATAATAATTTTATAAACGTTTAAACAATTCTCCGATAACCGCACAACAGTGCCCCATTTTTTGGGTTTATAAGCGTTGTATAAATTTTATTAGAACGTTTATAACGACATTATTATTTTATATAAATAGTTCCATAAACGTTGTTAGAACATTTACTAAACATAAATATGTTAGCCGGGATGTTAATAATAAATTTCAAAGTGCCTGTAACGATAGAAATTGAAATGTTGCGTGCACATTCAAATACAGCATAGGGTTGGACATCTCCGGATAAAAAGCCTGTGCCTCACTCTAGTCGTTTCCTCTTACGCCCTCTATGGCAGCCGTGTTGTATCTCATCCAACGTATTTTCTTAGTGCGGTTCGAAAACGGTCCGTGTATAAATTGAAAGTAAACCGCCGCTGTTGGGACAGCTAAATCTGTTGCACGCTCCTTTTTTAAGCTGTTCTGTAACACTTTAATAAATGAATGTGTACTATAAAACCGCAGTACATGATAGGATCCTCCCTAGCATACTTATCCTTTGCGTTCTATCTGATCGGATCGATCTCCCACTTTGGAGCAATTCCTAAAGAGGATAGCTTACACGGATTCCTCCTATGCACTAGTTGAATGCGGAATAATATTTTAATCCCTATGAAAAATCGATCACGGAAATGTTGAAATTGTTGATAATTTGCAATTTTGAGGTGGTATATATACTAAGTGACATATAAATCCGAACACCCAGTTTAAATGGTTTTATTTCAATAAAATTTTGTATAAGTACTTTATGAAGCATAATAAGTAAATGATAAAAATTTCAAAATGATTGCACTGCTTTAAAGCCCTTTGACCTTTAATAATGTGTGGATGCACCCTGATGTGCTACGCATTCTCCAACGCGCCTAGGCATGCATCTGATCAGGTGGTCAATGTCCTCCTGTGGTATCTCATTCCAGGCAAGCACCAACTCCTCTCGAAGTGCTTCTAGAGTCTGAGGAGGACGTTGCAAATTGAGCAATCTCCTTGAAAGAAGTCTATTGTGACTCTTGCAACATGTGGTCGGGCATTATCTTGTTGGAAAGTTGGATCTGCCAGGGTGTCAAGATAGGGTAAAAGATGGCGTTCTAGAACTTCGTGGATATAACGCTGCGCGTTCAAGTTACCTCTGATGAAGATTAAAGGTGAACTGGAACCATAAGCTATAGCACCCCAAACCATAACTCCAACAGCGTGATGAACATGTCTTTCAACAAAAAACTGTGGATTCCTCCTTTCACCACGTCGCCTTCTAACCCTGGCACGACCATCGTGCATGCCTAAACAAAATCGAGACTCGCCACTAAAGACAATACTGTTCCATTCCTGATCCCAGAGTGACCGTTGTCTGCACCACTCAAGGCGATTACGTCGGTGTTCTCGAGTTAAAGGGAGGACCCAGTGTGGCCGGTATGAAAACAAGCTCATTCGTCGGTAAACACTTCGCATGCCAATAGGTCTTCCGTGTTCTGCCAACCATTCATTTGCAATGGACCTGGTAGTGGAGAGACGGTCTCTTAAGGCCAATAATCTTAGGCGGCGATCTTCACGGTCTGTTGTTCTACGGCGGCGTCCAGTGCCCCTTGCTCTTTGCGGACGGCCTTCTCGAAGCCATGCCTGAAAACACCTAACCACAGTGTCTACACTTCTTTGCACTCTAACTGCAATTGCCCGAAAAGAAAGTCCAGCTTCCCGAAGTCCCACTATACGGCCCCTATCAAACTCACTAAGTTGACGAAATCGTACAGGGCTCCGTACTCTAGGCATCGTAACCGATCGTAAAGGATGTCAAGAACCAAAATCCGCCAACGTTGATTCATTTTTAGAACGTTAGTGAATTAAAAAAAAGCAGTATAAAAACCGGAATGTCCAACTGATAAGGCTGAAAATGTTTTCACTTGTTACTTACAGTAAGATAAATACATTCACCAACTTTTATTAAAATAAAACCATTTAAACTGGGTGTTCGGATTTATATGTCACTTAGTATATTTCCTTTGCATTGCATGATACTATGGCATTTCTATTCATGTTGTATCTAGTAATTATTGTACCGTTCGGACATTGATGAAGGGTAAACCATAGACGATGAGAAAGGCTCAAATGACAGAACTAGACCAAACCTAGGCACTACTGGTCCCTGATTGGGCAAAAACCTCAACAAATACATGAGCAGGTGTCCAGCTACAACAGTTATTGAAAATGTTTCTCTCATTCCTTGAGGGTGACTACCTTAATTCCCGGAAGACATTGACACAGACTAATAGCTCTATCGGTATAGGTATCTTAATCTTTCGATGGTTGCCAAGTGAGTACCAAAAGAGGTAGCGATAACTACCCGTTGCCAGAATACAGCTGCGATAAACCGCTCAGCTGCAGCTTATCCAAAAGTATCCGCTCTGCCGTGAGTTTACAGCAAAGTACAGCATGTACTATGAATTGGACTGTCGTGACGTTGTCAGGAAAATACATCAATTTACGATTCGCTCGTGAACAGTTGCACTGTGAATATGCAGGGTGTCCGATAAGTATCACGACAAACTTAAGGAGAAGGTAGGCTTTGGACTCACCTCCCAAATAACAAAAAGTTACCTGTATAAAGGTGTCACCGTTTTTGAGATATTGAATTTTTTCATAAATTTGAATCTATGGTCTTTAGCTGCATGTACAAATAAGGTTATACTTTGTTTAGTACTTCTATAAAATACTTCTAGATAGTTGCTTTATCATTTACAAAAAAAGAGATTAAGGAACCATGATAAAATAAATACTGTTTTGTGATTTATAACCTTCTGATATTGTTTCCTCAACTTTCATAGGAGCAGGTAATAATAATGTAGCTTGGTACTATTTAGCATGTCACTGATCGGTAACCAGCGCAACTTGAATTTAAGTCCAATAATTACATTGTAGTGTGTGTCAGTCACTTACAAAAGCAGCTGTCACGTTTTTCTATTCCAAATAGTACGTGTGGTGCCTTTCTGAAATCTGTATTCAATGAGCAATGTTTTTATTCAATATAATGCAGTTACAGCCCAGTACATTTTAGTTTCACCACAGATGGTCAAAGTTGAGGAAAAAATAGTCCCTATTTGATCATGGTTCCTTAATATCTTTTAACTACATTGCATTTGTATATCATATAGCAACTATCTAGAAGTATTTTATAGAAAAATGAACAAAGTATAACCTTATTTGTACTAGCAGCTAAAGACCATAGAATCAAATTTATGAAAAAATTAAATATCTCAAAAACGGTGACACTTTTATATAGGTGAGTTTTTGTTATTTTGGAAGGCAGTCCAAAGCCTACCTTCTCCTCAAGTTTGTCTTGGTACTTATTGGATACCCTGTATTAAATATGAAGACGAAAACTTCACGCAATACAAATCTACCTATATCACTTAATTGAAAGGTAGCATCGAACTGTCTCGCAAAGCTAAACTCATAACGGTCTCCTGAGAACCTTGCCCTTGAGATATTTCTCCTGAGAAGAGCACATCCGAGCGAATGCCTTCTGAGACGCTGTAGTTGAGGGGCTTTATCGCGGCTGCCCATAGGTGAGCGAATCTAACAGGCAGCAAGTAGCTGAGAGAATTTGAGTGCACTCAATGGCGCAGATCGTCTCTTACGCAGAGGGATCGAATGGACATCGCGATGCTCAGGATTCAATATTTCACAGAAGTGGGGAGATCGCTGATGTCATCATCATTCCAAAGAAGGTGGCTTCAAGATTCCCATAGGATTATCGCCTCATTAGCCTGTTGTCAGCTACTTCTAAGCTCGTCGAAAAAATTATTTTATCGTCACCTCAAAAATTCCCCAAAACTAAGTCCGGCTTAAAAATCAATGTCTCGATGTATGTGTGGCCCGGTGCTTTTTCGCCAAAACTCACATGCTGCCCTAGAAGAGGGATCTATGCATCTCCTACGTCAAGAATGACATTATAGATTTACCGCAACTACGCTATCAACAAGCAAAATCGCACTGCAACCCCTTGTTGCGAAAAGCATTAGTAATGCAGTCCAGCAAGTGCACAGACATTCTAGGCCACGGTTTTCATTGTAAGCAGGATTCAGTTACCTTTATACCATCAAATATATAAATCCGACAATTTAACGCCCAAAAAAAAATCTGTTCGCGACAAGTAAAGAACTACGTACTACAGTATAACAACCCTAGACTCACTTTATGATGCATACTTATGCATAATACACAGTTGCTTTTTCCTGTCTTTTCTCCTCTATTCCTTCCTTTCATTCCACCCATTCCCTTAGCCTCATACTTCTCTGGCGCAGTGCGAGCAACACCATTGAGTGCAATGGAAGCCCTGCTGCATCTCCCACCGTTGGATCTAGTGTTCCACGGAGAGGCGACGGTAGCTGCATATCGACTGTGGAATCAGGATAGCTGGGCCTTAATGAATCCTGTCAAAGGTCACACTGCCAACTTAGTGAACTGCAACCTTAATATGGAGTATCCAACGAGGGTGGAGTGAGATGCCGCAACCGGAAAGGTTTCCTAAGGAGTGGGCAAGTCTGGTCGGCTCGGTCACCGAAAAGCACTCTGGCACCGGGGTCTTTGGACCAAAAACTCACACTGCCCCTCGGTGGACACACCACCATTTGCCATGCAGAAATATACGCGATTATAGCCTGCATATCCGGCATTTTGGAGGGGGAAGGACCTAGGAAAAGATTAATAACTTTCTCCGACAGCCAGGGGGCGATGAAAGCACTAAGTGCCTGCAAGATTACTTCGAACCTTGTCTTGCAATGCAGGGAAGTTCTGGTTGATTCAGCAGCGAGGAATCCGGTGGGTACCGGGGCTGACTGGGATAAAAAGTAGTGATATGGCGGACGCTCTCGCAAAAGCAGGATCAGCAGGCAAGCTTGCTGGCCCTGAGCCAATTTAAGTTTTTTGGTGGGACTACTGTCTGGCCATAACACGATGAGGCGTGCATGTGAAGGGGGTGGCTGAGAATCTCATGTATGAGCGCGGCGGCTCATGTATGAATCCCCAGAATCTTACGGAGCTGGGACAAAGGGTGATACTCAAATTTGATAAAAAGGCAGAGCTTGAGGCTTGGGAAGTGTGGTAGTGCATAAAGGCCCGCTATATGGCCTATGACTCCTCGTGGTGGTCGGTCCACCTCTCGAAGAAACGACGAATAGTAAGTTGGTTTCATTGCTGGTGATTGTGAGTTTATTTAGATGACATTCAGAAGCTGAGCTAAAGCATATTCTAGACAGCGCTGTATCTTAGATACAGCTGCTGAGTGCAAGTGAACGCAGCCAGTATAAAAATATTCTAAGGCTCTATTATTACAACCAGCAGCATTGAAGTGATTTGTGTGAAAGGTGTCATTCAACAGAAATCAAGCCTAGCCCTTTCAAGAAATGAGTTACCGAAAACACGATGTTCACGAATGCACCCTTCAGAAAACCGGAAGAAGCGGCGTTCTACTACCTCTTGCTCCTATGTCTTCATCTGCCAGGAAATTCCTACGCTTCATGAGAATGCAAGCCCTTCTGAATGAGCACAACAAGGAAAGTAGGATATTCTTCAGAAATAAGTCTTCTATGCTGTTAGAGCAGAAGAGACAGGTACGGACATGCCACTGGTTCATAATACATCCATTCAGCAAACTCAGTAACATCTTGGACTGGCTGTTTATCCTGATCTGGTTCCCGTCATGCATCACCATACCTCTCCAAGGAGTACCAGCAACTTTTAGCCTTTGGATTGAGTCAAACGTGAACGTCATGTTAGGTGTATTTCAATTTCTTATAATAATATCCTTCTTTATGGTTGGTTACGTTGACTACACACATACGGGAGTAGTACTGAATGAGAAAAGAATTGCTTTTCGGTACTTGAGATGGTACTTTATTTTTGACGTTCTGACTGTATTTGGCACATGCGGAGCGAAGTACACCATTACAGGAAGAGATCCACTGGAAATCTTTATTTTCACCTCTATAGCGACAGTTTCAGTTATGGTTAGATTACCATACCTTCTCAATACTTTATACAAAATACTAAAGCGTCTACGTTTTGGCAAGCCAATTCGATTTATAGCACGCCACTCTGCTCTATGCTTCATCATTCTTCATATATTTACCGTCCACGTTTATTCGATCCCACTGATAATATATGGCGGAAGTTTTCCATCTGACTCCTGGGTGAAAAAGGCTGGGCTAGATGATATCAAAAGTATCTCATCATTGGACATCTACTACGAATGTCAACTAACTGTAGTGTGTCACTTTTTTGGGGCAACGTACGACAAATATCCAGTCACCTTGCCTTGCGAAGAAATTATCTACGCTATCATCTTATTCACAGGGCGTCTTTACACGATATTCTTTATGGCAGAGGTTCTGCAGCTGTTTGGATTAGTGAGCATATCGCAAAGCAAATATGAACAGTTCATTCATCAAGTAGATGAGTACGTCAAGTCCAAAAAGCTGCCAGATGAGCTCAGTGAGAGGCTGGTGAGGTATTATCAGATCAAGTTGCAAAGACACTATTTCAATGAGTCCGAAATACGTAACACGCTATCTGAACACTTGAAAACTGATATATTTCTGTTTGGAGCGAGAAGGTTATTGGAGAAAATGTCTATGTTCCAAGCGCTATCAGGAACGGTCATTGCTGAAATGCTAGCATTTACTAATTCTGAAACGTTCTTACCTGGGGATACCATATTTAAAGCAGGAGTAGTAACTGAGAACATCTACTTTATATCATGGGGTACAGTGGCGATTTACCACAGAAATGGACAGGAAATAGGTCATCTGAATGACGGAGATGAGTTTGGAATAGATCTACCAGGGCAAGAAGTGCAGCGCTACACTTTCGTAGCAGTCGAGGTCAGTGAAATCTACTATGGGAATAAAAAAGTTATAATGCAAGTCTTTGCTACATACCCGCAAGTATGGAGACATTTCCAAAATACTTGGTCTAAGAGAATGTCGAAGTTTGGGCTTATAGAACGACAAATGGCCAGGGGTGACACCGTTGTAGAGTTACTAAGAGCCACTACTTTGTTAGAAGGGAGGCAATATAAGTACGAAACGGAAGACGCATTTGAGAGATAGTTTCTATTATTATACTCAGGGTTGTATAAACATGTTGTTCATTTTATATAAGAATTACAAAACGTGTTTTTTACCTGCACCTATGATATGTGTTTTTGACCACCAGTGAAGTTTGCATCCGCAGACACCACTGCATTTTTTTTAAGGAATATGGATATCCCGACAATATCGGCCATCCATGGATACGTCAAGACATTTTATATACTTCTCTTGATCAATAATTGAATTTTGATTATATGTTGGATTGGAGTTGAGTGACTGATTATTTGGTAAATTGTTGAAATGTTCTCGTTATTATGTATCTTGAAAAGTGACATTGTCAGCCTTTTTTTGAAATTATACTTTTATTGACATAACGTAGGTTTTTATACAACACAGCACTAGCTGATGAACACTTGTTATGAACTCGTTTTGTAATTGTACGTGTTGCCTAAGCGTCATGATGCTTCAGTTATCAATGTTTGGCTATGATGTAATGTAACATCTGCTTCAGAGATGGCAGGAAACGGCAGTGCATAGTTGCATAGTGAGGATGTGTGAGCTAATAATCCATGTTCATAATAATTCCATCGGTTTCTTGTCTCAAATAGACTTACTTCAGATGTATTCAAAACATGAAATTAGTTGCGCATCCACTTTTTCTTATTCAACCTGGAAATTACATATGCAAATTTGCTGAATTTAAAAAACGAGGGAAATAAGAAAAGAAAGTCCCTGGTTGATGAAGTAACATGTGAGAGAATGCTACATACAGAAAGAAATATTTATGAGATTGAAAAGGTTATAAAATTATTTTTTATTTTTAAATTTTATAGAAATTATTTTGCGATGTCAATAGAAAATACAAATTAGCATCTAGATGTGAGGCACTGCGAAAATGGTTGAAGTGTGATCCGTCATTTTTCTGTGATGTGGCTTAATTTCACACAACGCGGGCGCGATGGCCATTTCCCGTAGTGCTCTTCAAAGTTTTTGAAAACACCAAAAAGCGAGAAAAATCGTAATTTATAACTTCAAACATATTCTGTCAGAAAGGACAACATATAAATAACCAGTCGGACACAGCTAATAGATACACTTCATTGGCAGCATATTCAGTGATAATTTACTTACATGCAAACCAATACACATAATCATCCAGATGTGTTCTTGCGACTCAACTCACGTTCTTTTTTTCACATCTCCTCAGATAAACACTACAGACTACTCGGCTTCACAAAACACATACTTGCTTCGTGCAACCAACAATGCGGGTAGTTGAGTCATTCCTCCATAGATGGACTCTCACAGCGATCATAGCAAACAAACGTGGACTAAGGTATTTGCACCCTAAGAACTACCTAGTCTGCAAGATGGAATTTTGCTGTTGTTTTTTTTTTGACGTTTTATAGGTTTTTTACATAATAGCCTTGCTGGTCGATTGAATCTGTAAGTCTGTGCTTTTTTTAAACTTGGTTTTTACGAATGATAAACATTGGTAGAAAAGATTACAGCAGGACTGCCTGGCAAACTCCAGAACCAATTACCTGTAATATGCGACGACCCAAGCATGCATTTTTTTAATGGAAAGCCCTAAATTTCATTGCAGACTTGTATAGACCCTTTCAAATGAAGCAATTTGATATAATATACCAAAGGGCCTTACTTTTACACTTTTCGGGTTTTGGACAAACTATCGAAAAAAAAACACTCAACCTTGAAAACTCGCATTTCGGCAACTGTTGTATCTAGAATAGCGATTTTTTCGTTAAAAATGTTTAATACTTATAATACTTTTTCAGTTTTTTTTTGTTACTTTACACAGGGTAGTCAAGAACGCAAAATTAACTATTTCTTCGAATTATAATCACCACATTATTCTTGATAGATTGGATTTTTAATGATTTGCCAGGTAGTTATAATTAAGTTTTGTACCTGCAAATTTAAGCCTGTTCTGCACTGATAAAAACTAGATACACGACTTTTTTCCGCGCAAGGCTATATTCTTATTAACACATTTTCATCAAATATTTGGTCGCCTTCCCCTCAGCGTTTTTGCTAAATTTCTAAGATGAATCCTAATAATACTAGTATTAAAAAAGCGTACAATCATACCTCGTTTGAGAGTGCTATTATTATTAATCTAGCACATAAAAGTGCTGAAGTGCTGAAACGTCAGAAAACCAACCATCGATTTTTTTGTTCTTAGCCCTTTTCTCCACCACCACTGGATGGATTTTGAAAAACTGGGAAATAAAAGTACAGGTTTGTATTGCCATGTAGTTATGAATCAGTTTTCCTTAATTACTTTTTTGAATATATTTATAATAACGGATCTCTCTACCAATTATATGCTCACCCTGTACTCTATGTACGAGGGACGTCTTTTAAGCACATGGAAATAAAACAACACGGTAGGTAGTTTTAAATGACTTTATTCTTTTTCGAAGTATTCTCCACGAAGACTAATACACATCTGCATGCGCTCGAACCAATTTTCGAAGTACTTATTCTACTCGTTTGCTGGCAGATCCGAAACGGCATTTTTGAATGCGTCAACTGCTTCTTCTGGTGACTGGAACCTTTGACCACGCAGTCTGTTTTTAATTTTTGGGAAAGTAAAGAAATCGTTAGGACTTAGATCGGGACTATATGACTATATGGAGGATGGTCCAATAATTCCACATTTTCTTCCGTTAAATACCGCCTTGTTTTTTGGGCCGACTGTCGTTTATTTTCTGGTTCATAACAGTAAATCAACGATTCATCACCACTAACAATGCTCACACATTTTTGAGTTTCCGGAATTGAAACGGTCAAGCGTTTTTTGACACCAATTAACCCTGGCTGCTCTCTGCTCTTCAGTCAACAGGTGGGGTATCCAACGAGAAACTAATTTTCTTACTCCTAACTCTTCATGTAAAATTCTTTGAATTGAGGTCTTTGATATCTTCAAGGACGCGTCAATCTCGCGATACGTCACATGTCTATCTTCAATTATGAGTTTGCGCACAGCATTGACGTTTTCCTGGGTGACTGCCGTTTTTGGTGCACCCACGCTGGGATCGTCGCTAAGACTCACCCGTCCACGTTTGAATTCTGCATACCAACGGGAAGTTGTCGACTGATGTGGCGCTTCGTTGCCGAAAACAGACAGTAACTCAGCAAGGCATTCTTGTCGCGATAGTTGTCTCTGAAAGTTGTAATAAATTATGACGCGAAAATGTTCTCGGTTGAGTTCCATTTTTCTAATGACTTGGTGACACTTAGAAATTCACTGTAGTAAGAACATTACACGCATTTTTGTGAAACTTTGGATTTAAGTTTACTAAAGAGTGAGGTTAAGATTCAGTACTGACGTTCGATCCGCGCGGCCTACTATGTTTCTATATGCAAAACTTAAAAGACATCCCTCGTACAAGCCTACAACCCAGAAATAGGCAAGTATCAGCTCAATGATCGTGTAGACTACCTGAACCGCGTAGTACCTATTATCTATTCAATCCTCATTTAGTCTGCGTCAAGACGAACATGAGCAATCAATCGTCGCTTCCTCTCGCTTGTCGCTGCCTGCCCAGGCATTAATGGTCTGGTGACCAATACGAGCGTGAGGATTTGAACGTCGCACGCTGTTTGTAACAATGAAGAGTAAATCAAGTTCAAATACCATGTAGTGCGAATTTCCCAATCGGAACAGCCAAACTGCGATTTCTTATGCAATCAGCATGCCACTATGAAAAGATGGAGTTAAGCATATGGACTTTTCCTACGTCTTCGTTGGAGGTTTCAGAGGGAATGGATGCGTCATATCGTTTCAAAAGGTGAAATCGAATCGTAAACAGGTAGGTTCACTTAGGGATGATGAACCTTCGACCTATGCATATAAAACTAGTAAAGCAGATCTATCGTATTTCTGTTTCCATGGCAGAAAAATATGTGTGATTCATTATGTCCAACATGTGCATAGTATCACTGAGATCAGCAGCTTCTTAATAATAGAAGCCCTCACTGACAATAAATATGCATAAATTTAAAACCATTTACTGCATGTAGCTTCCAACCTACAATGTTCTTCCCTTCAATGTCTGAAAATAAGCAGGAATCTCTGAAACGTTGTTATGCTATGTTCCAGCGATTTTAGTTCCTCCGTTTCTGAATCAGTTTTCAAAACCTACGACTACCGTAACGATGGAAGTATTAAACTCGCGATAACATTCGTACATTTCTCATTTATGTCAGTTTGTGAGACCATGTCTGTTGTATGTCAATGCGTCTTAGGTACTAAGTCAATCTACTTGACGAAATATTAAGAGAACCATCATAGACCGAGTAACACAAATCAAAGATTAGACGAAATGGGTGGTATCTTATTTTGTTCAAGTTTTTGCCAATAGCTACGCCACCACAATTTTCTAAAACTAAAAAGTTTTCTGTTCCTTGGCATAGTCGTAACCTTGTGTGAAAATTTGATCAATATCCGAGTAGGCGGTTACAAAATTAGTGGACAGACAGACAGACTGGCGGAAATGCGTGATATGGTATTTTGTGATGTGCATGTCATATTTATGACATCCAAAAAACGTGATATCTCAATTTCGAAATGTTTTTCGATTACACTACCACCTCGCCAGTTTTGGCATAAGAAGTAAAAATGGGAATGAGAAATTGAATCATTCAAACTCGTAAAATTTCACTTCTACACCTATCTACAGTTTCATTTGTCACTCAGTAGAATCTGAACGATGATCAACCACATAATAAGTTTGACTTCAAGTCGGCTTTCTCCAAACAAAATTTTTAAGATGTACGGTCCAGGTGACAAAAAATAAAACGGACAAAGCGAATAGCTTTCCAGCAACCGCCGGAAGGGAATTTAATTGCCTTCAATTTTTTAATCAGGAGGTCCAAATATTCATTCAGCTTCGGCAACAAGGAAAGTTTCGGAGAGTTTTGTCGTCGTCGGAATTCGGTTCGGTTCCGCACATCCTCCGTCCACAAAAGCCATGGAGTCGCTGGATGTGGCACAGCAACCAACACTTCGAAAAAGTCCAACTTCTGGATTGTCTCGAACTATCCAGCTCTTCCCACTCTCAGGAAATGTGATTTACGGTGCAATTCGCCTCCACGGAGAAATTATAAACTTTCAGACAAATAATTTAAACATCGAACACGACGTCGTTCCGGCTAAGAATTACGAAGAATTAATGGCTGGATTTAATATCTCAAGACAAGCTTATGAAGATGAGCTCTAACAATCTACCAGCGATCGTTCTAAGTTCGACTGCTTAGAAATGGAGAATGATTCATGGTAATGCATTTGGATATTATTTTATAAAAATACTAGCTGACCCGACATATGTTGTCCTGTCCTAGCTATGAAGTGGGATGAATAATGAACAATAAAAGAGTAAATACGTCCATAAGTCCTTTGAAATTTCAAATTTGAATAAAATTTAACGGGTGAGCGTGAGCGGCGCGGGCGAGGTGGGGGCAGTATCTTCAGTGTCTGGGAATTCAGTCGCCATGGAGTGTTTCACTGGAGCGGATCGTGCTTTTTGTGTGCGCGCGTTTTATCAAAATAATGTTTCGGCAACCATTGCGCGGCGTAAATATCGAGAATACCACAATTTACACAATTTTACAAAGTGTCCAACAGCTCAAACGATTAAGAACTGGGGTGCTAAGTTCGAAGAGACTGGTTCGACGTTAGATAAACAGCGGTGGGGTCGACCAAGGACAACTCGTATTGAAGAAAACATCAACATTGTGGCACAGTCTGTTCGTCAAAATCCTACCCAGTCTACTCGTAAGCGTTCCAGTGCACTAAACGTACCCAGAACATCTTTACAGCGGATTTTAAGGAAAGATTTACGTCTGCACGCTTACAAAATTCAGTTAGTGCAGGAATTAAAAGATAATGACGCTATTCAGAGACTAAACTTTGCGAATGAAATGTTGAATCGATTTTCTTCGCTCAATAATGTGTTGTTCTCGGACGAGGCTCACTTCCATTTAAACGGGCATGTAAATAAACAAAATTGCCGTTATTGGAGCCCCGAAAATCCAAGGCGTAAGCATCAGAAGCCCTTACACAGCCCTAAAGTTACAGTTTGGGCTGCTATGTCAGCGCATGGCATCGTAGGCCCTTATTTTTTTGAGGACGACAGACGTCGCGCATTAAGTGTTACTTCGGAGCGGTATGTAGCAATGATAGAGGAGTTTTTGACAACAGCGTTGCAGAATTTTCCAGGCTATAATACGCAGACCTGGTTTCAACAGGACGGAGCAACTGCCCACACCTCCAACACTTCTATTCCCGTCGTCTGTCAACTTCTTCCCAGCAAAGTAATTTCTCGAAGAAGAGACATTTCCTGGCCACCACGTAGTCCAGACTTGACCCCACTGGACTTCTTTTTATGGGGCTACCTCAAGAGTAAAGTGTACGACACCACTCCGCGATCAGTTGATGTCCTGAAAGAAAATATCCGAAGAGAAATGGCAAGCATTACAGTGTTGACTTGCCGCGCAGTCATCGACAATTTTAGACGTCGTTTATATGAGTGCCGTGATCGTAATGGATTGCATTTAGACGATGTGATTTTTAAAACATAATTCCCATTCAATAAAGATGATAACAAAATATAATAATTCTTCATAATGTAACTAGTTTGGTTTTATTCCTTTTTTTTCCAGCTCAAAGGACTTATGGGCCACCCTGTATATGGAATAAAGGTAATTGTATAGCTAAGTGTTTGTCCGCCATTTGGCTAGCAAAATACGTTGGCAGCACTGTCATACCCTGATCGACTTGCCTTGAAAGTAGTCATAAAATTATGTGGAATAAATTTTGTTGGGCTAAATGAGGTCATTTGAAAGCAATTATTGTATTGCTGCATGTGAGTCAAAAAATTCTGGCCCATTTCTGGAACGGAGTCAATTTGATCTTTCCACTGACGCAACATAATCCAGTAGCTTCATTCTTAAACTTTAAAGCCTTCAAGTGATGACTCACAACGTTCACTGGTCCAATAGCAACGATTTGTTGTGAATCGATTGCCACGTCATAGTTGAATGCAGCTCCGCATGATAATTTTCTCCTTGTAGATCCTTTGGGCTTGAAGTACCACAGCAAGTGGCTATAACCGGCCGCGTGGTTGTATATATTGTTGAAAGGTATAGGTATATCAAAAAATAGGAAAATAATGCGCAAAATCCGCAAAAATAAGAAAAGTGGATTCGAGCAGAAAATAGGTTAGATAACCCGAGCTATACTCGGGGCCTAAAGTACCACAGCAAGCGGTAATAACCGGCCGCGTGGTTGTGGTTAGTTGTCGCCTTGAAAATTCGAGGTCTTCTAGCCATTTTATACACAATGTGTAGGTTGGCTCTTGTTGTGGACTTCGTGTCATTTTCCCCCCTCCATCTTCGTTACCTCAGGTTACATCCATATCCGGATGTATGGGCATGTGTATCTACTTTTGTAGTTGCATTCATTTCGGGCCTGATGAAGCCAACCAGCAGATATACGTATCGCTCGGGTTACCTATCCTATTTTCTGCTCGAATCCCCTTGCCTTCTTTTGGGTATTTTGCCCCTTATTTTCCTATTTTTTGTTATATACCTTTCTCCACGTGATAATTCTCTCTCTCTCTCCCTCTCTCTCTCTCTCTCTATATATATATAACTTGAGACGTAGGCATTGTCGTCTAGACCAGGTAGGTGAAAAATAAAGCTTCAGCCTTTAGTTGGGTACTTCGACAAAATTGAAGCAATTAGGACTCTTTATACTTTATTAGCCTCTAGATTTCAATGGACCTTGCCATCTTCATCAGGAGCTGCAATAACATTGAGAAGAAATAACTATTGTGGAAAATGATTACTACTACTTATGATTCTGTGGCACACCATGTTGTGCAGCATCAGGGTTCACAATGTAACTTTAACTTTCGTTCTAAATATTTTTTAATACGTGTTGATGTATTCCTGGCATACAGCTGTCTGTATTTTATATTAATTTTAATCAATGTACCATGTATCCAGCTTTCACCAGGCTACTAAATGTTTCCCTAACCGTTAATAACATTTAGCAACAATCTCACATACTAATGTAGGTAATTTAAAATCATTTTGCATGATAGTTGCTATTTCTTCTCAATGTTATTGCAGCGCCTGATGAAGATGGCAAAGTCCATTGAAAGCTAGAGACCAATAAAGTATAAAGAGTCCTCATTGTTTGAATTTTGTCGAAGTACCCCACTAAAGGCGGAAGCTATATATATATATATATATATATATATATATATATATATATATATGTATAACTTGAGACGTGGTCATTGTCGTCTAGACCAGTTAGGTGAAAAATAAAGCTTCCGCCTTTTGTTGGTTACTTCGACAAAGAGTCCGCATTGCTTGAATCTTGTCGAAGTACCCAACAAAAGGCGGAAGTTATATATAGATAGGTAATGCTAAAGTGTCGTTTAAATATAAAAAACAAAAAAAAATGGGCTTATCTAATTAACTCTACAAGGTGTCCTGGAAGTTGCGACTGTTCTTTTCCTAGTCAACTACGTTTGCGATATCAGAGCTAATTTGGAGCAAAACATAACCGAAAACGTAAAAAAACTGGAGAAAGACACTCACTATTCATTTGATAAAGAATTTTAAGTTCTACTCTATCTTATAATTTGCTTGTAAACACTGCTAGAAGTTATCGCTATTTCATTCAAAAACACTAGTTTGTTTATCTCTGCCTAAATTTGTCTGGATCTTCAACTGTGTTCAACCAGACAGCTTTTGCACGATATAAACAAACATATGCAACTGTAATGGAAAGGAATATCGAGGACAACAGCGATGTTCTTAGTACACTCGTGGAATGTAAATGGTATTTTGAAGATATTCATATCAAATCAATAACTAGGTTTTTTTTTTCATTTAGAAGAAAACAGCTCCAACTACGCAAAGTTATTAGCAGCATATGGTTCTATGAGTATACAAAAAATATAGTGAGCTTCTAAATTAGATCATACACTTTAACATTCTTAAGAAACCGAATAGGGTGCCGTAACCTGAGCGCAAACACTTCGATGCGTGAGGGTTCACTTTACACTGTAGTCTTTGGATTTGGACATTGGACACTGCACAATCACCGATAAAGGAGTGTTGCTGGTTGAGCAGTTCGGTGGATTTTTTCTTTCAAAGAGATGGCTGTGGGTGAGCAGGGTATGTCATATGTGAAGTCTGGTGAGAACGAACTGATTTCTTCTATTTTCCAGGACATCGAGCTTGGTGCCGATTTTGGGCAGTATCCCACGGAGCTTGCTTGGTGTAGAGGTCCATTGTGTTTGCCACTGGTTTTGTATAAATTCTTTGTTGAGCCCTTCAAGGTCGTGGTATGGGGTGTTGTGTATTACGGAAGCATTGTTAGAGATTGCTCAGCTTTTTCGTTTCCTGGATCACTACGTTAGCAATGTGTCAGTTTCACCTTTTCAAATGTGGTTTGTTTATAAACTAAGAAAATGTGAAACAAGGAATAAATAAATTAAAAAATAAAAAGTCACCAGGAGAAGGTCAAATACCAAATGAACTTTTAAAATATGGAGGTAATTACCTTGTACAACAACTGCAACTCCTTATTCAAAAAATAACTACCAAGAACAGAATACCAGATGAATGGAGGAGAGCGATCATGCTGATGTTCTTCAAGAAAGGAGATAAGAAAGACCCAAATAATTATCGAGCAATAAATCTGTTAAATACAACACTCAAATTGACAACAAGAATAATAGCGCCAAAAATAAACGAACGAATAACTCTGCAGGTGGAACAGCAAGGATTTCGGAGAGGAAGATCATGTACGGATGCAGTTTTTGTAATAACACAAATGAAAGAAAAGTCGTTGGAATACAACTAACCAGCCTATATGTGCCTGACAGATTTGAAGAACGCGTTTGATAGAGTGAGAAATCGGGACGCGATACATTTATTATATGACAGGGGAATACCACTGTATTTAGTAAAAACTATTGAGAATATATATAAAGATAAGATAGCTATGGTAAGATGTAAAGGAAAACTCTCGCAACCTATCAAGTATGAAACTGGCATTAGACAAGGAGATTCACTGAGCCGACTAATATTTAATCGATCAAACGAACTTACCTTAAGCGAAGTTCGATCGTAATTATACGAGGGTCTAGTCCGAAGACATCACTTTGTTTATTTACTATGTAGTCCGGCCCTGGAGTACTAGCCACACACCAAGTTAAAAGACAATAGATCCCCGCTCCTGTCCCGTCGCGCCGCGGTCTTGCACGTTGAGTCATTTGTTAAAAGAAATGGTACTTGGGAGGGTTGAAAAAAAAACGTGGGAGTGATGTCTTCGGACTGGACCCTCGTATAATTACGATCGAACTTTACTTAAGGTAAGTTCATTTGATCGATTAATTATACTTTAGGTCCAGTCCGAAGACATCACTTTGTTTATTTACTATGTAGATGTTTAAAGATAGAACACAGTTGCGAGCGATCTGATGGTATTATAAAGTGGAATCAAAGTGTTCAGAAACAACAAAACCATATATTTAGTATTCCTATGTAACAAACATAAAATAAATTCTCAAATTGTAACCTAAAGATAACGTTGATTTGAGAAACAACTGAAACACAGGAAACATGTAACAAACTCTTAAGGGTATTAGAACTTAACTAATCAGACCAATTTTATATCTAGGATTGCATTTGCAAACTCATTGTTGTAGAGGACGATTATAAAATCTTGCAAACGTGGAACGTTGCGTCCAACCAACTGTTTTACATATATTATCTACGGAAACGCCTTTTCCTAACGCCGCAGAAGTCGCCGCATGCCTTACTGAATGAGGCATAAAAAGTGTTGTGTCTACTCCTGCAGCGGCAAGGGTCTGTTTTACCCACCTGCTTAAAGTGTCTTTAGACGTCCTGCCATGGGGTTTTTTCCATGTCACAAATAGGAAATCGTTATTGGGTTCTCTTAAAGAAGCCGGTCTTTCAATGTATTCTTTCAAGATTGTGGCCACGCAAAGAAAGGGGTTTTGTTGAAAAATCGGGATGTGCAGAGGCTAAATCCATTGAGCAAATAAAATACCATACGTAAGGTTTTGATTATTTGTCAATTCTTGCAAGAATGACACCACTTCTTTGAGTGTGGGATTAAAAAGCGAAATGTCATTACTGAGGCAATAACCCCACCATAATTTATACGAACTGTTATACAGGGTTATCCAAATTAAGTGTCCACCATTAGTAACTTTGTTATTAGTGAAAATACAAAGTTGTTTGAATTAGCAAACTAGTAGCATTTTTAACGCTGGTAAAAATGAGAAATAAAAAAAAACAATTGAGAGTCGTTATTTTGATTTTTTTCAGTAAAATAACATTTTTTTAAATAGAAACCCCTATATATTATATTTTTTTCTGTTAAAGCATCAAATTTTAAACAAAAAAGCTTAAAATAACTTTTCTCCTAGGTTACAAATTGTTGAAGTTATGGCCTCCAATCTGAAACAATTAAATTGTATCGACAAACTTTATTTTCAACATCAACTTATAATCTTACAAAATACAATAACAATTTTTTTTAAAGAAGATGCTCGAAAACACCACCTTGTTCTTCAATACATTTTTGGGCACGTTTTTCAACTGCTCGAACTGTCTTAAGTATGGTCCTACCATCTATCTGGGTTATCTTTTCCCTAACTGCAGTCTTTAACGCGTCAAGGTTATCGTACCTTCGCTTGTAAATTTGGTTCTTTAAGTAACCCCACAAGAAGTAATCAAGTGGGTTTAGATCTGGTGATCTGGGAGGCCACTGTATTGGGCCATTTGTTCCTATCCACTGATCATTAAAAGTAGTACTTAGAAAATGATAAGTACCTCTGGAGTTGTGGGCAGGTGCGCCATCTTGCTGAAAATGCAGATGATGTCTACTTATAAGATCCAATTCGTCTAAGAAATTAGTCAGAATTTCTGACATAAATTTCACATATCTTTCACCAGTTAGGGTTCCCTCATAAAAGAACGGGCCAACAATTTTTGAACCAATTATACCGCACCAAACGTTGAAACTGAAACGGACTTGTGGGCCTCTTGGATGTACTAACAAAAGATTTTCTCTTGACCAATAAGGGTGGTTTTTTCTATTAAACATTCCAGAATTTGAAAAATTTGATTCATCTGTCCATAAAAGGTAACGAAAGTTATTTACATTTTGGCGACAGAAGCTAAGATACCAATGGCAAAAAACAAGTCTTCTCTCTGGATCTCCTGCCAAAGGCGTTTGAACTGGTCGGTACTTATACGGAATAAATTTGTATTTTTTTAAAATCCTTTGAACAGTACCATAACTGAAATTAGAGTCCTTGAGAATATCTGCTATTGAATTCTCACGATAAGCTTCAAAATATCCAATAACTGCAATTTCCGTGGCCTCGCTTATTATGAATTCTTTTTTTGCCCTTGTTTTAGCAAAAACATTTTCGTTGCCCCTAAATTTTCGATAAAGTCTCAGAAAATATCGTTCATACGGTTGAATGCGAGCGGGATATGATTCACTGTAGTATTGCTCTCAAGGAGGATTTTCTGCACACTAAATAGCATTCTAACATATCACACTTTTCTTCATGGGAGAACATTTTTCTTTAAATTAATGACACAATAAAGCTTATAAACAAGTATTTACACTAATATTTGACATTATTTGATTTTATCATTGTTTTCCAAAGCCTTCTAGTTGCGAGTATGTCCAGTTTAACAATTTGTCGCTTATCTTAATGCTGTCAAATCGCGAACGCCATGTTGTTTTCATAGCCGTCTTAATATTATAATACTGCAAATAATTAAAAATATTTATCGTTATTTTGACTTTATTTTTGACTTTAGCGGAAAAGTCATAATGAACTTTTTTGTTTAAAATTTGATGCTTTAACAGAAAAAAATATAATATACAGGGGTTTCCATTTAAAAAAATGTTATTTTACTGAAAAAAATCAAAATAACGACTCTCAATTGTTTTTTTTTATTTCTCATTTTTACCATCGTTAAAAATGCTATTAGTTTGCTAATTTAAACAACTTTGTATTTTTACTAATAACAAAGTTACCAATGGTGGACACTTAATTTGGATAACCCTGTATTGTTGTAATGTGGATCTGGAGACTGAAGAAATAATTGTAGCTATGGCCGATTAGGAACATCTCTACTCAAAAAAGCCTGCCTGATAACTTCGCTGCCACCAGGGTAAGGGTTTTCGACAGTGGATGTAACCTAAAAACCGGAGAAGAGAATAATTTAGGTGAAGGGTGAAAACATATTTCTTGGTTGATCATTAGCTTACGGAAAAGTGGGTACCATGGTTGCGAAGGCCACCCAGACTGTAGAGATGCCTAAAGTGCGGAGAAAAGAGACGACTGGCTTCATGAGTTTTGTGAAGCATAACGGAGCTGTACATAACCCGAACGGTAAGCAGGTAAATTGGTACAATTGACCTTCAAATTGAAATTTAAGGAATTGTTGATGGTCATTGTGAACGGGTACGAAAAAGTATGCATCTTTCAAGTCAATTGTGCACATATACACGTTTTTGTGAGTCAATTTAATAGCCGTTTGTAGGTCCTCCATTTTAAAATGCGGACATTCCACATATTCATTTAATTGTTTTAGATTTAAAATAAACCTTTTTCCACCGCTGGATTTGTCTGCTAGGAAACATGGAGAGATAAATTGTTCAGGCCTTGACTCAGATTTGAGTATGGCTCCGGACCTTAACAAATCGTTTATAGCTAATCTTACTAGCGATGTTTCTGTAGGAGAAAAATTATTTTTAACCAAGTGGTGGCATGATGGAGGGTTGTCTTAAAGGGAATCCTATAACCTTGAATCCAGGATAAGACTGTCAAATTTGAGGTTAGTTTGGACTAAGAGTCCAAATTAAACTGTAAACGGCCAGCAAACGGAACTTGTTTTACCTTCAGCGTTTCCTGGTTTGCTGTTGTCTGTTCTGAGGAAACTGTTTCGAGGAATGGCCCTTGTATTGCCTCACCTCCCTCTTGCGGTACGACGGGCGATACCTGTTTAAAGGTCCTGCATTCTTGGACGAGCTGCCCCCCCCCCACTTCTTTCGGAATGATTGAAGGTCCGCGCAGACTGAGAGCTAGTGCGTGAGGGGATAGAAGGCAAACGTAAGTCCTGTCCTGCCTTTTCCAAAGATTTCAAATTTTTTGCTCGTTCACCTAAATCTGGCCCAAACAAAAATTCACCAGGTATGGTATTTTCAGTCAGTTCTTTAACTGATTTGTTAAGTACTGGGCTAATTAAATATTTCCTTGTTTTCGAAATATCGTGGAAAAGAGCCGCCAATATTCGTGCAGAATCTGTCAAATTTTATAAGACTTTTTCCCTGATGTCTTTAGGGATGCTGGATTCGTCTTCCAAGATAACGTTGAGTGCTTTTCCCAGGGCGGTTAGTCCGTTACCGATGTGCAATTGGTACCCGGAGTGAGTGGAATCGCTAGTTAAATGTGTGGATGAAAGAACAGCTTTCACTTCGGGATTTACTTTTGGAGGACGTAATAAAGCGCAATTAGATGGCACATTTTGTTTTTCGCTAAGGATAGAAATATCTTCGGCGGATAGCCCGTTTGCCAAAATATGGGACCACCTGGAGGCTAGGGCACCGTGAAGTTTAAAACTAGACGTATTAGCCTTTTCAGGATCGGCACCCAGAGTATTTAATGTGTCCTCTGATAATGGCATACAATCGGCATCGTCAAGTATCAAAACATCGTCCATACTGTTTTGCGTTGTTGGCTCCGCTCCCAAATCCGGTCCTGTCAGTACCTGAGCTTCCGGCCCGCACGGGGAACGACCAGCCAGGCCTACCTGACGCTGTGCATTATCAGCTGGGCTGGATGAATTCTGTTTTTTTCTCACATATCCCCGTCTCTCTCTACGTCGCCTCGACACGCTCGGTGATCGACTACAACTGATGCTACTCCGCGAACGGGACCTTGAACGTCTACGGCTCAGCCGAGAACGAATAAAATAATGGGGCGAATCGGCACGAGACCTCGACCCGCTGCTTCTACCCTCAAGTTCCTGGTGTAAAATTTCCCTGATAAGACTCCTCAAGGAAGTGGGAGAATTGACCTCCAAATCCCCGTCCCTGCCGCCAGGTTTTTCTTCCATGGTTTTCTGTTAAGTATATATTATATTATATATAACGTGCTACTAGATGAGCAACAAAACAACCCATTGTTGTACATACTTACCAACCTACTCACCAAGCACTAAACCGATTTGAAAAGGAATCGCGTATTTTACGTGTTTCCTAACGCACAAACAAGCCGGGCGACCGTAAGGCTGTAACACCAAAAACCGAATGACTCAACGTGCAAGACCGCGGCGCGACTGGACGGGAGCGGGGATCTCTTGTCTTTTAACTTGGTGTGCGGCTAGATAGTGATGTCTTCGGACTGGACCTAAAGTATAATTAATCTGATAATGGATGAAATCATAGAGAAGGTTAAAAAATAAGAGGATATAGAATGGGAGAAAAGGAAGATGACCTACAAAGATTAATTAAAGAATTCGAAGATACGGCGCTCATCACAATAAGGTGATTTCAACACAGAAAACTAAATCGATAGTGATATCAGCGGAACCGAGGCGATGTAAACTGGTCGTAAATAACAAAATAATAGAACAGGTGATGGAAACGGAATACTTTAGAATCAAACTGTCAAGCTATGGAAAAGTTGAAGAAGAAGAAGTACAAAAACAAGTGAACATGGCGAACATAGCAGCAGGATGTCTCAACAATACAATCTGGAGAAACAAATACCTCACAACGGAAACGAAAACTATTATATATAAATCAACAATAAGACCGATAATGACGTACACAGCAGAAACAAGAGCAGATACGACAAAAACACAAAGATTATTGGAAACAGCAGAAATGAATGTCTTACGAAAAATAACAAACCAAACTCTAAGAGACAGAGTAAGAAGAGAGGAAATACAAGCGAGATGTGGTATAGAAAAAATAAATCTATGGACCAAAAGAAGAAATATAGAATGGAATCAACACATAGAAAGAATGACAGAAAATAGAAGAGTACGAATAGCAAGAGACACATCGCCAAATGGAAGAAGATCAATGGGACGACCGAGGAAAAGATGGTCAGACAACATCACTTGAGGCTAAAAACTGAAGTAAAACAGACATGAGCCTATTAATAAAGTAGGAAGAAGAAGAAGGTATATTAGACACCTTGCGTCACCTGATTTGGATGCTGACTCAGATAGCCTAAGTACAACATCATACGTTTTGACGCAGGAGGAGATTGTAGGGGGGAGGGTTGCGGGGCGTAATGACTCATTTGTTGTTTTTCGGAACCTAATAATTCGGTTATCTTAAAGCTTTGTTATGCTATGTTATCAAAAAACAAAGTCGCTTGGACTTTGAATTAACCTTTCGCACATGTGTGATTACATCGAATGACGAAGCAGCTCTGTACGTTTCCGAAATTGCTATGCTACACAGTGCACCCCCCCTATGGACCAAAATCTAATTCATTATAGAGCTGGTAGCCTTTCTGGAATTCTTAAATAAACTAATTAGTAGGAATAACTCATTGCACACAAAGCGGCTATACACTATACAAAGTATACGATCTACTCGGATCGAAATTCTACAGAGCTAGAATCGTCGCCATCTAAGGGTCACGTGAAGACTGGGCCTCGTTCGTGGATTGAGATCTATACAATTCCAACAGAAAGGCTGCAATTCACTGTTTCAGTAGATGGCTGTCTTATTTTGGTCAGTATCTCTATTATACGGAACAAAATAGGTAATTTTAAAGGGACAGCTTTATTAGCATGCAGACGTCTCCAAATTGAACATTTCACCTGCACATTCCGAATAATACTTTTATTGTTGCAGTAACTTTTTTGACAGTAAGAGAACATAACCGCATCTAGGCCTTTTTAATCCACATACAGACGTTAAAGGGTTTTTCAATAAAGGTAATGAAAAGAACATAAGCTATTGCTGATTATGGGACTTTTTACAGCTCAATTTCATGTATGCCCAATAAAATTTATGGAGCAATTGTTAAAACTACGAATGATATTTTATTTATTTTATTTATTTCATTCAAATATTTCTCAACAGATCCAAGATCCAATTACAGAGAACCGCTATACAAGTGACGAAAAAGAAATAGACACACATACGAAGAACAATATGATGGATCGGCAATATTAAAATAACCCTACGTGTTTATATAAGGATTCCAACACAAAGCTTTATCAGTGCAGTAGTAGCCCACGCAAATTAGTATATTCCTGAACGTTAATTCTATTTCTAAAATACATAAAGAAGCATGCTAAAAGGTACTGAAAAGCTAACAAAAGTTTACGTCACTGGATAGCTTTTATATATGACAATATTCTTCATTTATATATGTTTGCTCAATTCAAATTTCAAGGGACGGCTAGCCATGTTAAATCATTTCGTTTTTCTATATGAAGGGGATGCTAGTATAATGTTTGTAAAAGCCTTTGGCTGATAAAACATGGTGAAAAGTTTAAGCTGGACAAAAGTTCACCACAGTCAATCTGACTGCTTAGCAAGCAGTAGCTTTACAAAAATCCTTGGTGTTCAATACTTATCATGTCAAAGTGATCTGAAAGATCCTTCTTTGGATATTTGAATGGAGGATTTGTGGCATATGTAGATATTTTGAAAACTTCGTTTAGATTTTCTTACCATAAACACCAACGGATTATCAGTCAAATATTCTGAGTGAAATGAACGGTGTGCGTCCTTTTGTAGACTGTGGATACCATGAAGTATTCAGGAGCCTATGTGCTTATATGCAAAGTTTGAGTTCATTCCCTTGTTCCTTCCACATCTATTCATATCAAAATTTGACCTGATCACATGCAACAGAATCCAACATAATTAGTAACCGTAGGTTGTTGAGGGAGTTACGCCCTTACCCTATTAAAAGCTATGTCATTCGATATTAGCTAGTAACCCTAAAGCGATCTAAATATACTCTCCGAAGGGCAGTATTTACCCACTGCCACTAAGAGAAAATCCCCAAAATCCAGTAATAATTACTGCTTATCCTTTGTGCGAAGGATAGAAATGGCCTAATTTATTCTTGGGGCTCTATTCTCTCATCGTCAGGGTGGAACAATTGGTTTATAATGTTATATTAAGAGACACTAACAAAGCACTAGAGAAGCTTGACGGTCTTTTGTGCTGTTCTTTGCTGTAACAGTTTCCGTGTTCTATTTTAATAAGGGTATGTATCATGGAGAAATAATTACTATGGGCTAAATGTACAGAGGCCTGTTGTGTTTCTGTTTCGTATGCTTATACTGGACGTTCTTAAGGTTTTGATTTCTTTACGTATAGCTCATGTAACAGTAAGCAAATTTTCCTAGTAACACGTATACCAAAGGTTAAAGATTCCCGAGATACAAAGTTTTAAAAAACTATGAATGAGACAGATGAAATTATTGATTCGATGTTAGCTTGCTGTCGAATTTTCAAGGTTCCACTGATACTTAGTAACTAGCGAGCTGCGTAGGTTTGTTCATATCGCCCAAAGATCATCGAGGTAGATATAGTGGCCAGCCCCAAATATTACAAATTTAGAAAGAAGTTAACAAACTTGTGTTTCAACTTCAAACGGTATTTTTGAGCAAAATATGAGACAACGCAGCACTTATCAAATGAATAGTGAGCACGTTTCTTCAATTTGTTTCTTACGTTTCCACTGCTGTTCGCGGAGATTAAATTTAGCATTTTGTGATAGACAGACAGTCTTCAACATCAGGAATCAACTAAGGGCACATAAGCTTTCGTTTGTGGATTAAGTCCGTCTACTTATCTGGTCATCTGGAGATGCTATAATTTACATATATAATTTTTCCACTGCCTCCCCACTTACATCAGTGCACTTGTTTAATCGGTGCTTAGGCATTCCAATAGCCTTCTGGTAAAAATTTTGTCTGGCAGCTGAAAAACAGCCCCTACCGCAGTGGTTACCTGACGCTCACTTAAAACTTTGTCTCGTAAAGGTTGCTTTAGTTTTAAAGTCTTACGGAATCATTCAGGACTTGCGAATTCGATGGATAATCTACCAACTCAAAGCCTGGTTGGTAAAGGAACCATAAGAACCTATATTTAAGTATTTTTTTCACTAAGATATGTACACAAGTACATTTGTACATGCTAGCAATGGAGACAATTACTAAAGTTATAAATAATAACGTCAAGTAAGTTGTCTCTGCACTTTCCACCACTCAACGCTAACATCAGTTCATAAAGGAGCATTAACTCGGTCCAAGATAGTTCTTTTGTGTTAGTTACAAACATATATAACAAAAAATGGTTCAAGTCAGCCAAACAGGCTCATATACAATTAGTACATACTCCATAGTCCCCATCCATTTAATAACGCTAGCGCTAGTTTCTGCCGTGCCCTAAGTGTCGACCATGTGGCAATGCTGCTGGACCACACCCGTCAATCACGTCATAAGCACCAACCACGATACTATAACATCCCTGCCGGCGATGCTGTCAGACGTAATGCAGGATCACATTGTCCCGAGCGGTCGCGTGTCTGGTCTATAAATGTAAGTTGTAAAGGCGATTGTGCATCGAAATACGAGGAAGTACCCAAAAATAATCGGAATAGCATTGCAGTGGGCGGAGCCTAGAGGCGTACAGCGCAACTCATTACCAGTTCAGTGCCACCTGAGTTATCGATCTGGCTTGTTTCGTTGCCAGGTGCGTGACGAAGAAAAAGAGGTACAGTGGACAGACACCAGCAAGTACCTCGGCGTCAAGATAGATAAGGGTCTCACCTGGAAACACCATATAGAAGCCCAAGTGCAGAAAGCCAAGATGGCAAGAGCCAAGCTAAGACCGATGCTTGGAAGAAGGAGCAAGCTCTCCCTGAACAACAAAATGCTGCTGATCAAGATGGTGCTCCTACCGATTATGACCTACGCGTCAGTTGCTTGGGGCTACGCAGCCAAGACGTGGAAGAAGAAGTTCCAAGCACAACACAACATAGCACTCCGAGAAGCGGTCAACGCACCGTGGTACGCGCCAAACCGAGTGCTATACGAAGACCTGAGACAAGTGCCAGTGCTCGAAGTGATGAAGACCAGAGCTCGGAAGTTCTTCAACAACGCCGAAGAACACGAGAACCAGCTCATCAAGGCCGCCTTGGACTACGATCCAAGGTTCATACATAGGCACAAAAGACTGAAGAGCCAGCTGCTAGAAGATATGGGACACAGCAGCTGATGAGTCCTAAAGAAGAGGGGTAGAACCTCGCGAGGAAGTTACTGCATGCAAGATAGGCAAAGTCCTGTGCAGTACCGGTGGTCAGACGGCGAAGATTTGCCATGCTGAATGCACCGATCTCATTTGAGGTGCGGGGCATTTAGATGGCACTAACAAGCGGGTCTTCTGACGACTTCGGCATTTGTCGGCGTGGTCAGGAGGCAACACTCAAGAAAGAAGATCAAAAAACCGAAGAACCCAAAAGCCGTCTTGGGAAACCTTAATGTGGACCTCAAGTCAAGGTCCCACCGATGGAACCCCAAATAGAGGACGACTCGTAAAACCGGAGAAAGGTACACGAGTATAAATGACGACTTCCGTTCTGCAGCCGTGCTTCCGCGTCGAGATTAGCTTACCACACCTTTTGGCGGGGCAAAATTCCGAGGGGGGTTTGCGTCCGACAGGAACACAAGTTGCAGGAGCGTGCAGTCCACGTACCGCCACTGGGGCCGGAAAGAGTGAGGGTACCTGGACCGGGGAGGTGGTGGGTTCGCTTAGGAACGTTGTGTTCCTGTTCCTTGTTTCGTTCTCCTATAGTCATTATTTTTGCTAGATCTGTTACGTTGCTCGTTTTTTTACGATGGCAAACTTCAGTGACCAGCCTGCAGTTGTGAAATTTTGCTTTCTAATTGGTAAAAATGCTTCTGAAACTGTTTTAGTGTTGTAAGTAGCTCACAAAGATGATGGTATTGGAAAAACTCAGGTGTACGAGGGGTTTGTTCGATCTAAAATGTTGAAAAAATTCGAGAGCTTGTGCTATTTGGAGATTTTAAGACGATTGCGAATCGGCAAAATAGGCCCGATTTGTGGCAGTCAGGAGACTGGTTCTTCCACCACTATAATGCACCTACGCACGCAGCCATCTCTGTTCGACAGTTTCTGGCTAAAAATGGCATGGTTCCGCTGCCTCAGGCACCTTATTCGCCCGATCTGGCTCCGTGCGACTTTTTTATTTCCACGGACGAAAAGGGGCATAAAAGGACGCCGCTTTGACGAACATTGAAGAGGTCGTCAAGAAAAAAACAAGGGAGGAGCGGTCAGATATTTCTAAGGAAGACTTAAAAAAATGTTTGGAGCAGTGGAAGCACCGGTGAGACAAGTGTATTAGTTGTAGTGGACAGTATTTTGAAGAAAGTAACGTTACTTTGTGAAAAAGTTGGAAATAAATAGCTTTTAATAAATAATGCTGGTTTTTGTTTGGGTACCCCCTCGTATATGCTGATAGCGTCAAATTACGAGGGATGTCTTTTAAGTTTTGCATATGGAATTAAAAAAACACGGTAGGTAGTTTTAAATGACTTTTGTTTTTCGAAGTATCCTCCACGAAGATTAATACATATCTGCATGCGCTCGAACCAATTTTTGAAGCACTTATTCCACTCGTTTTCTTGCAGATCCAAAACGGCATTTTTTAATGCGTCAACTGCTTCTTCTGGTGACTGGAACCTTTGACCACGCTGTCTGTTTTTAATTTTCGGGAAAGTAAAGAAATCGTTAGGACTCAGATCGGGACTATATGGAGGATGGTCCAATAATTCCACGTTTTCTTCCGTTAAATACTGCCTTGTTTTTTGGGCTGTGTGCGAGCTTGCAGTGTCTTGGTGGAGGATGATTCTTCTTTCGGAGTTGATTTTTCGAAGCTCGGTGATGACTTTTGGCAAACAAATGGTGGTATACCAATCCGCAGTAACAGTTCTTCGCTCATTAAGAGGAATCGTTGCAATATGACCCGCTTTTGACACAAATGTCGCGACCATCTTTTTCGAAACACTTCGAGAACGGATGACTTTTGTTGGCTTTTCTTCACCTTGGAACACCCAAACAGCCGACTGTCGTTTATTTGCTGGTTCATAACAGTAAATCCACGATTCATCACCACTAACAATGCTGTACACATATTTTGAGTTTCTGGAATTGAAACGGTCAAAGCGTTTTTGACACCAATTAACCCTGGCTGCTTTCTGCTCTTCAGTCAACAGGTGGGGTATCCAACGAGAAACTGATTTTCTTACCCCTAATTCTACATGTAAAATTTTTTGAACTGAGGTCTTTGAGATCTTCAAGGACGCCTCAATCTCGCGATATGTCACATGTCTATCTTCAATGATGTGTTTGCGCACAGCATCGATGTCTTCCTGGGTGACTGCCGTTTTTGGTGCACCCACCCTGGGATCGTCGCTAAGACTCACCCGTCCACGTTTGAATTCTCCAACGGGAAATTGTCGACTGATGTGGCGCTTCGTTGCCGAAAACAGACAGTAACTCAGCAAGGCATTCTTGTTGCGATAATTGTCTCTGAAAGTTGTAATCAATTATGGCGCGAAAATGTTCTCGTTTGAATTCCATTTTTCTAATGACTTGGTGACACTTAAAAATTCACTGTAGTGAGAACACTGCACGAATTGTTGTGAAACTTTGAATCTGTGTTCACTAAAGAGTGAAGTTAAGATTCAGTACTGACGTTCGATCCGCGCGGCCTACTATGTTTCTATATGCAACACTTAAAAGACAACCCTCGTACTGGGGTTGGAAGTGCATATGTATACTGCCAACAAAATGAGATATTCTTTCCCCCACCTCCTCCATCTCCGATTTTCATCCACCATAATTGTTTTCTGAGAATTACCATGATCCTGTAAAACGTCGAACAAACGAAATTTGAACGATGTTCATTTCCCCTCACTACCTGCAACCCAAAACGACCGATTTTCAACTCCTACAAAAATATTTCTTAAAATGTCCTGGAGCTGCCGAAACGCCAAAAAATGAAATTTAAGTGATTTCTATTTTTTTTTTCGTGTTTTAACCCCTATCTCCGCCGTCATCCTTGACCCAGTAGTAACATTGTATGAAAATTCCATCCCAATCTAAGCTATATTTTCCAAGTTATAGGCGGTTCAAAGATTAGCACACTGATGGAAATGAGTGACATGGTTTTTTATAATATGCAAGTCAAATAACAAAAATCATAGTATCTCGTTTTTCCCGATTACAATACGTCCCCGTCAGTAGCCGTGGGGAGTAGTACATAATACTTATAACAATATATTACAAACAGGAATATATTTAATACCACAGGTACAGAAACACAGATAGAATAAACAACTAGAGCCCCTTCCCACTTCAGTTGGCCCAACTATTGAAATCTTATTTTTTTTCTTATCAAACACAAATAATAAAAATGTAGCAAGGTGTTATAGGTTTAAAATATTAACAATGAATATTTTGATGATATATAGTAGAAAACCCCGACTTTATCACTCCCTAATCAAATTTGCAGCATAAAAATAACACATGTTGCAATTACACCCTATTTTCAATTCAATGCAAAATAAGTTTATGTGTAAAATAAAAGCCATAAAAATTGTTTTTATTAATCACAGCTGTCAGAATTCGTTTAAAATAGTTTTGGGAAGTTAAGGTTTTCAAAATGGGTAGAGTAAAGGTTATTAGTGAGAAAATTCGGTTACTGATAATTAAATTTTTTAATACTGGGAAATCAAACTCAGAAATTGCAACTTTGTTAGACTTATCGTGGTCCACAACTCATAGAGGCCCCAAACTGGGATTTAGCACTTGCAAGGTAAGTTTTCTTATAAAAAAAAGTGAAGTAAAAACCCTAAAGTTGCACAACTTGTTTATAGGCCAAAGAAAAGCCACTATTAACTCCATTGCAAAAGAAAAATCGGCTTAGATGGGCTAAAGAACATAGACAATGGACACCTCAACAATGGTGTGCAATACAATGGAGTGCAGTAGAGTTATTCGCAAAAAAATTAAGCATTTCATGTTAACTGTCTGAAGAGAAAAGTGAAATTTCCAGCATCCATTATGGTCTGGGGCAGTATATCATCAAAAGGAGTTGGAAAACTTCATTTTATTGATGGAAATGTGGATACAAACAAATATTTGGCAATTTTAGCAGAATCGCTTTTACCAGTGATGAAAGAATGTTTGACATCCGGCCAAGATTTGGTGTTTCAGCAAGATGGTACAGCGTGCCATACCTCATAAAAGGCTATAAAATGGATGGAAGAAAATAATGTATCACTTTTGAAATGGGTTTCTTGCAGTCCAGATCTGTCACCTATTGAAAATTTGTAGCATGAGATGAAAAAGGTTCTACGACAACATCCTGCTCGTACAGTCACCGAACTGAGACAAAAGCTTCAAGGAATATGGGATTGTTTTACACCAAATTTTTGCCAAAACTTGGTTAACACTATGCCCCAAAGAATTTCAGCCGTAATAAAAAATGAAGGTGATGTTACCCAATGGTAATCTTTCAATTGTTGCTTTGTTAACTTCGCGCATTTATTCGCACATTGTTTATTTGTTCAGATGTTCTATTAGTTATAGGTCTAAGTGATTTCAAATATGTATCTAAAATGTTTTTGAGAGAATAAATTGTTTTAAAAGTAAATAGTTTCGTCATGTTTAGTTTATAAAGGCATATTTTGGTACAAATCTTGAAGTGGGCCAACTGAAGTGGGAAGGGGCTCGTATATTCAAATTTACGTAGTATCCATATACCGTTGGGCAGAGTTGAAGACGTTATTTATTTGTTACTGTAATTATTGTCTACCATTCAAAAACGACTACACGTCTAGTTTTTCACCTGTTTAGGTGAAATGTTATACAAATGTCTATCTAGAGAATTCGTAACAAAGTTTAGTAACCGGTATCTAGGGACCTGATCAAAATAGCTGTTCCGCTGCCATAGCGATGATGGGACCCATTCCTTCTGGAAGCCTGATTATTTTATCATTTCTACGGGGTGTGACAGAATGTATAATGAAGGCTATCTTGCGTCTTGCTGATCTTTGACATTGCGAACGGCTTCATTATATTTTTTCCTTTATCCGACTTGACTGTTAGTTAAGGTACTTACTATAATACTAGGTCTGCCACACCAAACTTAGTCCTTAGACAGTGATGACGTTCATGTTTTTGTTCGAAAAGGAATATGATACCAGTCCGCAATATTCTAGATCGGATTTAACGTGATTGCAAGAAGCTCACTGGAGTAACAGAAAGAATTCCTAAGTTGGGATGAGATATCGTGAATTACGATGAATAACCTTCGACTGAAGGACATACAAGCAAGATGCCACAGCTACTTGAAAGCTTCTACGGTAATCATGAGCAATTTGTGTTATCCATTTCAAAATTTAACTGAGTAGGGATCATTTTTTATCTTTGGAAGATGCGGGAACTGTACTATAACAGGTAAACAGCACAATACATTCTCCGACCATCCGATCATCTGATTCCTTTGTGTGGATTTTGCAACCGCTCCAAATATTACCTATCAGATAAATTAACTTTTCGCTTCGTGTACGGCGCACCGATTTTTCTGTTCATTCAACGATAAACGTTTCGTCGGCTGGACTGGCCACTGGTAAATTGTAATTTTAAAGATCACTACGGATTGCAGTTCTTTGCTGTAATCAACTTTTATGTTGTATATCGCTGTTCGACGTGTAGATTTTTTATTGAGTTGGTGTGACCGTTGATTGTACTTTTATAAAAAGAAGAGACATAACATAGTGGGAACAAATCCGTTAGCCCTTTATGTACCTAACCAGTAATACATGTCGCTGATATTGGTTCAAAAAGATGAGCACAACTTGTTATGTCACACTAGAATTCATTACATCACTACTATGGTGCATAATTCTCTATAGAAACTTCGGAAATGATTTTTTGACACATCTAGCTGATAGATAGGAAAGGTTGGGAAATCCCGAAGCTGGAGATACTACAGACCAAAATAAGTGAATCGACCGATCAGATCTCGTTATAGGGAGGTTTTCTAGTATAAGAAACAAGAATCCGTTATTTTTTAGAGCCAAACTTCTAGAGGGCACCACTTACTGCACTATTTCGGTAAATAACTTATCATAACTTTTTTGTGCTGCCCTGTGTACAACAACTGACCGAAAACTCTTATTTTCTCGTATTTCCACAACAAAAAAGGTTCACTTGTTAGGAGTGTCTAAAGCTAACAGTTTTCGAGATATTTGTTTTAAAATGTTCCAATGCATTATTTGTACCTTGATAATAAAACACCTTTATAACATAATAATCAAGTTGCTTTGGATAATATCTGAGTAGCGTTACTATGGTTTCTGACGTTTGTCGTAATATTGCTTTAAACTTCATGAATAATTTTAAGTTTACAATAGTTAAATTAAACATCATGGAGTATACGATTGATGAATATTCTCATATGCATTTAATGTACGGATTGGCAGGATGTTATGCTTTAAAAGCACGAAGATTGTAGCCTTAGTTTGAGTAGTAAAAACCATTTGGATTTTAGATAGTTTTGCTTAAAATATGGACCGAGGTAGTTAAGCTCCCAGAACTGTACGTACAGCTGAAGTTGAAGAAAATGTCTCAGATGCTGTCTTTGAAAATCCTACAGTTGGGGTTAGGAACGTAGCTTGAAAATTTCAAGTTTCAAATACCATTTTTCAAGAGCAACTGCTCCATCCATACGACCTGCAAAAAGTACATGGTTTAAGTGCGGATGATGACCCCGTAAGGTCAAAATTTTGTACATGACTCTTCAGGAAGTTTAACCACGACAATGGTTTTACTTCGTTGATATTATTTTCGGGCGAAGCAGGTTTGGAAAGTATGGGCCCATTAACTCGCATACTCTTCACATTTACGCAGACGAAAATCCTCATGCAATAATACAAACCCGCCACCAAGTACAATTTCTAATTAATTTATGCACATGAATAATTGGACAATATTTAATAGGACCCATTGAGTTACCACCTACAATTTCTTGTAGAACAATTACCCACTCTGCTGGAAGATCTTCCATTACAAACACGCATAAATATGTGGTTAATCCACGACGGTGCTCCATCTCATTTTGGTATATTATTTAGAGAGCACCTAAATAGAGTTTATCCAGACCAGTGGATAGGCCGACTAGACAACCAGATTCAAATCGTACAGATATTTTCTTCTGTGGTGCTATAAAGCAACAATACGCCAGTAGAAATTGTAGATGATCTTCGACAAAGAACTTTCCACCATAGCCAGGAAATGGAAAATAACATCCAAATGATTTGGAGAGTGTAGCAAGGATGAGTTCGTCGAGCTGGTGTTCATTTTGAACAATTTTATTATCTTCGTTTATTAGTTTTGCTGCCATCCTCATTTGTTATTGTTAAAAACCATAGCAACGCTACTGAGATATTATCCAGAGCAACTTGATTACTATGTTAGAAGGATGTTTTATCATCACTGTACAAATAATGCAACCTCCCTATACCGAGTCTTATGTCAAAACCTGAAATACTTCTCAAGCAATAAGGAACAATGTTAAATAAAATTGTAACTTTGACACCCTGTATGTCGCAAACTATCAACTTTTGGACTGAGGTATGTTTAGGTCAATTCACATATTTTGGTCTGTAGTATCTCCAGTTTCGAGATTTCTCAACCTTTCGCAGACACCCTGAATAAGCGATGCAATAGTACTTTCTTTCAGTCACGAAGCTGCGCAGGCAGAAACCTAAATGCCAGGGTACCGCGGCTGCTATGAGGAGCTTAAAGAAACTTTGTTAAACCGATTTTTGAACTGCCTAAGATTAGTAGATCTGGGAAAAGCCTCCTTATCTAGATTGTTCCATAATCTTGATTCCCTAGTGATAAAGGAGCGGTCGTATCGAACGGCTCCCAAAACTGTTAGTCAGAGAAAATGTATTTATCAGAAATAGAGCGACCGTAACGATGTAAAATGAATTGCGGCGCATGCGTTAACATTAGTCTACTGTCCAATTGCGCACATACAATGTTCCTAAGCCTCATGAATGACCTATACAACTTCAGATATCATTTTTCAAAACTTACAAGCTCGTTAGAATTTTCAAATACGCTATTCTAACATTAAATAATGCAAACAAATGACTTCAACTAAAAGCTATTAAAAATTGTAAAAATGCACAAATACAAAGCTTGCGGCGTACAATATTTCCATTTTGTTTCCTTCATAGCTATGCTGCCACAGTTTGGAATGTCACAGTTCATAATCTGTGTTTAGAATCATTTTTGTGACAAAATTCCATTAGCGATTTGCGCTTAATAAATAGGTTAAAATGACATGACAAGCTCATAGTTTTTTTTTGATTCACTGTGCACGTTTAGTATCAAGTACAACATACTAAAGTGTCTGGTAATTTGACCAAAAACTCGTATTTTGCATGAAAATGGTATAGTGTTTTTCATTCTTAATTTGCTCCCCATCACTGAGTCATTATTTTCTGCTCTGCATAGTGTCCTTAACTAGAGTACTTATTTTTTTTTTCAAGATACAGTTCAGTGCTTTCAAGTCGGACATTTGAGTTTTTATAGAACATTCAATTAGCCTTTCATTTAGCACTGAATTATTGCGTTGATTCCTAGAAAAGAGGCCGTTTAAATTCCAGGTAGGGTACTTAGTTTGTATTTAGCTGCTATCACTATTACCCCTATATTTCTTGTTTGAATGATGGCAACAAGCAAGCAGACTCTGCACTTCCCGCGCGTCGGTCTCTTCGGTTCATGAAAGATTTATGTTTGGCACAAGTTATCCCGTCTTAGAAGAAGTTAGTTACGGATACTCATATAACAAAGGAATTAAAAATATCAGGTCACAGCAAGCTTACCTGTTATATACAGATTGTAAAGTTAGTTGATAGAGGGCCTCATTATTTATCGAATGAACCTGTATATGTGTGGTCCGAAATTTTATAGTAAAGGAGATATTTGCAATTTTGTGAAATTTCGAAAAAAACTGGAAAATGAACTATCAATCGCAATTACAACTAACCGTTAGTCTTAGGGCTGTCATTTGTTTCCTGAGATGAGCTAAATGGTTAGTTTTATCAGTAGTTATGTCACTTTTTAACAGAACTTATTAGAAATCATCGCAAAAAATCTTAAATTCACTTTTTGTGAAAAATCTCTTCCGTCCCTCAACTTTGGAGAGCGGTAAAAAAAATGAGGTTGTATTTCATTATTCATTTTACTGTAAAAACTATTTCAATCCATGTAGATTAAACCCTGAAAATTTCAGCTTGCGTCGATGAGTGTATCATGTGACATTCGTTGTTGTGATGCGATAAACGTAAGAAACGCAATAGAATCCTCACCACCTACAAGAACAGAACCTACTTATTGTTTATCCGCTCTTTATGGTGATTTACCGATAAATGTGGAAGACAATTTAATTTAACTAACTTTTAGAGAACATGTTCGAAATGGCCTCCATTATTTTCTATGCACAAGCGACATCTTTTAATAAACTTATGCTTTAGTATTTGAAATGAGTTTGCATTTCCATATGTTTTATTTTTTCCTCATCATTTTTCTGGCGCAGTTGGTTGACATTTGTATATTCAGATGTATAAACTATCCCCTTATAAAACTCCCATATAAAAAAAATTTTGAGGATTTAAATCGGGTGACCTTGGATGCCATCCTATGTTTCCACCTCTACCTATGCAACGCCCAGGAAAGGCACAGTCCAAGTAATGCCGTACATCCCTTCTATTTTATGTCTGTCGCAATTCATACATATTTTATCATTAAAACATAATTATGATCTCCACCGTTGTTAAAAAAGGATCCGCGTAAATCCATTTTTTTAACATCTAGCCATGTGTTCCCAAATACAATCTAATACGCCAAACACCAACACCAATCTCATTGTCGAACTCCTGAAGATGACAGCATACACTGTCGAAAGCATGAGTATTTGTAAGTCAGGAGGGTACACTTTGTTTAATATGTCGATATCCCCAAAGACAAGTCATATATATATATATATATATATAACATATATAAATAAATAATGTTTTTTCTTTTGTTTTCTTTTAATACTCCAACTACCACGAGGGCGTACGGTCTAAACACCAATGGGGTACCGAGGGACAGGAGAAAGGGGGACCCCACACGGACTCTGGCGAGGGAACACGTGTGCATGCAACATGCACACATTCTGGCCTTGCCTACGAGATCTGCCGGGTGGTACCTCCGCATTCGACAGTCAGAGATTTTAATGCTCGTAGTCGGTACTGTATAACCCTGGAATATAAATTTACTATCTTTCAAAGTTGCTGACAGACAGGCACCCAAAGTTTCCTCGAAAACTTGACAGTCGGTCATTTTTTTATCGGAATGTTCGAAATCCTGTTACGTATTTGGAAAGGTCCTTTCAAAAAGATTAACATAAAATATTATAGCGTTGATTACTGCTTGTTGAATTAGAAGCGATACAATGAACAAAAGTTCTCAGCTTTCAGACCCAGCCATACCGAAATTTCGAATTATAGAGATTTCAGGTTTTAAGTTTATAAAGCACTTATAAGGAGCTTCAGAATATGGTATCACAATCATCTGCCATTTTGAATTATTCAACTGTCACTTTCACGCTGAAATATGGCACTTTCTATCACCCAAATGTGAGCTTGCTAACTTTATCCGTTCAAAAAATAATTGCCGTGGACTTGATTTGAGCACCACAGTATACTTTTTCAAAATGGTGGTTTGTCGCTCAACATCCAAATAAGCCACCGCTAAGGCTAAGGTAAAACTAAACACCCAAGTGCCTAGATAAAGAAGAGCTCAAAGGAGCAAATTACATTGACATATAGGTAGAGAAGCGCTAGATCATCGATCATCTCAATATTCTAAACGTTCTTTAATAGCATAAAGTTAGTATGGATAGTGTAGCTGGAGCAGCAGCACACTAAGCATGTGAATAGTATTCCAAAGCTCAGACTTCTACTGGCATTTATTAAGAGTGAAGACGCTTGATTACGGGAAGTATTTCCTATAACCCGGAACAGATCATAGCTTTTTCCCAGGAGCTGCTGCGAAAGACATTCGTACCAAAACTTGTCCTAGGTGGCCTCTGAAAGTTTATTGTGTCATCGTTACATCTTTGTTAAGTTCTCTATTGATATGAACCTTTAACTATACTTTCGCGAGAAGCACTGATCCAGGACGGGACAAGGTTTGCCCGTTTTGTCGTCACTGCAGTGGCTCAGTTGGCCAGGTTCTTCGTTCACAGGTTAGCCTTCGAGCTTTGTAAGTGTAACATGGAAACGCCTTTTTCATGTTCTTGGTAACATATTCTTCATAAATAACCTAGTCGCTTCACTAAAGTGTGAATGTCTACTATTTGCTGATGATCTGAAAATCTACACCAAAATTACAAATTTGGAGAGCTGTATTTCCCTTCAGGACGATCTGCATACCACCAGACAGTGGTGCGACAATAATATTCTCTTCTTAAATATTTCCAAATGTAAAGTATGTTCATATTGTCGTAAAATGAACCCGATTATGTTTGATTACTCCATAAATAATGCGGTTTTGGAGAGAACAACAGAGACTAAAGATCTTGGTGTAACATTTTCCTGTAGATTGGACTTTTCTGTCCATGTAGCACGCGTCACTTCCGAAGCGACACGGATTCTGGGTTTCATAATGCGCAACTGCCGATCTTTTTCCAACGAAGCGGCACTAAAAGCTCTTTTTATTTCACTGGTGCGACCAAAACTTGAGTATGCCTGTTTGATATGGAACCCTTTCTATGCGTATTATATAAGCATCTTAGAAAATGTGCAGAGGAAATTTCTTAAATTCTGTGTTTATAAAATCGATGGCACATATCCAGAAAGGGGGGTCTCTCAATTTGTTCTGCTACGTCGTTTTGAACTAGAGTCTCTACAGTTAAGACGTTCCACTGCTGGCCTATCATTCCTTCATAAGCTTTTGCACGACAGAGTGGATGCACCAGAACTTCTCCAGAGGTTAAATTTCTATATTCCACGGTTAAATACGAGAAGAACTCTAACTTTCTACTGCAGTACCTCCCGTACAAATGTATTATTTTATTCTCCGCTACATTCTATATGCAACAATTATACTTCCATAGCAGACAGTTCTGACATTAATTTTGATTGTATCAGTAAGATCGTGTCGAATTTCAGGTACTATTATAATAGCTAGTTCTATTTTTTTAAATTAGTTTTAGGTATACATTACATGTATGAATTATAAGTAAAGTTACCATGATATTGGCCTTTAATTGGAATAGTTGTGTTGGGCAATAATGTATAAATAAATAAATAAATAAATAAATAAACAAGCTCATAGCTAGTAATGCGATATCGCTAGTTTTAAATCTGTACTATCGTATACTGTGCGTTTCATTTTCGGTGCTTATGTCTGGCTTATTCGTGTCAAGTATTTCGATTCAGCTAACTTTGTAGATAACTTACGGATGACCTTCACGTGGAAGTTAACTACCGTTTTAGGCCAAACTTTATGTAGAAAAAATGCTTTTGAAGAGTTAGCTTTCGGATAGCAATAGAGTTAACCTAAGTTTGAAAAACAGGTCCTTAAGGCAAAGCAAAGAGGTGGCTCTAGAACTCTAAGCTGCGTCATTGAGCCAATATCAGCAGTAAGACTAAATAGTGAAGTAAAACCCGATTTTTCAATTGATGAGTAGTTATGACTTGTAAGTTGTGTCAGTTGCCTGTGACTTCTTTTTTCAAGTTCATTCAGAGTCGTCTGGATCCGCTTAATGACAAAATGACATTGAAAAAGCCTTTTTGAGAACCAACTTTTGGGTACTAGTCCAGCTAACTTGCGATTGAAAAGTTACAACTCCTTCATCACATGTCTGGGTTACTGCCGCCCTAACTACAATGTCCATACTTGATGTTATTCAGGGAAGAGCTGTTCGATTATTAGATGACACTTCTCTAACGGACGGTCTCGCAAAATCGCTCTCTTCTACCGGTATGCTAAGAGACTTTGCTCCCCAGAGCTCTTTTCCATGTTGTCGCCGCTCGTCAGATCTACCATACGAACTTCGCCAGGCTTCTGACTTGCGTCCTCACTTTCATGAACTTCGTACACACAGACAGGTCAGTACGACCGTTCTTGTATTCTTAGGGTATAGGGACTATGGAACACACTGCCTCGGGAGGTTTTTCTCTATCCTACTTAGCTTCAGCATGTTCAAAAATCAAATTAACTTTATTGAGAACCAAACACTGGACATTCGTATTTTAACTCTCACACTCAAGTTTCACCCGCAAAATACATTTTAGCTTCTAAATGATGGTTAATAAATGACAAAAGGTATACGCAAGAGATATGAACCCTTTCCGTTTTAGGATCGGCATGGCACAGACCGTAATGTAGTTAACGGGGATTGATCGTTGGCAGTAATACCTAGTGATTGTAAAATGGATTTTCTGCCAGCCGCGAATGTTCCCGTAAAATCAAGTAATTAGCAATAAATAACGATATTACCAAGGATCGCCCGCACCCCTACTACTGTCGCTTGCCCTGAATTTGTTGACGACAGATAGTACAGTCATAAAGTTTACACGCACAAAAACGCTACATAATATTGCGTCAGTCTTGGGACCCAAACCCGGCTATTCAATCGCGGCTTAATTTTCAGCTTTGGTAACTATAACTTGTAAGTTAACTATTACAGTATATTCAGATAAGAGATAGACCGGACATAAACAAGACCACGTGATCATCGAACGCTGTAACATTCGGCAGGGACGTATTAAGAGTCACGCAGTACATATTTTAGATAGTAGAATAGTTTTTGCCAAAATGGGTTCAAAAATGTCAATAATTAATTAAAAAATACAGTAGCTTTATAATTACTTATAACTTACCGAATTTGATGAACGACATCTTTTATTGGAAAGATGAGCTTGATGAGCTTTCATCATCGCTACTGCCTGAAGCACCAACGTCAATAATGAATGGCTCGACTTGTTCCTCTAAAATATTGTCCAGTTCCCACATTCTCTTTTCAACTTTGTCTTTCACGTGCTTAATACAGATTTCCCATTTTTGCGCTGTTATTAATTCTAGTGCTTCTTTGAAAAGTCCTTTGAGGTCACAAAATTTAAAAGTTGTATTGTGCTTAGCTATATAATTTTTAACCTCTGCCCATATGAGCTCAATGGGATTGAGCTCGCAATGGTATGGAGGTAAACGGAGCACAGTTTTATTTTGACTTGCTGCCATTTCGTCAATGGCGTATTTTTGATATTCCGCCTTGTGATCCTTGACAATTCTTAATAATTGTACTTTCAGCATTGCTTCTTCAAAGTTGATATTTTTCGAGCGGAGCTAATTTTGAACATCAACTTTCCTTGAAGCCGTTGTTGGGACCTTCTCCATTCTTCGAGAATGATAAGGCGCATTATCCAACACAATTACTGCGTTCTAAAGTTATAAAAGTTTTGTTACTTGTAATATGTTTTATCTGCCCCCTGGAATTAATGTTTAGAACCTTGTTCCCAAGGTTTGAAAAACATCCGATTGTTGTCTATTACTCGTATTTACCTGCTGGATTTTTTAATCCGGTGGACAGTCCATCTAGAAAGGCCCTCCTGGATGAAGTTACAGAATCATCAACCCATACTTTACTTGTAGTGTGTCCTGCGTTTACCCACGTTTCATCAAGGTAATAAATCTTCCTGTTTTGATTTCTATATTTCCCAATTTTTGTTAAATAATCCCTCCTCCATAGCACAATTTCTTCTCTATCCAGTAGTAAACTATTACGACCCCGTTTTTTCCATTTGAAATTTAAATGCTTCAGTAACGCATGGAAAGTTGATCGTTTGAAATTTGGCAACGTTGTATCTCCATTTACCTCCTGCAGTACTTTATCTATAGTAGGTATTTCGTTCCTAAAGAAGAATTCATGCACTTTCCTCCTAATCGCATGCTTATCAGCTTCATCCAATGATTTAACAATACTTTTGCGATGTTTACTGGTCATTGGCTCAGAAAAGGTGTGATTTTTTGTGTATTGTCTTAACACATTAAACACTGATGCGCGACACACACCAACTTTGTGAGAAACCTTCACAACAATTTCTTTGATGGTTGATGCCTCGTTCTCCTCGCGCTCGATCTTATATATATTCAAATTGACCTCTTTCATTTCTGCACTCAGGTGTCTTTTTTTAGAGCGTTTCCTAGGTGGACTACAGGAGTTTACAACATCATCGGCAGTATCTGTACTAGTGGGCATTTTGCGCAAGCAGTTGATATCAATAACAATCAATAACAAGATATAACAATAACAACGACAAACTCAACAACTTAATAAGATAACAAACGAAAACGTCCAAAGAAATATCAAATTGCAATGATGCACACGACATACGTAACACGTCTGAACCTGAATGTGACTCTGCCTTGATACGACTGCTCTGCCGCTCAGCATAGGCATTTAATTGCGAATTGACCAATGAGGGCTCCTGTTTTACGTCGAGACGGCGGCGTTAGCGTGAAAATCACCCGAACCTTTTGTTTACATCCGGTCTATCTCTTATCTGAATATACTGTAGTCGTCCCTTAATTCGTTTTCAACTTCGGGTTAAGCAACCCGTAACAGTTGATCTGGCAACGATAGTTTTGCTTCTGAACTATCGTGTTCTGTGCGTGTTATGACGCTAAATGTTTGTGTCTCGTATCAACACATGTCACTTTCTAGTAGCAAAAATGGTTATTCAAATTTGAATTATTTACTATCCTTTAGGCCATGAAATAGATAGGTACATAGGATTCGTCACCTTACATGAGTAAAAATAATTAATAAGTAAAAACAAACAACATAACAATTATAAACAAACAAATTGTGAGACGGCATAATATCATTTAGAAGCAGTGCATTCTTTCAAATTAGTTTAACTATCATTGTATTTGTCAAAAGCCTCATTCCACTCACTAACCTGTCGTTGTATAAAATGTATCAATGAAAAGCTCGTCTCTATTATTAAAGACATACACAAATAGCTGAGGGTAGCGTTAACATTTCTAGTCGTTTAAGAATATCCTTACACGAATATAAGCTATTGATACCCACAACAAAATTCATCTAATTGCTCTTTTTTTGATCAAAAATACCTGTTGAGCGTTAGATAACAAGCCCCAGAGACACATCCCGTACCTTAATCTCGATTCGACTTGAGCATAATAAATAGCAACTAACTGTCTCTCCGATAGAACTATATTTAGATTTCTGATGACATAGATCTGGGAAATAATTTTTGAGACTAGGTTCTCACAATGTTCTTTGAAAGTTAGGCTTGCATCAAGGTATAATCTTGGAAGCTTTATTTGTGTCCCAACTGGTATTTTGAGCTATCTACATTGATGTTACATTTGTCTGTTCTTTTCTGGCCGTTATGGAACCTCACAAGCGATGTCTTTCTCTGAATTCAAATACAGTTGATTACTGCCAAACCAGCTATGAATATCTTCAAGTAAATGCTCACAGTTCCTCCTCATTGATTCGATATAGTATCATCAGCATAACGAGTGAACCTAAATTCGGGAGAACGATCTTCTAAATCGTTGGTATGAAAAGAGAACACTGGACCTAAAATAGGTCCCAGAAGAACGCCTTTGATGATGTCAATGATTTCAGATTTCATGGGTGTGGAAGATTACTCTTATGCCGATTCCACATCAAAGCAACACAACAAAAACAAAGGACAAAACAGAAACGCAACAAATGAGCAACTTTTTAGAAACAAAACAAAATGAAAACTTATGTCCACATTGCCAAGAGACAAAAAAGTTTTCAGTTGTTTTGTTTCATGCAGTTCACACCAAAAATTTTCAGAGTGAAAATATGTGGCGTTTTTGTGCTGAAAGGCAGAACCGCAAGGATTTTATCATAATGTTTGTTTTATGTAACGTTTTTGGGTGAAAGCATCCTTACGTGAAAGAGATGATCGTGGTATTGAAAAATTATTGTCCGATTTGCGTAAAAATGATATTGGATTGCGAGGAGAATTGTGTTTTAGTTCCGAGAACTTTTTAAGAATGTCCAGTGAAAACTTTGAAGAATTAATACAGCTGATCGGTCTTGAAATTTATAAAAAAATACCAATTGCAAAAATGCCATCAACGTAGTTGAACGTTTGGTCGTAACACTACGATATATGAAACTCTCTGTATAGTTCAATTAATTAACTCGCGTTATCTACACTCCACTTTAGTTTTTCACCCGACATACTGCGTATTCACTTTTATTTTTAAACACCCTACACAGCGCCTTCGAATTTGAAACTAGTTTCTGCTTTATATTTGTTTCGCAACAAACTACACATCGCACCGACAATGGTTCCTGAAATGAAAACAAAACAGACACCTTTTGATCTTCACCGACTCGCGACGGGAACGCCAAAAGTTGCCAGAAACAGAAATGAAACACGAATTGTTGAAGAAATGTTGCCAATTTGTGCTTAATTGTTGAAAAACATTGAGTTGCTGTTTTGTTTCTGTCTTGTTGGTTTGGTGTGGACCCGGCATTACACATACTAACACCTGTTCTGTAAATACGATTTTGTCCAGCAATACAATGAACCATTTATGCCATATTTCGATCGTTTGGCCAACAGCAGTTAATGATTGACACAGTCGAATGCCCTGTTGAGATCGCAGAAGATCCCAACTGGGCACTCGCCGCCGCAATCACTTTAGTAAGAGTTTCATAAAAGTTATGTAGAGCTGTTGACGTAGATGATGTCTCTAGACATCAACATAATAATCCATAAATAGTTTTTTTTAACATTTTGTTTAGGAGCAGTACTCCGCCCTCGCACGTTTGGGACAGTCTGTATGTAGAATTACAAACCTGACTGAACAAATAGTGGTGAACACCAAAATACAGCGGCACGCAAAATAAAGTTTGATAATAGATTACACTGATAAACTCAGGATTTGTGACATGACAATTTTTGGGTGTATCTTATGTATTATAAGACCCTTAAAACAAATCTAAAAACAAAATTTTTCTATCACCCGCAGATATTCGGTAACATCTACTTTTATGAATTACAATACGTAACATCTTACATTGCTGCATTTCTCGGCGTTTATGCGATGACGAACATATATAATGTTGTGACTTCTCTATTCCTGTTTATTATATGCGAGCTCTATGTTTAGAGAGCATTTTGCGTTTATTAGTAGACTAATAGCAGCGTGTTGAGAGTCATCTACTGGATAGCAGTAAAATTACACTTAACCTGCAATGAAAAAACCGGCACTAAGGAATAAACTAGCCGCTCTACAGTTCTTAAGGTAAAACATACGATCGTGTTTGATGGAGTCTAACGAAGTCACTTAGCAAATCTATAATAGAGTGGCGTCATGAATAGTAGCTCAGGACCGTTTCCGTTATCATATTGGTATAGAGGAGCCTCACCGATTACCTGTGGACGTTTATGTAAAAGATACGGCAGGAATACGGCAATTTTAGTAGCGCTGAACGATTCGTTGGAAAGAAATTTATGCGAAGTGTAGTGTGCTTCTATTCTGAATGTAAAGGTGGGTCAGGAAAAATGGTAATTCACGCATTATAAGCAGAAAAACATTAAAATAACTGTTTTTTATATTTTCCAGTTCTCTAACGTCACGACCTTTATTAGCAAACCACGAAATAAAACTACCACATAACATTATGGGTAAAATTATAATATGTAACATACACTAGTAGCTCCATCATAGGTTATTGACATTATAAAACACAAACAAGAAACTTGAGCATGTCGTGGGTAAAGGTTTAATAGAGACAAATTTTTTGCATTTCCTTTCACAAAAGTCTGCTTTTTTATACCTTCTATATATCGAAATGAGAAAACACAAAGTGCCATCTATTACCAGAATCGACTACTGCGAGATTGAAAAGAGCAAACTGTTTATAGTAACCGTTGCTAGTTTGTTCATTGGCAAGTAGACCGTATCTACTATACTACCAGGATGGGCGACATCTAGCGTTCCCAGTGCTGACCCATTTTATTCAACGTCCTTCCCCCAACGTTAATTCTTTGAACTAATCAAATACTAAATCGTCACCTTTACGCCAAAATATTAAAATGTAGCGTTCATGCATCGTCTTCATGAGCCTCGACTTGCTAATTTGACCCGTTCATAAAATAAATTGGGGAAGGAGGCATCAACAAAAATCATTGTTTAAGTTGTAATGGAGCGGGGAGTGTGTAAATAGAAATTTATAGGAGAACCAAGAAGACTGAATAGGCTCAAAAGTATCACTTAGCTCGTAGTCTAGTTTGCAATAACTTTGAAGAACTGCATATAATTCCTAGACTAAGCACATATGCAACATTAAATCCAGTATGAAATTCGCTATAAGCTGTTTAGATTTAATTTAAATTGATAATTGGTCGGGTAATCATGATTCGTCAAAATAATGTAGTTATCAAGCTGTTGTGTATCATGGTAAACCAGTCGCTATGCGTTCACAATAACACGAAATATCTCATGAGATAATGTTTCCAAGTTTGGCCAGATAGTTTCAACCTTGCTTTGTTATTTTGTAGTCCATCATTGTATAATTCATAAAAAACCTAATAAGTCTCGTCAAAAAGTGGCGTAAAAATTGGTAAATTTTGAAACCAACAAAAGAAAAAAGAATTTATCTCTTACACGTCAGACTAAGGTTCTCCCTCCATAATTTTTTGTCAGGCGCTTTTAGATGTGAATTGGTTGAGGACATGTTCGCTTTCCGTCTCCTGAAACCATGACCAACCTCAGACAGCGATGTGTTGTGCTCATTAACAACTCAGTGCGGTTTAGCTCTGATGTCTAGTCGTGGAGACAAATAAAATAGAAGGCAAACAAGTCTTTTGAAAAACTCGAAACATTGTGCGCAAGTAGATGGAACTCTGACGATCACCCCCTATTTTCTAATTTGAGGAAAAATTTGCATAAAGAACTTCAACCATTTCTACTTTGAAATACGCGGAGGTTAGTGAAGCTTGATAGCAAAAGATATATGTAGCAAATAAAGAGAGCATGCCTGCGTTAATTGACAATATTAATGGTTTGTCCTTATTTAGTCTCATCAGTGGCATATGTTTGTATTGAGACATTTTAGGGCCTTTTTGCTCTAGTCGGTAAGGTGAATCTTACACAATTAATATTTATTGTGACCTGTCAGTAAGTGTCGTGGAATGTGATAAAAGTGAGGCATACATCGTTAATTCTCAGTACTTCAATAGCCAGCATTATATTTCAGAAATCATTCATCATGCTATCATTGCTTTCAGCTTAAGCTACTAAGAAGCGATATGTATAGCTCAAAGTGACAGGCCACAATGACGTAATAGAAGCCGATAATACAGCCTTCAAAATCTCGTGTACAGGCTAATGGGTCCTCTGATGCTAACAACAGTGTACCTACACAAAGTATACTGACTACGAATAGTAGGGTCACTCCTGCTGATGATATCCAGCATTCCAGAAAAAAAATCTAAAGATGGATTTAGGCAAAAAAGGGTATGTGACTATAAAAAAGCCGTATGGAGCATTTAAGTGAACGAGAGAAAGACCAGATCTTTCCACTAGTATTTCCACGTATCTTGCAAAACAACTACTAATTTCCGAAGCAGAAAGCGTTGTACAATATTAAACTATTATCAATAGCTAATACGATAAAACTATAAAAATTGGTGGTTCCCATTTAATAAATATGGCACATGGTTTTCTAAAATCTAATTTCCGTTTTCTTTTTCTATGACCACCCTGTACCATCCGTTATACAAATTCGGAGTTAGATCCATTGTAGTAGAATCGCTACTATGAGAAACACGTTACAAATCATATGACAAAAACAAAAATACGGGAAAAATTATTATACAAGGGAAAATGTACTAGATTTTAGCTTGAGGTTGTATTCTGTCGACGCGCAGCGGAGGGAGACAAAAAACCGAAAGCTAAAATCTGGTATTTTTCCTGTATATAATACACAATCTTTCTCTGCGATGCGAAATTTGAATTTTGAAATTAGTAGGCTATTCTGTACTTATACCAGCAATTAGACCTGCGTTGCTAAGGAAACTTTTAAAGTAATCAAATATTCAATTTAATTTTGTCGTTGATTTAAAAATTGTGAACTTAGTGGTTGTTTAGAAGTTATTTTTAATACTATAAAGTAAAAAATGTCTGATTGCGAGTTTTCTTGGGCTCCACCGAAATTAGTAGAAGTAGCCAAAGTAGCGTCACAAAAATTATTGCCAGCTAAATCACGGAAAATTTACGAAACCGCCTATTCAAGATTCATGGAATGGAAGATGAAAAAAACATGCAGTTCATTGTCGGAGACGGTGTTATTGGCTTATTCTTCGGAATTGGCACAACAAAAGCCATCAACAGTGTGGTCAAATTATTCAACGATTAAAAGTATTTCAAACTAATTACATTTCTGAAACAAAATGGGAAATGTTACAATAGGTTTAAATAATGCTCCCGATGAAGGTTATTCAATGGCCATGGTCGTTGTTGTATTTGGGATTGCAGGAGCTTGTCGAACTTGTGAAATCTGCCTGATAACATTAGATGATATTGAAGATTCCGGAATGTTATTAATTGTGATGCTTAAGGAAACAAAGAATGATGTAAACGGGAGATGTGTAGTTACTGAAAAATATATTAAATTTTACCGAATGTACATAGCCCTTCGTCCAGCTGCAGCAAAGGATCACCGCCTGCTTCATCCATATCACAATGAAAAATGTATCAATCAGGTTGTGGGTAAAAACCAGTTTTATGTTCCCGAAACAGTGGCTAATTTTCTTCATCTTGAAAATGCTAACCCATATACAAGTCATTCATTTCGAACATCGTCGGTTACACTTTCAGTTGAATCTGTGGGAGACTTGATTACACTAAAGAAACATGGCGGTTGGAAGTCATCAACGGTCGCTGAAGAGTATGTTGATGAATCGGTAGCACACAGGACAGAAAGAAATAGCTAATAAAGTGTTTAGAAGGTTTGGTAGTGCTGAAATAACACCGGATTAGTCACCAAGTATATCAATGGGAGTGGTGATGGTAGAAAAACATATAATTTCAACACAAGAAAATCCGACTGTTGTACCGAATAGGTTAAGGAACGGATCTTTCATGCGATGCACATTTAATAATTGTACTGTTTATATAAAGGAAATGTAACTTTATTGTATAATAAAATACTCTAAAATTAAATATCTACTTTTGCTTATGTGTTTATACAATATCTGGGAGAAAAGTACTGATATTTTTCCCGGGGAAACAAGTAATTTCATAAAAAGTGACATTTTGTTACCTGTCAACAGAGATAAAATGTCAAACTTTTTTCCCGCCACAGAAAAAATTCATTAGCCCGCATTTAAACAAAATTTGAGATGTGCCAAAATGGTTAACACTTAGGAGAATTGAATAATATACCGGGCTATCCGAGAGACAATCTGCTTAAAAGAAGCAATTTGTACCAAATTGCTACTATAAACCCAAAATTTAATAACCGTCTTACGTCAACCTTGTGAGGTCGTTGCAGCTCTACGTGGGAACCGAAGAATTTTTACCTGCGATACCTGGCTAGCGCTGGTCTAACAAATTCCAAACTGATTTCCCGCGAGTGACCTTACTTGTCAGAGTCTATATACTTTTAGGTGCACTCGCACCCGCGTTAGCTGCTGTCGCCATGATGGATGTTAAGGAATCAATTATCCCCTAAAGCAGACTGCTGCTGCACGAAGAATTTCCTAACTTGAGAAAAATACCACGCGAACAGCTAAAAGGAAACTTGTTCGTGTATAACGACGCGACATTTTTATGAAACTAACTCTGACGGATATATTTTAGCGTCAACGATATGGAATATGTGTAGCATGCTCGTATACAACAACTACAAAATGTCCTTATGTGAAAAACTATTATTTTACTGTATAACCACTACACAATGATTTTAAAATAAATTTATCTTTGCTCGCCGTATCTACTTGGTATTTGGAAGATAATTTTTTTCTGAACGAAACTCAGCAGTGCAAAATAGCAATCATAAAGGGTTTACTTTCACCATTTTATAGCCAATAGCGATTTTGTAGCAGAGCTGACTAGGCTAAATATAGGCAGCCAGTACTGCAAACATAGCCTATACAAGTTAAATTACTGCCACCGAAATACTTGTTTTTAAAAAAAACTTTATTTCGATTAACGGTACAAAAGGGCTTTTGTGAAACCTTGTCACGACAATGCGTAAAACAGGACGGTTAGACAAGAGAACTGACAAGATTTCCTCACGCATGGATTTAGTACAATGCAGTAGAAATATAATATGCTGATGCAGAGGATGTTTACATGTGACCTTCAAGGCGCGAGATAAAATTCCATAGCGTAGCGACAATGCTTGCAAGAAATACAAGTACCAGGTAATAATTTTAATATTATATAAAATACAGGGTGATGAGGGATATAACTTACATACCGTCTTAAAATTTGTTCCATTCACAATCTGTGCATTAGTCAACAATTTTTAATATTGATCAACAACAGTGAATTAAAAAAATCTGAAGAAGAGAATATATGTCATTAGTAGGATACTAGACAAGTTCAGAAAGAATAATGTATAATAATTGCAAAAATATGCGCTTGAAATAATATTACAAGAACCTTTAATGGGGATAAGAAGGAGACAAGAATATGCAAAAATCAGTGAACGAAAGTAGAACGCTTATACAGGGTGCGGCAGAGAGGATGGACGGTTTTAAAAAAATCATAAAATAGTTAATTTTTACTCGAAAACAAATTTATTGATGGAATCAGGTTCACAAGGAAATAGCATTTGAGACAGTCAAGTGTGGAAAATCACATCAGGCATGTGGTGGCCGAAATCGTTGATGCAGTGCTGGAGGCGTTCTTGGAAGTTCGCTTTCGTAACTGTTGCACAATGGCCAATTTATAGCGGTGAAAGCGGAGATCCATATGCAAAATTTGCCTTACCGAACGATCACTAAGGCGAAGTGCAGCAGCATGTTTCCGGGCAGATCGAGTCGGACTGCGAAGAAAGACCTGTCGAACGCGTTCAACATTTTCAAGAGTTCGAACTGTTCGCGGCGCTCCTCTTGGTCTTCTGTTGATCAGTTCACCACGCCTGCGAAGTGATTCAACCCAACGAAGGATGGTGTTTCGAGAGGGAACAGCTCTATTCCGATGAATGTTGAAGTGGCGACGAAACTCACGCTGTACGACGATGACTGACTCATTATTTCGGACGAAACAATCATAGGCGAAAACGCGATGCTCCACCGTCCAAGGCTCCATAACGACAACTGGTAAAATAATGCTAGGATCTCACGAGTCAAACGGCACCCTTCCCACCTCTCTGGTAGACGGAGGCGGAGAGTACTACCCATCCCAAAAACGTCCGTCCTCTCTGCCGCACCCTTTATAACAGCTAGGTCAAAGTCAAATCGTTGTCCCGCGTGGATGCACTCGAGGCCAAGATGCAAGACAAGCATTAGACCCGAAATGACTACAGGGCAAAACGTAGAATCTCTACGCATTATCTCCTGGAACATCAACGGATTCAGGGCACGGAAACGAGAAATCCAGGAGATACTAGACCAGTACCAACCAGAGGTGATGGCCATCCAAGAAACGAAATTGGATGCTGCCCATAGTCTGATGTTCCCGCGGTACGAGACGTACCGCTACGACAGAAGAGGCAGAGGTGGAGGAGTCGCAGACATCAATGGGGACGGAATCACGGTCCAGGTCCATCACAACCACCGTCCCTACAGAATCACCTCCCTATATGTGCCACCAGGGGAGGCCCTAGACGAAGATGACATCGCTGACCTCCTGAGAGGCCCAGGAGCACGCATAGTCATCGGAGATCTAAGCTGCAAGTCTCCGGCATGGAACAACAACGTCGAAGACAGGAATGCAAGGCAGCTCCAAGAACACGTCGATGCCCTGGCGGGGGTCATCGTCGGTCCCGAGCAACCAATCTACATTCCATTCGGCCTTCGGCGATCTGCGGTACTGGACATAGCCATCCTCCTCAACATCAGAGAGAAGTTCGAGATTGAGACCCTGGTGGAAGGATCGTCGGACCACAATCCGATCCTACTAACACTTGGCACAGGGTCTAGAACTCGAGATAGCTTGAGCACCAAACGGACGAACTGGAACCTCTACAAATCCAACGTCCAAAGGAACATCACTCAAATTCCAACCATCCGATCAGCGGAGGAACTGGACAACGCAGTAGAGGAGCTGGAGAATGCTGTCCTGCGAGCGCACGAAGACAGCACCCGCTCCGAGACTACGGCAGTTCCTAGACACCTAAATGGTCCAGCACCGCACCATATTAGGCACCTGATGAGGGAGAACAGAAGACTCAAGCGAGAACATCTCCAGCTGTTGACAGAGAAGTCGAGAGTTGCGCTAAACAGAGCATCGCTAGTTCTGAAGAACGCACTCGCGGAACTCCAAAACAGCAGATGGAATGCAGCCTGTGCAGAACTAGAGACCCAGGATGGTACGGCCTGGACTATGCAGCGAAAATTTCGTCGTCAGCGCACCACGATCCCCACTCTTCACGGACAACGCGGCTTGGCCTACTCCAGTGAAGAAAAAGCCGAAGCATTCGCCGATTCGCTAGAATCCGAATGCAGACTCAATTACCATGAAGACGAGGACGACAACCACGAGGAGGCCGTGGAAGTCGCAGCCGAAATCATGAGGAGTCGACCACCTGGCCAGGAGACGGATCACCCCTCCAGTCCAGAGGAAATCCGTCTGATCATCCGCAGGTTGAAGGTCAGAAAGGCGCCGGGAAGGGACGGCATCAACAACAGGATGCTGAAGAACCTTCCTTCCAAAGGCATTGCTGCGCTCACCAACATCGCCAATGCCACTCTGAGACTTAACCACTTCCCGCGGCGGTGGCGGAAAGCCCAGGTTATAATGCTCACCAAGCCAGGCAAGGACCGGAAGTTGCCCCAGAACTACCGGCCCATCAGCCTGGTTTCCTCGATGGGCAAAGTAGTCGAAAAGGCTATCGCCGTTCGATTAGAGAAGCAGGCAGAAGAACTGCAACTTCTCCCCCCAGACCAATTCGGCTTCAGATCCTCCCACAACACGGAACTCCAGGCGACAGCTGGAAGCAGGCGTGCTCCAGGGGTCAGACTTAGCCCCCCTGCTCTACAACATCTATACTCACGACGTACCGAAGACAGCTGACACAATGCTGGCCTTATATGCAGACGACACTGCTATAGCCGCCAAGCATCGACGACCCGAGATCATCCGTAGGAGACTACAGGATGAACTGGACCACATCCAGGACTGGTGCGGTGCAATACGCTCAATCTGTCAATCGCTATTCGCTGTGCAACCGAAAAAGCTTTTAATCACTTTTTGCAGAACATAAACAGAGGCATTTGAGATGTATCATAAGTCGGATAAACACATACCTCCGTCAAAGAAAAGTCGTTCCGACAGCCTGTAATACCAACTGCTTCTGTGTGAATATTAAATCATTCCCACGAATGGTTCTCAAGTAAGCGTCACTTCATTTGAAATCAGAGGAGAGATTATTCCTCAAACAGTACTCCATCCTCAAGGAATAATTATAAATGAGACTTCTAAGGTACGGTAACTGCAATGTGCAGACCATCTACCAAACCTTCATAACTCTGCAATAGGGTTCAAAGGGTATAAGATTTCGGTCTAGTATCTCGGAACCCACCAGCGTTGGAGCTTTGGCCGGACTTCTATATTATCAAAAACACATGATATTTTTACCCACTCCCCGTATCCAGCACAGATAAACAGTTTACCTCCTGGATGATATGACTTGCTCCCAATTCAATTTCGTCGTAAGCCCAGACATGGCGAAAAAATTAGATAAAAGTGTCCCAATCGCAGTTTTCTTTTAAAAAAGGAGATTTACAGAGAAACTTTCCAGAGAGTAAAGGGTGTGGTAAAGGAAGTTTGTCACGCAGAAAAGTTGACGGCGTTCCGCTCTGTAGGAGACTTCCCCTAGGGATATTTCTGGGATAGTCGTTCTTTATTTGAATAGCCCGTCGGCTGATAAGCAAGGATCGCCGCGCCATTCTACGCTTATTTGTGCCCCAGAGAAAAAGTTTCAGATTTTATTTGAAGCAGAGGTTAAAACTTTGGTGTCGGACAAATATTTGATAAAAATATACTCTCCGTGGTTTTACTAGTGGTTTGAACATATCCTAGTAACCACGCATATGCACTGAATTCTTACAGTTAATTACTCAAATGAAGCGGAGGCTAAATCCGAGTTTTTGTTAGTCTAGAACAGTAGTTTCAGTGTATTGAGCTACTTTGATAATTTTGGAATAAAGAGTGATCTACCTAGTCATAAGCACAGGTGTGTCCATAATTGTATGCAATAAACTTAAATAAACTAATACATACTACATAACTAAAACCATTCCTACCAATTGTATGTGTTTGAAAAATAAACAAAAATGTTCGTCAGCTACAATGGCATGACAGATACGATTCAATAAAGGTAACTAAGAATGAAAAAAGCAATGCACTATTTTAAGCAAAAACAAGTCCAGATAATTTTTGTTTGTTTGAAGTATAATTTGATATCGTCATTCGAATACAATAAATAACACTGATCAACAGCCAAAAAATATCCTAAATAAAATCAACAAAATATTACCATCTTTAATGTGCTAAAACCGGAATGAAACTTATTTTTTCAATATTAGTTCAAGTTTTAGAGATACGGTAATTATATGTGTTCCTGCTGGGACAGTGTTAATATACTGTAATTCACAAGAATGCACGTGCTACATTTTTATATTCGGCAGGAAAAATGATGTCATCGGCATGATTGTGTTACGTTATACATACGTGTACATTATATTGTTTTATATTAGCCATTTTTTCCTCAGTTGGCTGACAGCGTTCATGCAAGATGTCTCGAAAGTGTGTAAACAATCCAGATCAGTTTTGTTACGTGTGTGGTGATGTGAGTTTTCCGTCTCAGAGACGGTCTATTACTCCACTAATAACAAAGGCATATCAGCTTTATTTCGGTTGTAAACTAGGTGATCATGACAAACAGTGGGCACCCCACATCTGCTGTAATACATGTGCTTCAAGTCTGAGGAGTTGGTTAAATGGCAAAAAACGGTCTATGCGCTTTGCTGTCCCAATGGTTTGGAGAGAGCCTACAAATCATATTAATGATTGTTACTTTTGCATGGTACCTTGTGTTGGACAAGCCACATCGGTTATTAACTACCCAAACATACCATCTGCGATGAGACCTATGCCTCACAGTAACGAAAATCCTATTCCAAAACCCCCAGAGTCAGATCATGGCGATCGAGTGACTCGTCAGAAAGAAGATATGCCATCAACGTCAAGAGATCCTGATTTTATACCGAGCACGTCATGCCACCAACCGCACAAAATAACACAGTCAGAATTAAATGAGCTTGTAAGAGATTTAGAACTTCCAAAATGTAAGGCAGAGTTACTTGGATCAAGACTGCAGCAGTGGAACTTGTTAGAAGACGATGTTTCGGTATGTGTTTTTCATAAACGCCACAAAGACTTAGAACCATTTTTCAATATGGAGAATAACTTGGTTTTCTGTAGTAACATTAACGGCTTACTGGCGGCTTTAAATATAAACTATAACCCAGAAGAATGGAGATTGTTTATAGACAGTTCAACATTGAGTTTAAAGGCAGTGTTATTGCATATTGGAAATATTTTACCATCTCTTCCTGTAGGGTATGCAGTTCACATGAAAGAATCATATGACAATATGAAGTACCTATTGACATGCATAAAATACGATGAGCACTAATGGCATATTTGTGGCGATTTGAAAGTTGTTGCACTTTTACTTGGGCTGCAGCTAGGCTACACAAAGTTTTGCTGTTTTTTGTGTGAATGGGACAGTCGGGCAAAGGCACTTCATTACACCAGACACAACTGGCCTGTTCGTCAATTCCTAGAGCCAGGTCAAAAAAATGTACAGCGTGTCATTAGTAGATTCGAAAAAAATTTTATTACCACTGCATATCAAGTTGGGCCTAATGAAAAACTTTGTCAAGGCATTAGATAGAGGTGGGTCAGCTTTTCAATACCTGCTTCAGAAATTTCCAAGACTAAGTGAGGCAAAGGTTAAACAAGGTATTTTTGTTGGGCCACAGATTCGAAATATTTTGAAAGACACACAGTTTGAAAACACTTTAACAGGTATTGAAAAAACTGCTTGGAATGATTTCCGTCTGGTGGTCACTAATTTCTTGGGAAATAGAAAAGCTGACAACTATTAAACCCTTCTCAAAAATATGCTGTCATCATATCAAAAGATGGGCTGTAATATGTCTCTTAAGATACATTTCCTACACTCACACCTGAACTTTTTCCTGACAATTGCGGAGCCGTAAGTGATGAGCACGGCGAACGTTTTCATCAGGATATTTCAACAATGGAAAAAAGGTACCAGGGAAAGTGGAATCCTTCCATGCTTGCGGACTACTGTTGGACTCTTAGTAGAGTTGCTCCAGAAACGATCCATAAAAAGAACAGCAAAAATACAGCGCATATAGTGATTCTTATAAGTATATGAATCTTGTTACTTTTTTTAATACATCCTTAAAAATAAAAAGTTTTTTTTCCAAACCGCAACTAATTTTTTTATTTCATCGTCATTTTTGGATTCAGCGCCCCAAAATTAACAAAGAAGTGCGCTTTTCCCACAAGATACAATTAAAAAACTAAAATTTGTTGTCCAGTGTAATTATCCAAATGAACATCTGTAAGTCGATTACGGTATTTGTTTTTAATAAACTTCATATTTGAAAAAGAAGATTTACACAAATAGGTTGAACTAAATAACGTTTTCACTTTCAAGGCGACATGACATAAAACTGAATATTTATCTTCACTTACGCAACGACAGATACATTTTGTATTTGAGAGTAATGATCTTGAAGCTAAGTCATTTTCAAAGGCAATCATTTCCATTTCTATTGCAGCGATGTCTTCGCTAAAATTCTGCGTAACAGAAGTAGCAAACTGTTGGATATCAATTTCCATGAAAGGTGAAACAACAAATTGTGCCACTATTGCAATTTCATTGAAATCCTTGAAACGATTTTTGGAGTTATAATTCAAGCTAGAGACTATTTCTACAGTATATTTACTGTCATATGGTTCTAATGGACTTTGTGATATATTTTCTGAAAGAACAGGAAAATGCCTGGTATCGTCATCGATTAAGCTTTGTTCCCAAAACTCAAGCTTTTTGATACACTCTTTTATATCAGAAATCATTTCTGCTGGTTCTTTGTCTCTCCCCTGAAGCTGCAATTTAAGTTCCTTTAATTTTCCTGTAATATCCACACAAAAAAACAAAATCTGTGGCCATATTGAAATTTCTAGTTTCGGAATCGGTTAATCACGTTGTTTGAAAAATTGAACTATGGCAGATATGATATCATTAAAACGTTTCAGCACTCGTCCCCTACTTTAACCATCGGACTTCAGAGTGGTTCTCCGTATTGACAGTCAATTTCTTGTAACGCTTGAGCTCTCATCTTGTTCACAATGTTTACTACCAATTTCGTAACGTTTAGAACGTCTTAGAAAGCTTGTTGACGGATAATGCAGTGGTAACAGAGAAATTGCGGAAAACTTTCATCTTTACGACATAACCCCACGTGGGCAGTATCACAACCCACCATAGCTGAAGCGCCATCGGTTGTCAAGCCTACCATTTTCGATATTGGAATTTTCTCAGAAGAAATAATATTTTTAAAAGAACAAAAAAATCCTACCCAGTAGTCTGTCCTTTTAGTGTTTTAAACTTCAATAGATCTTCTTTAATCGTAAAATGACTAAAAACCGTCCTGACGAACACGGACAGCTGCCGTGAAAAATAAGCACAGTTATTCGAAGTCATTTCTTAACTGTAAATCTGTATCATTGCTCAACACTTCTACTTGTTTCACCAAAGTTGCATAGGTTTTATAGCAGACACTATCTTGTATTTATTTCTAAAGTTGACTAATAATAATAATAATAATAATAATAATATTAATAATAATAATAATAATATTAATAATAATAACATTTGGAAACTATCAGAGGTCTGCATAATACCAGTAGTAGTGTCTGTGGAAGCGGCAGTCTCTGTAAATCTCCACTCTCACTTAGAGAAAATCAAAGTTCAAGCGCATTTTATTGCATTGATGCAGAAAGCCGCAATCTTGCAAACATGTCACATAGTTCGCGAGTTCTTCGCAATAGGCTGAGGTGAATTCCTCCCCTGTTGTGTACATACGCGGTGTTTAACGGTGAAAGACCAACCAAAAACTAATAATAATAATAATAATAATAATAATAATATAAGTGGTAGAAGATGTCCTATATACCCTCTTATTCGCTGACGACCAGGTTTTGATAGCAGGTGATAGAGATGACTCGTGTTACATGTTTAGGAAACTGGAAGAAGAGTACGTGAAAAAACGAGTATATGATTGTAGATGACTGCGATAGAGATGATTTGGATGTTGGAGACCATAGCATACAGAATACAACATCATTTAAATATCTGGGTCTAACGTTTACAATGAATGGCAAGATCAACCAAGACATTTCAAATAAAATAGCACAGAGTAAAGGAGCAATTAGACCACTATTCTCTATTCTATGGAGTACCAGAGTGACAAACAAAACAAAGAAATTGATATTCAAAGCTATAGTGGAAAGTATCAGGTACAGACCTATGGCTCAGAAATATGGGAGATGAAAAGAAATAAAGAGAGGTAGATGTTCCTGGAAATGGATTACTGGAGAAGAAGATGCACAATTTCCAGACTAGAACATGTTAGGAACGAAAGAATTAGACAAATTATGGGAGTAGACCACAACATTTTAGAAACGATAGAAACAAAAAGATTACTTTGGTAGGGTCACCTTCAACGTACGGATAACACAAGTTGGCCAGAAAAAGTCTATGAGTAGGTACCTCGAGAGCGTCGCAAACGTGGTAGACCTCCAAGAAGTTGGATGCTAGATGTTGACGAGTCCATGATATCCAGAGGACTCCAAGACTGAGACTGGATGGACTGAAAGATGTGGCGTTTGAGAAGCAGGAAACGCCAGTAGTCATAAAAAACCGAATATATATATATATATATATACAGGGTGACTTTGAAGTTGAGTCATTAATTTTCAGATAATGATTGTAGAAGGAAGATAAACCAAAATATGTGTGTAAAAATAAAAAAAAAATTAAAAAAAAATGTTTACCTTGTTTTATAAAGTATCCTCCCGACAAGTATTTCAGTGCGGACCTGTATTTGATCGTGAGGTCTCCTGTGAGGTCTTAAGTCACTTGATTCACGAGCCCGTTGTACTACATTAACAAAGGCACGAGGGGTTGGTTGCACTCGATTGGGAAACCGATCCGCATAAACATGTGCCGTTTTTTATTTCGTTTGAGCCACGCAACAGACACTGTTCACACGCCTTGCCGACTGACACTAACTGTATGTATAACTGAACTGAAGAAAATAATTGTAAAACATCGTTCCAAATTCTTTCGCTTTTTTGTTTCCGATGCGATGAACCGAGGCGGATTATATCCGTTGTTGCCAAACACGAGCACATGATATTACGAGTATTATTGAACAGGGCGGTACTCAAACTTCCAAAGGGCTATAACTTAGTTACTTTAATTTTACCAGAAAAATGGTAAAGGAAAAAAACATTTCTTTTGATCAGATCTACTCACTGTTAAAATAAATGACTCAACTTCGAAGTCACCCTGTATATATAAGTTATGTACCAGTCTATAGAGAAGAATATGCTGAACAAGGACTTTTGCCTCCACGTTCCTTTCTTATCAGTTTCAGTATTGTATTTCATTTGTTCTTTACTTTGGTTTGTATAATGAACTTTGCAGTCAGTCTCGATTCAGAACTCATTCAATTAACATCATTGTATTTGGTTATTCTCAAAAATAAATCTTTTTAAAAACGTTTTCGTTGAAGTAAGATATTTGAGTTATATATATATATAAATATAAATATATATATATATATATATATATATATATATATATATAATATAAGTTTATTCACGTATAAAGTATTACAGTTTTTTGAAAATAAATATGCATATATACGCAAATAAACTGAAATAATGCCACAGAAGAATTTAATTCTTGTGCGTGGGAAAACGTTTTTCATAACAATTTTTGCTTTAAACATAGTTAAATATAGTTAATAGATAAATGTAAACACAACATAACGATAAAGGTAGGTTTAATAATATTATATTCAAATACTAATTTATTTTCATTTTAGTGAGTTTTTCTATTCCATGTCGATTATTATTTAACAAGAATTTTTTTATTTCAATTTTGAATCTATTTTTATTTGAAATGGATTTTATATGGCTTGGTAAAAAGTTATAAAACCTAGTGGAGAGGTAACTGAAGCATCTTTGACCTACATTTTTTGTAGTAAATGGTGTTCTTTTAATATCGTCGACTTTACTTCTTGTTTCATATTTGTGGTCCAATGAAATGAGGTTTGTTTTATTTTTGAATAAATTGATCAAAACATTGTAATAATAATAATCAAATAATGAATCTGCAACTTCTAAAAACGCCTGTTTTATCATTTCCCCGTCTTCATGAGGTTTCTTCTTTTGTATAATTATCTGGGTATGATGCTTCAGTTGCAGCCTTACTTTTGTCGATTGTTCTTAAAAACATTGTCTGTTGTCTAATTAACTGATTTTTTAATTGTTTCAGTTTTTCCGTTCTGGTTGCAGAACTTAATGGGGATGACTTTTAACAATTCGAATATATAGTTTTATAGTGCCTCTCCATATTTCTTTTTTTAGGAACGGAAACAGATGTATTACATAACAAACATACAGTTTTACCTTTAACTTCTGTAAAGAAATATTGTTCTTCCCATTCCGAATGGTAATGGTATGTCTTCATCTTCTTACTATTTCTCATAATGTTTTTAATTGCAAGCCAACTCTAACCCACCGCTGGACTTGATGCCGTTCAGCTTTTAACTGAGCGCTCTGACCCGTTCAAAGTAATCGAGATCGTTCTCGAACAGATTGCTCATCGCAGTGTTGCCGCTGGTTGTGTTTACTATGAGAATACATACAAAATTTACGGAAGCTTCTATGATTTTTACACCTTCTTAAAATATGTCGTGAGCCACCAGAATTGCCTTTGCGAGCTACCGGTAGCTCGCGATCGACGTGTTGGCGGCCACTGGTCTAGAACGAAAAAGTGTTAGGCGTGACTTTACGCCAAACTATACGTCATGTGACTTTGAGCCCCGAAGAGCACGGGTTCGAAGTGATGGGCGCTATGAAAGGAGAAATGAGGAAGAAACTACTAAAGATGCGTGACATAGCCGTAAATCATGAAGCGAATTATAAACATGTATGTAGTAGTATCCAATGGAGTTATCATCAACACATACAACTTACAGCTTGGACCTCCAGTAATGCCATCTCTGAAGCAGATTTTACATCACATCAGAGCCAAACATTGATAACTGAAGCATCATGACATTTAGGCAACACATACAACTAAGTGCTAGGTTAACATCTTGTAGAAAAACCTACATAATGTCAAAAAAAGTATGTCGATATAATACTTGCTGCAAGGTATTGTAACGAATTATTTCTTTTAGTCTTAGGGTTTTTGGTCTGAGAGATAATCAGCACATTCACCATTTTTGTAAATCAGACAAGCTTTTCCCCATCTTTTTTTTTTATACTCCAACTACCACGAAGGCCTAAGGCCTAAGCACCCATTGGGTACCGTGGGGCTATGGGGGATACATGGGAAAGGGGGGACGCCACACGGACTCTGGCGAGGGAACACGTGTGCATGCAACATGCACACATTCTGGCTCCGCCTACGAGAACCGCCGGGTGGTACCTCCGCGTTCGACAGTCAGAGACCATCTACCACCTACGGACAATCACAACATCCATGGCCAAGAGAAACATTTCTCCTGGGACGGGACTCGAACCCGCACAGCGCGCGGCGGCTGATCAGGAGACCGAAGAGTCTACTACTGCGGCCACCGCTGCTGCCTAAAACAAACACACAACATCCATGGCGAAGGCGAGATTCGAACTCGCGGCCCGGCCGGCCGGCTGATCAGTAGCACGACACTCTGACCCACGCGGCCAACCAACCGAGAAAACTAGTCATAAGGATACTTTTGATCTGAAAGCAAGAAATATATCATACTGAATGTTAAGACAAATCGACTGAGACCTATGTTCCATGTTTTGTGCCTGATCCCTTAGTTTAAATGCAAAAGTTTTTCTGATAATCGTTGTCGAGTTATAAGCAATTTTTACAGCTCGCAATTCCACCATTTACGAAGGAGGTGGGCTTATATTATAGTGCTAGAAGTACTCAGAAGGCGTGAAGCCTCAATCAGATGCAACAAATATAATATTCTTCGTCGTGTCCATTTCCACAAAGTTCACTCAGCTAACCTGACATATTCAAAAAATGAGTGGAGGGGATCGTTACGGAAAACTATTATCTTTGTAGTAGGCAAATAGATCCAAATAACCCGTTAGCAATAAACTTTAAGAGGACAGTACGTGGTCAGCAGATACGGAAACACCAGCGAATGTATTTTCCACTTTGTTGCAAAAATACCGTTTATTTCAAACAACCCTTCGAAAACATCAACTTTGCTTAACCAGCTGCGAGAGTCATAGAAAAAGATAATAACAACAGACCTGGCAGCTTTCAATTCTGCTTGAATATATCATAAAAAACCGAGATAAAATTGAATAGCTACTTATAAGGCTCATCGGGGAATGAAACCCAAAAATTATAGAGGTAGAAATTAGAAAGTTCTTACTGTGAACGGTGCAATTTTACCAAGCTTCTAATTAGAGTCGACAGAAGAGAGGCGGATAGCCTGAACCTTCCCACACATGGGCGTGCATCTGACGTGTGTTGAAAAGAGAAGAGATAAATGTCGTATGCCCATTGTTGGAACTTTACATTTAGTGAGGCCTATACTAACTCGGCGTACACGGATTGACAGGGATGATTTGCCACTTCAATCTAAATGAGCCAGTAGATTCACTGTACAGCTGAAGGACGATTTTCATTGTTATCTAATGAGAGGGCAAAAACTGGTGATGCGTTTTGACAGTCAAGATTGCTAATACGGAGATTCAAAGTCAAATAGCGAGGAATCGCAGCCGCTGCAAAGAAGATGCAGATACAATACCGTTCAAAAGTATTTGAACACCAGCATTTTTCCATTTAAAATTATAACAAACAATAAAAACTCTTGACTACGTATTTAAGCACCATTTATCGCCATGGAAATCAAGCATCACTGAAAGATCATTGAAATCAAAATTATCCATAATAGGAATTTCTTTGCATTCAGAATATTGTTGCGTTTTGGTGAAAACTATACACAAAGAATTCGTTACATACATACAGGTCCAGCTAATGAAAGCGCGTTAAAAAGAGATTGTATTGGGCCAAGCAACATCAAAATTGGACAGTTTCTGGCTGGAATAATGTCCTCTGGAGCGATGAATCGAAATTAGGAGTTTTTGGTTCCAAGAGAATAGTATTTGTCCGCCGTCAGCCTAACCAGGGGGCATAATAATGCACCGTCGCTTCAGTCAAGCACGGTGGAGGCTGTTGATGATTCGGGACTGTTTTGGTCGTTCCGCTTGGGGCGATATTGTGAGAGTACATGGAATACTGAATAAAGAAAAAGCCTTACTATGAAATCATGTTGTGCTTTCTGTGACTCGCCTTATTGGTCCGTTTGACTTTCAGCGTGATAATGAGCCCAAACACACATCCAAGCTCTGTAAACAATTTTTAGAAGCAAAATAAAAACAAAATATTTTGAAAGTCATGCAGTGGCCTCCCTAGTCCCCGGATTTGGATCCGATAGTCTGGACAGACAAGTATGGACGTGCTGTCGCACATCTCAGGAGTACTTATTTATTTATTTAAATTTATTTATTTATATTTCATATTTCCTACAGGTAATACCCAATTACAGGAAAAGCTCAAATACAATAACCAAAAGAAAATAAAGAGACACATTGAAAAGTTAAACTTAGCATCAATTGGCCTAAGTAAGCTCAGAGCAAAATCGATGACTTATAGCAATTTACCGTGGTGGGCTAACCTTCCAGCCCTAACTCCTGGCGACATTAACGCAAAAATTTTCAACGTATAGTGAGTTAGAGCACAGGCACGATATCTCATGTTGGAGTGCTGTTGGATGTAGAGACAAGGTCACCTTGGAAACATTTTAAGCTCGTAGGTCAGGAAGTCAAGTTCGGTGAAAAATGATGTATAATATGTAGTATTTTAAAACATATCCCTTAAAATATTTGACTGAATTTAATAAAAAAATATGAGGGGTTTTCTATGAGTATGCCGTAACATCGGAGCAACTTACATTTCTGGCGAGAGTCTGTAGAACCTTTGTCTTAAAGAAACCATGGAATACAAATTTAATTCGCAGCGGTTACATTATCAAGAACTTCTCATACACCTGTTCACTGATCATTCCCTATTGTACTGAATCAAATATTTACGTTTCAGAGCTTGGCATACCCTACAGAACGCGCCCATGCTGCACCAAAAACCCAAAGTTAGTCTTTTACTTTTACATGGTTTCATGATTTCTCTTAAGGGCCCCGTGTTACGTAATATACAGCTTCCGAACAGTGGGGCGAGGTCATTAGGAGAATTCGAAGGGATGTTGCGGCTGCTCGTACCTGCGCAATACATTTATTTTTATATTTATTATATTGCTTGAGAAGAAGGCCGAGATATGTCTGAAACAGTCCTATCTATAAATACTTTAAGGGTTGTGGGGCAGGTTGTAAAGGCGGCCAGGGTAGATTCCATAAAGATTGTCGGAGTGAAGATATCCTCAAGGAATTGGCTAAACTCATATTACAATGCTATCAAATAATATTGCAGTATCCTGAACATTAGTAGATTCTTGGAATGCGGTAAACTTAAAACATTTATTAAAAATACAATGTTTCAGCGACTTCAAACACTATCTTCAGGTACATGTGAGTACACCTGAGTACACCTTAAAAATTCTTCAAAACTTTTCGCACGCAAAACATTGTGCTGTATATGTTAAATACTTCACTACGGTCTGCAGAATTTCCAAATTACTGGGAACAAAGCTTTTTAACTCCCAGTTTTAAGTCAGGGAAACTGATGGGTTGCTTGATGAATACATCTCCACAAAATAACTTCAAAAGCATTATTGTCGATCATCAGCATGGTTTTTGTTATGGTAAATCAGTTTGTACCCACTTGAAGTTATACAGTATCTATTTGTGCAATTTAATGGAAAACAAGCTTCATTATTCCCATACTGAAATCTGTAGATCGTTCACAAGTCAAAAATTATCGACCTATCAGTAAACTGAGTTACATTGGAATGGTAGAGAGCCTAGTGTGTAAATTTCTATCCTCAAATTTTCATAGTAGTTTTATAAGCCAACAATTTGGATTTCTTTCAAAACGCTCCACAGAGTTAAATCTTTTAACACAAACTATATTTTGGAATCCTTGGAGGAAGGTTATTCTGTTCACGTAGTTTATACAGACTTTTCTAAGGAATTCGATAAGGTCAACCATGAGACCTTGATTAATAAGTTACGTTGTCTAAGAATTTGCGGGGATCTTTTATCATGGCTGAAGTCTTACCTCACTGGCCGAAAACAAATAGTGCGTATACAAAGCTTTCAATCAAATGAGATTAATGTGCTATCTGGAGTACCTCAAGGTTCCAATCTGGGTCCTCTTTTTTACAATATATACGTGAATGGTATTATGTACTGTTTTAAGTCTTAGTTTTCTAATGTTTGTAGATGATTTGAAATTATTCTTAAGAATCAAATATAACAATGGTTGTTTAAATATCCAAAATGATTTGAATTCATTAAGTCTCTGGTGTCAAATGAATAGAATGGAATTAAATGTGGAAAAATGTCAAATGTCTTCAGCCGTAACAGGAACCCCATTGATCATACTTATGCCATGGTTGCCTCTAAAGAGTGTATCCCAAGTTGGGGATTTAGGGGTAATTCTTGACCCAAAATTATGCTTTATTATCCATATAAATATGATTGTTTGGCATTTTTAAAACGATGTGCTAAGGATTTTCTTAAAATTAAGTCATTTAAAACGTTGTTTTGTTCTGTTGTGAGGCCCCATCTGGAGTATTGTTCTTGTGTTTGGTCACCCCACTATAATGTTCATATTCAGGCAATTGAGAGAGTGCAACATAAATTCTTAAGATTCATTTCATTCAAACAATACATTATGCTTGAAGATGTTATCTACTCCATTATTGACAGCCCTCTCAATATCTCAACCCTTCAAGTAAGACGGAATCAGAGGGACCTGTCACTATTTTATAATATTTTGCACTCTCTTAGATTTGCTCCAGAACTTTTGAAAAATATTAATCTCCATGTGCCTTCTCGTCAAACAAGACTGAATCAACCATTCCGTGTGAGATTATTTCCTACTAATTATGCTAGTAATTCCTTCCTGTCTAGATCTTCAAGATTTGCAAGTCAGTATTCTAATAAGTTGGATTTCTTCAGAAGTCAGAAAACATTCAAAATTCAACTCGATTCCTCTCTGTAATATTTAATATTTGATTTCCCCATATATTTAAATTTTAATTAAGTTCGTTTCAATTTAGAAATGATCTGGATTGTAAAGTGTTTGTGATTGTTTTAAGTGTTAAATATCTAAGTCAAAGTAGGGTTGGGTTTACATTAGATTTTCCATGCTGTTCTTTAATTGGGCAGTCGGTCGTTGATAAATAAATAAATAAGTCTGGGAATGCCTCTGATATAGTGCCAAAGATAAGATATGCTAAGCCCTACTCAGTGACAATTCCAATCAGGAATGAGTGGGAACAGCAAGTTAACCTGATAAGGAAAGATATCTGTGCATACACAACACAACACCAAGATCGAGGTAGGTGTTGGAGCTGGTATCTCCGTGCCGAAGCTAAAGATTAAAAAATCTGTCACCCTAGGAACTTGGGCATCGATCTTCCAGGCAGAGCTATATGCTATTGAACTGGGTGCTAGAATAGTCGCCGAACAACAACTGAGGCACAGAACTATAATTACTTTTTTTACTTATGTGGATATCAAATAAGTTTTATTAGGGAGGAGTATTCTCTACATAAATATGACTCCTCTTGAGCAACAAAGGTTGGAATTCGACTTACTTTTCATGCACAAAATTATGAATGGTCACATTGATTGTCCCCGAACTGTTAAAAAAAAATTCACTTGATGTTAATGATAGTAGAATACTCATACTTTCTTTGTCCCCTTTCGTCAAACAAATTATGGTTTAAATTAACCCATAACTCGCTTTCTTAGGTTAGGCAATAGATGTATATCCAGTTTAGAAATATGTATTTGGAACTTTGTATGTGTGTTTAAACGAAGTGCTAAAAGCATTACAACGTAATTCTTTAAATAAAGAAAGTTATGTACCAGCAGGGTTTTACCCGTTGATTAAATAAGTAAATAGATTATTCAAGTAAAAACCTGAAATATTTTGGGATGGCAGCGATGTCCAGTATTCCTCCCGCTAGGCGGCGCTTGAATGATTGTAGGTCAAACTTGCAAACGTAGAAGCGAAAAGCCTGATTTTATAGGAAGGTAACCTATTTCTGAAGCCTAGTGAGCTGAACAGTTGTGTCTAATTGTAACTTTAGACATGCCCTTCAGCCATTGTAGAAGTTTTGAAATTATTGAAGTGGTTCCCAAAGTTGCCATGAGCTCAAACGTCGATTTCATAGAACGGTTATCTTGACCATTATTAGGTGGATTAGTGAAAAATTCAAATGGAGCATTTATACTAGAAAATCCCTTAATAGTCTACCTACATCGAAGGTTAAAATAAAAATGATCTCCCCTGGAACGTGGATATAAATAAAAAAATCAGTGTCTAATTTATGTATTTTGGAAAAAGGTTACCGATTCAATCGAAACATCACTAAACTGTAAATTAGAATTATAAGTTGCAGCAACATAAGGCAATGTTCGCACTTGTACGCTTTCCTTTTCATCTTCAAAATGATCATGTCCATTATTTGACATTGTAGAGGTCATAATTATGTACGAGAAAACAACCACAACCTTTCTGTACCTATTAACATCTAAAAATCGACATGCCGTTGAATTGATCTTGTATAATGTCATCATCCTCATGTTTTATTGGAATAGATACTTCTTTCAGTAAAACAGAATTTTTAGTCGAGAGCCACAAGTGGCACATTCGCCTATTTCTCAGTTTTGTTCAGGAAAGCTAAAAATATTATTATGTATAAATAATATATTTTTAGGCAAATCGACTGGGACCCATTTTACATATTTTTTTGCGGGGTCCTTTGAGCTATACCTTGCAAGTTCTAGAGTGATTGGAACAATGACAATAGAAAGTGTATCCAAAAATAAAAAAAATCCTATAAGCATGAGTCGAAAAGGATCGCATTACCATGGCAATATAATGCGCGGTTTTCTTCTCTGCCACTAATGAGACTACATAAAGCATAAATATTGCCCAACTAACGCTATGATGAGGTAGGATTACTCTTTAATACACTATATACAAAGATCAATATTAAACTTCACTAGCTCCAGCTGGCTCCTAAAGTAAGGTAGGTTGAAGTTTTTTATAGCAATTTCATCCCAAATGTTTTTATTTATTTATTTACCAAATCTACGGGTGACCCCATATTTACAAAATAAAATCACGAAATGGGAACATTTTCAACATGCAGCCTCACAAGACATATACTAAGTGACATATAATTCCGAACACCCAGTTTAAATGGTTTTATTTTAATAAAATTTTGTATAAGTACTTAATAAAGCATGATAAGTAAATGATAAAAATTTCAAAATGATTGCACTGCTTTAAAGCCCTTTGACCTTTAATAATGTGTGGATGCACCCTGATGTGCTACGCATTCTCCAACGCACCTAGGCATGCTTCTGATCAGGTGGTCAATGTCCTCCTGTGGTATCTCATTCCAGGCAACCACCAACTCCTCTCGAAGTGCTTCTAGAGTCTGATGAGGACGTTGCAAATTGAGCAATCTCCTACCCGTCATATCCCACACGTGCTCAATTGGGGATAAGTCGGGAGATCTTGGTGGCCATGGTAACAATGTGACATCATTATGTTGAAAGAAGTCTATTGTGACTCTTGCAACATGTGGTCGGACATTATCTTGTTGGAAAGTTGGATCTGCCAGGGTGTCAAGATAGGGTAAAAGATGGGGTTCTAGAACTTCGTGGATATAACGCTGCGCGTTCATGTTACCTCTGATGAAGATTAAAGGTGACCTGGAACCATAAGCTATAGCACCCCAAACCATAACTCCAACAGTGTGATGAACATGTCTTTCAACAAAAAACTGTGGATTCCTCCTTTCACCACGTCGCCTTCTAACCCTGGCACGACCATCGTGCATGCCTAAACAAAATCGAGACTCGTCACTAAAGACAATACTGTTCCATTTCTGATCCCAGAGTGACCGTTGTCTGCACCACTCAACGCGATTACGTCGGTGTTCTCGAGTTAAAGGGAGGACCCAGTGTGGCCGGTATGAAAACAAGCCAAAACTTCTCATTCGTCAGTACACACTTCGCATGCCAATAGGTCTTCCGTGTTCTGCAAACCATTCATTTGCAATGGACCTGGTAGTGGAGAAACGGTCCCTTAAGGCCAATAATCTTAGGCGGCGATCTTCACGGTCTGTTGTTCTACGACGGCGTCCAGTGCCCCTTGCTCTTTGCGTACGGCCTTCTCGAAGCCATGCCTGACAACACCTAACCACAGTGTCTACACTTCTTTGCACTCTAACTGCAATTGCCCGAAAAGAAAGTCCAGCTTCCCGAAGTCCCACTATACGGCCCCTATCAAACTCACTAAGTTGACGAAATCGTACAGGTCTCCGTACTCTAGGCATCGTAACCGATCGTAAGGGATGTCAAGAACCAAAATCCGCCAACGTTGATTCTTTACTGCGGCTGAAATATTCATTTTTAGAGCGTTAGTGAATTAAAAAAAAAGCAGTATAAAAACCGAAATGTCCAACTGATAAGGCTGAAAATTTTTTCACTTGTTATTTACAGTAAGATAAATACATTCACCAACTTTTATTGAAATAAAACCATTTAAACTGGGTGTTCGGATTTATATGTCACTTAGTATAGTTATAAAAATTTATCACAATTTAAAAGATAATTTTTAAAGCCTGAGAGTGTACAGGTAAAGATGTCAATATTAGACTTAGCTAAATTGATAACACGAAATGATCTATCGGCTGGAGAGTGCTGACCATAGGTAGTGGGATGGAACTTAATCGCAAGCAGACTATTATTACGCAATGTTCTACGGGGTACATTAAGATTTATTAATGTTTACAAAGTATCGCAACTGGTGATCCCCAATAGAATCTTGAAAGCGAAACAACTATCAAAGACCAAGCGTCTATGCTCCAATGTAGGTAAACGCAGATGTTCTAACATGTCAGCTCTATGATATTCCGTCATGTTTAAGTTCCTCTTTAATGCTGCAAGACGTAGAACTTTATATTGGACACGCTCTAAATCTTCCTTATAACACTGGTACTGAGAGAATCATACTACTGTGGCATATTCTAAATTTGATCTTACCAAGGAGCAATATAAAATTCGGAAGGTATTGATTGAAAAACACTTACAGTTTCTCCAAACAAAGCCCAGCATCTGTATGCTCTTTATACTCACTTTGAGAACTTGGTCTGAAAAGTTAAGCCTTTCATCAAAAGGAAATCGAAGATCCCTAGCAGTAGCCTTATAAGAGAGAGTATCATTATTTAATCTATAGCCAGTTGAAGTTCTACTCCTACTTTTGAAAAAACTTATGAAAAAGCATTTATTAAAGTTCAGATACAAGCGATTAAGCTGTGTCCACTGCCACAGCGTATCAAGGTCCCGCTGAAGGTCCACCATGTCATCTTTCTCCGTTATGGTCCTGTAAATTTTCAGGTCATCAGCAAACATAGTTCCTTTGGAATGAATAAGAACATCAGATATGTCATTCACAAACAAAATAAAGAGAAGAGGAGCACTATGGGACCCCTGAGGAACCCCTGCCATGGGGGCCTCGGTGGTCCTGGTTGCTCTAGGAGTCTTCTTGGTGGCGGCAGCTGACATCTTTGGCTGCCTTGGTGACTCATCTTCGGAGGAGGAAACTCGCACCCGCTTCCTCCGTCTGGTGGCGACACTGAAATCGTTGTCGTCCGTCCTCTTCTCGGCTTCTTCTTCTATTCCTTCGTTTCGTTGAATGCTCTCTTCTTGGGCGTCCATCTCGTCCGACGTAGCCTGGTGGTCCTCTTCCTCCTCTTCTCCTGTCTTCTTCGCGGCCTTCTTCTTGGCCCTGCGGAGCTTCCTGCTCAGGTCCTCGATCTCCTGTCTGGCCTGCAAGAAGGCTTCTTGCAGGTTTCGCATCTGCTCTTCCAGCATGGCGAAAGCATCCTTCTTTTCTTTCAATTTTTGCCATCGTAGATGGCAAACAACCAATCTATCGCAATGAAGATTGCAATAAGATTGCTCAATATGTCCGGGTGGGTCGCAGTCGTGCAAGTATACACTCGCAACGGCTGCTAGCTCGGAACTGGGGGGGGGGGGAAATTAGAAAACAATAAATCTAAAAACACATTACGCTCATGTTCAAACCAATTTTTCTCCAGAAGGTGTAGCCTGACAGAAATTTCTCAGAAATCTAATAGATGAAATAGAAGACAGTGGTGCTTTGTTCTTTGGACGTCAAAATTTCATAATTTCTGGTAGAATTTCAAATTTTTTGTATGTATGAGACTGTTACTTCAAGTCAATATGTTTACCTGCAATTTTTGCTTCCATTTCAAAATAATAATATCACAGTGGTACTGTTTTCTGAATCGCCTTGTACAGGGATCAAACACTACAGGACAAGTATCGGACCCCTCGTCGGAAATGAGATGATGAAATGAAATTTCAAATTAGAGTGTAATTAATTTGAAATATTTTGCTGGACATCACTTTATATTTCAGAACCTCGTTACCAGCCAGGTGCCAAGGAGGAAATAATGACTACATTTTCATAAGCTGGAGATTTGGAGTCTTTATTCAGGCCAATTTTGTGAGCACGCTCCAGTTGTGTACTTTCTCAGATTAACAATTCGGAACTGAAGCAGGGAAAAAGCTTCTTGAATATTACATAGATATTAATGATACATTTCTTCGTCCAAGTCAATTACTGCCTTTTGCCCTCATGCCCCAGTTTCCGTATTAGCTCCAAACTTTTCAGCAATGTACGATCTGAAATAAGGAATGAAAACACGCTAAAGACAAAGCATTAAAGTGTAAAGTATATTATCCTGCACTCTACAATTCGCCTTTAAGGTTGTATCATACTGATTAAATTACAGATGCATCTTGAGAAAACAAATGAAACTTTCAGGGTGTTGAAAGCACAACTCTTAGATTGATGGATATTGGAAATTGCTGTTTCATGTCATAAACATAATACTGTTCCATTAGTGTTTATTGTAAATTATGATAGAGTGGTTTTCAGCAAAGAATATATTCCAGATTATTTCACTTGAGGAAGCCTTTTTTAGAGATTCACGGATCCAAATGCTCTATTGCAAAGTATAAACTATTCGTTAAGAATGAGGTAAGCAATGAATATGAAATGAATGTACGAGCCTCTTTCCACTTCAGTTAGCCCACTTCAAGATTTGTACCAAAGTATGTCTTTATAAACTAAACATGACGAAACTATTTACTTATAAAACAGTTTATTTTCTCAAAAACGTTTTAGATACACTCTAGTCGTAAAAAATACATATTTGAAATCACTTAGACCTATAACTAATAGAACATCTGAACAAATAAACAGTGTGCGAATAAATGCGCGAAGTTAACAAAGCAACAATTGAAAGATTACCATTGGGTAACATCACCTTTATTTTTTATTACGGCTGAAATTCTTTGAGGCATAGTGTTAACCAAGTTTTGGAAAAAATTTGGTGTAAAACAATCCCATATTTCTTGAAGCTTTTGTCTCAGTGCGGTGATTGTACGAGCAGGATGTTGTCGTAGAACCTTTTTCATCTCGTGCCATAAAGTTTCAATAGGTGACAGATCTGGACTGCTAGAAACTCATTTCAAAAGTGGTACATTATTTTCTTCCATTCATTTTATAGCCTTTTTTGAGGTATGGCACGCTGCACCATCTTGCTGAAACACAAAATCTTGGCCGGATGTCAAACATTCTTCCATCACTGGTAAAAGCGATTCTTCTAAAATTGTCGAATATTTGTTTGTATCCACATTTCCATCACTAAAATGAAGTTTTCCTACTCGTTTTGATGACATACTGCCCCAGACCATAATGTATGCTGGAAATTTCACTTTTCTCTTCAGACAGTCAACAAGAATGCTTCATTTTTTAGCGAATAACTCTACTGCGACTGTCACCAACACAAACTTCGAATCGGGCCTCATCGCACACCATTGTTGAGGTGTCCATTGTCTATGTTCTTTAGCCCATCTTAGCCGATTTTTCTTTTGCAGTGGATTTAATAGTGGCTTTTCTTTGGTCTATAAACAAGTTGTGCAACTTTAGGGATTTTACTTCACTTTTTTTTGTAAGAAAACTTACCTTGCAAGTGCTAAATCCCAGTTTGTGGGCGTCGCTATGAGTTGTGGACCTCGGAATTCTCCTACCAACAGCGTCACTCCACAGAGCACTTAATTGTAAATAATTGGCACGCCTGTTTTTCACGACTATTCTTCTTAATGCTCTTCGGTCGGCATTTTAATTTTTTTCACATATCGTGACTCAATATTAACTGAACCAGTTACGTTATATCTTCTAACAATATTTCTCACACTGTACGGCGACAAGTCTAACAAAGTTGCAATTTCTGAGTTTGATTTCCCAAAATTAAAATTATCAGTAACCGAATTTTCTCACTAATAACATTTCCTCTACCCGTTTTGGATACCTTAACTACCCAAAACTATTTTACGTATTCTGACAGCTGTGATTAATACAAACAATTGTCATAGCTTTTATTTTTCGCAGCCACCTATGCGTTATAGACTTATTTTGCATTAAAATGAAAATAGGTTGATATGCTGTAATTGCAACATGTGTTATTTCTATGCTGCAAATTTGACTAGGGAGTGATAAAGTTGGTGTTTTCTACTATATATTATCAAAATATTCAGTGTTTGATAAGAAAAAAAAGATTTCAATAGTTGGGCCAACTGAAGTGGGAAGGGGCTCGTAGTTATGGGAAGCTTTAAATAAACGACAGTGATTCTGCAAATTACTTCAGCATCTGAGAAAACATGTTGAAAAATTCTATTTATAAAATAACAAGCCCTCTTAATATTCTGGTATGACCAGCTAAGCATGACCATGGATTTCGACGCTAACAAATAAACAGTCATTCCTCCTTTATTTACTGGATATACAATGCAAATATACAGGGTGTAAACGTTATGATAGTCATTATTTAAATAGGTGATAGAGGAGGTTAAAAGAAGCAAAAAGTTTCATATAACATGGGGGTCAAAACGGCATTTTTTTAGAGAAAAGCTACTTTAAAGTAAAATAAAATCTGACAACGCCACAGTGCCAGACCCAAATTACGACAGAACGCAGTGTAAATAAATGTTATTTTTGGCTCTTAGGTATTATTTCATTATTTGCATTAATCCAAACAATTAAAAAAAACGGACTTACCACTAACTGTCTCAGCGCTTCACCTAGTGTGTGAAAGTTCATTGAACGTATTAAAAACATCGACTTATAAATAGGAAACACACTTTTTTTTATTCAATAAAAAAAAAATACAATTGCCGCATCGGCCTGATGGTCATTAGCGGCGGAGCAGTACACAGTGTTACACTAAATTTTATGAGCATAGTTGGTGGCTTGTAAAAATAAGAGTAGATTGTTTATGTTACATTCTGAGCCTATAATGTCTATTAAGCTAGATCGTAAGTTGGAGGACACTCTTTGGTATTCTAGCATGGGACACTCCACTAAAATGTGCTTAACGGTGAGGGACACTTTACAAATTGTACAAAGAGGTACGGGATCTCCCGATATGAGGTAACCATGTGTGGCCCTGGTGTGTCCCAGACGAAGACGGGTCAGCAGAACCTGGTGCCTTCTATTTGTAGGAAACACACTTTTGATACCTACATTTTTTTTCTTACTAAAACCCACAGTTTCTTCTTACTCTAGGTCCTCGAAGTTGTTCATTTATTATTTCAGCCGCATACAAATTTTTTTCGCGAAGTTGTGCTTCAGTTGTTATTATTGTTATATGTATGTAAGCCATCCCTTTAAGTTCTCCCCAATACCATAAATCCATCGGATTGAGGTCAGGAGGTCTTGCTGGCCATTCCCGAGAACCAGGAGCATTTCAACCGATCCAGCGATTCAAATACTGAATGACGCCTCTAAGAATATGTGGTGGTGGCTCGTCAAGAATAAACCACAAATTCTGTATCCATTGTAATGGCGTGTTGTCAAAGGTCTGTTCCAAAAGTTCTGGTAGGTTATTGGCTAGAAAGCTAAGGTATCCTTCTCCTGACAAGGTAACTGGAAAGGGCCAATTACCTGATCGTCAAGAATACCCGCCCAAATATTTATTTTAAAACGTTGTTGGAAATGACCTTCACGAATGGTATGAGGATTTTCTTGGGCCCACGTGTGAGAATTATGGAAATTTAATATCGCGTCTCGCGTAAATGTACATTCGTCTGTCGCTAGAATGTTTTTAAAAAAATCCGGATTTTCAATGTTTTTGTGCAAAAACGACTGACAGAATGTTAGTCTGCTAGGATAGTCTTCTGGTAATAAGGCCTACACTCGTTGTACATGATAGGGATAAAGCAAATTTTCCCGTAGGATTCTATGGACTATGGTATGCGATAGTCCTACGCGGCGGCCTAATTCCCGAGTGCTGATATCTGCATTGATTTCCACGATATTTAAAATTTGTTCCTCCTGCTCTACAGTAACCTGTCTTGCACGAGTGCGAATATTAGTGTGTTGACCACTTCCTGTATCTCGAAGTCTTTGATACACTTGGACAAATGTGCTTCTGTCTGGGTGTACCCGTTGGCGAAATTTGTCGCGACAAAATTGAGCTGCAAGATTTGAGTTCTGACGAGCTTCACCGTAAACTAACAACATTTCGGCAAACTCTTGATTTGAGAATAAACACGACGACGTACGGGAACAAAAACAAAACAACACGCCCGATGCTCTGCTCGAGAAAACGATAAAGTAATTTATCTATGCAAAACGATAACCAACCACTGTTAAAAGTTTAAAACCCTTAGCTGTCAGTATTTACACGGATACATTTTGATAGAAACATATAAAATAATGTTAATTTAACTCGATTATGGTTCAATTCGTATAATAATTCACTTCTGAGTTATTTCATAAAACTGCAGTGTAGTACAAATCACCCAACCTTACCCTGACTATTATGCATCCTCTAGATCATAGCGTTTAAGCAATTAGCTATATTAAAACATTCCCTACGAAACAGCTTAACCAAGCCAGTCGAAAACTCATTTTTACGAAAATTGCTTTCGAGCGTCTGTTACATTTTTCATACAAATATCATAGAAATATACGTGATATACCAAGTGTCACGTCATTTATAGTATCCATTTGTTATTTGAGTTTAGGTACACATGAATATATGCCTTTATATATCAAGATGTTCTCTGTAATAGAATCGCACCGAGACTGATGGGAATGACAAATTGAAAAGTTGACACAGTCTTCAGACCTTTCCACACCAGATATTTTCAATCTCCGGTTAGCTCGAGTGATAGCAGCATGGTTCACGTTGGGATTAAATGTCATACTGGGTAATGGTAAATTTGGATCGTTTACTTTGGTGGTAATATACCGTCGGTCTAATGGCGTCTGGTATGAGGTCTCAATTACAACTCCCCAATATTTGAGTAGCTGATGCCGGTAAACCTGCAAATTATACAAAATATTAGTCTGCATTGTGACTATATATATATACAGGGTGGCGCATCGAAAACGAAACAGACGCATTTACTGGCAGCCCAGTTTTTTTTTTGGAAAAACGCTCAGACACGTCGATTTTGTTTTCGAGGAGGACACAAGTTTGGCAAAAAATCACGTTAGTACGTGCAGCCCCCTAAGCGGGGGTGACACCACCCCCAAAATCTTAAATGGGAAGGAGCGTCGAGTGATACCTTATTGTAAAGGACTTTCAATTCCCTTTATAATATAAAATTAATGTACTTGAGTTCAGTAGTTTTGAAGATTTATTGATTTAAAGCTTAAATAAAACTAAACCATTATCATTAGTTGAGATCAATACATTTGGCAGCAAAGTAATTTAAAAGTGAAGAATGAACTGACCCGTTAGACAAGTAAATGTTGAAAATGGCCACCATGACTCTCCATGCAATAATACGGATTTTTTTGCAATATTTGAAGGCAATCATTCACAATTCTTTGTAGCAGGTCTTCTAATGATGTTGGCTGAGTAGCATAGATTTTGCTTTTTAAATGACCCCACATAAATAAATCCAAAGGTGATAAATCTGGCGATCTTGGGGGCGATTCAATGGCACCTCTTCTAGCAATCCATCGATCTGGAAACGTCTGATCTAAATATTTTCGAACACGTAATGCGTAATGTGGTGGGGCACCATCCTGTTGGAACATCAACCTATTCGCAATGTACCGCCGATCATTCTGATTTTGAATTATGGCTGTTAATGCAGGATCTATGGCGTCTTCGAGTAATTCCATATACATTTCACCGGTCAAATCTCCAGTTAAGAAAAAAGGACCAACTAAATGATCGCCAAAAATACCAGCCCAAACATTTAATTTTTGTGGCTGCTGTGTATGAACCTCATGATAAATTCTGGGATTATAATCGGACCAGTATCGGCAGTTATGACGATTTACTACGCTATTTAAGGAAAAGGAACATTCGTCGGAAAAGCAAGTGTTGAATAGAAAATATTCATCGTTTAATTCGTTCACTCATATTTTCACAAAATTGTAATCGCCGATCAAAATCATCTTCATTAAGTTCTTGTACCAGGTGAATTTTATACGGATGAAAACTATGGGCCTTTAGAATCCGTTGGACAGTACGTCGACTAACACCACACACAGTCTCCAATTTGCGGGTACTTAACGTAGGATCTACATAAACTTGCCCTAAAACCCCCACTTCTATTGCTTCGTTCCTTATGGGATTTTCAATGTTGTATTTTTTATTGGCGACTGATCCAGTTTCCCAAAATTTAGCTACAAGTTCTAGAACATATTTTCGATGCACGTTACTGATTATTTCCAAAAAATATTTCGATAATTTCAACTCTTTCTGCTGTGGAATATACCATGGTTAATTTATGTAATAAAGCGTTAAAAATTATTTTAGCAACAAAGTTGAATGTACTAAATTCCTATTTAAAATAAGTACGAGATATTTCCTTATCTTTCTTCAAGAAATAACTTTTTTGCCACTAAAAAAACGCTCCAATAGCTATTTTCAACAACAAAATAATAAACAAACCATGGGCGTAGTGAAGAAAAGCATTTACTTATTAAGTAAATTCTTTTAGTCAAATTTCTTCTGAAAGTAGTACAAATTAATCTGATGTACCTATTAAAGTCTACTTTAAGCTTTAAGTCAATAAATCTTCAAAACTACGGAACTGAAGCTCATGTATTTTACATCATTATAAAGGGAATTGAAACACCTTCAAATAAGGTTTCACTCGACCCCCCCCCCCTTCCATTTGAGATTTTAGGGTTGTTGCCACCCCAGCCCAGGGGGCTGCAGGTGATTACGTGATTTTTTGCCAAACTTGTGTCCCCCTCGAAAACTAAATCGACGGGTCTGAGCGTTTTTCCAAAGAAAAACTGAGTTGCCAGTAAATGCGTCTGTTTCGTTTTTGATGCGCCACCCTGTATATATATATATACCTAGCGAACTTTACAGGACAGACCTGGCAAAAAGAACATGTCAAGCTTTCTACTACTATTACAGGAATCTCAATTAATCTGAAATTGATTAAAAATCTGCAATGATCTTTAGTTCATCCATGCTCAAGAAATAAACAGTAGGTTTTAGTTGTAGCTATTAAGGACATGGATGACAAAAATCAAAAAGGTGCAAATTTTTCAGCTCTCATGGATCGCCGGGTAAGGTAAATACATACAACAAATTCTTAGGAAGTTAATTTATGACCAGTCATTATTAAAATACGTGAAGTGCTGTTACATTTATTTTGCTCCAACAGAACAAAATCCCCCCTAGTATTTTCAGGAACACAAAATTCGAGGATAAGGGAGATGTGGTTATTACCCTGACACTCTATTTCGAGAAAGTAGAGCGTAGAATTGTTATACAGCGTGTTGTTAAATTAAAAAAGTTTTCATTTTATTCGCCACTGCAGATAAACGGAATCAGTCTAGATTTGAAAAAAAAAATTAACCTTACGCAGAAAGGCAATAGATTTCTCTACAATTTGATGGAAAATTTTTTGATTTAGTAATGGAGTTAAAGAAGTTATGAAAGGAAGAGAGTAAATTTGTGGTAAGATGTCCATTGACCTCTAACTGAATTCAAACCACAGAGTGACTGAAAATTGGAGTAGTGAAACATCATTTTACCCTGTACAGTAGGTGTACCTGACAAAAAATAAATAAAATCGAGGTAAAAAGAAATATTATGACGTTCCGAATTTGATCAAAATTTTACTTGTTGCGCTTATTTTGAACCTGAGTGTATATTGCTAGCTACTTGTATCAATTTGCAGTAGGTACCGTACAAATTAAATGAGATTTTCCGACCAGACTCATTGATTTGTTTTTTGCCATATTCACATACCATCTGCACCAAAATACCAATTTTGAATTCACCAACAACAAAAGTCACTTATCAAGAGTTTTCTTCTTTGTACAAAAAAACATCGACTCAATCATTCTCCTTTGTATGACTAAGAAAGTCCGCGAAGCATACGTTAGATACCTTCATATAATTTGTATAAAACTGAAATTAAGTACCTACAACACCTGTCATGCAAAAGGTCTTTTTCTAATGCATACACACACTTCAATGTCTTGTAGCCAAATCAGCATATGGATTCTCTAAACTGATTGTCGATTGTTAAATATAGCCCCACGGTACCCAATGGGTGCTTAGGCCTCAGGCCTTCGTGGTAGTTGGAGTATAAAAAAAAAAAAAAAAAAAAAAGTTGGGCTGGTATGTTTAGGTGCTTTTTCGTGATAGGAAAATCGTGATTTTGGTTTTCGACCGGAAATTTGCTATACCCGGGGGCTCTATAGTCTAGGAAATTGATTCCCAAAGTGGTCTATATCGACCCTTAGGGGTCTATGACAACCTGCAAGGGGTCTACGTCAGCGAAAAAAAATTTGGGGGTCCATGAAATGAACATGGGGATCCACGATAGTGGATCTCAACACATACACTGATAGAACCTATTTACTTACATCATACTATCTTATAATATCAAATAATAATAATAATAATAATATAATAATCAAAACATACATTATTTATAAAAGTACCTATAAAGTAAAAAATTTATTATATATGTTTATAAAATTGTGTAAGTTGTAGGATGTTGGTATTCGCTTCGTGGTTGCAATACATTTTGAACTTGTAAAAACCTGAGAGTCGCAGTCTCAGAGCTTCGCTACCTTGCACTGACTTGTTCAATTCGTCACTCTATAAATACGAATGTGGGACAAATACGTTTATTAGTTTCCTGAATCTTGAAAAGGAAAGTGCTAAGAAAATATTTTAAAAAATATAAACAGATAGTATATCACACAAATTATAGTGAGTTAGTGTTATTTTGTTTGAGAGTGCTGGAGAAAAGTAAGTACATTATTTTTTATTAAATTTTAGTTTTGTACTCGTAGTTAGCAAAGATAGATAAATTACGCCAATCATGACTTTAGTTATTAGTAGTTAAATATTCAATCATGCACAATTACACGAGTACTCCTCCATAGCTTCTTTTTGAAAGTTTTAGCAATCGGTAATATAATTACAGTGCAATCTCCGTAATACGAACTAATTGTTGCAAGAAGATGTTCGAATTATGGAATGTTTTCGGAAAAATCAAAAAATATTTTTAATATACAGCTGCTGAATTTTCTGTCTTATTTAAATAAGTTAATTTTGCCCACAGATGACTGATGCCATTTCCGAATCTAAAAAGAAATGTAGACAGTACAGTGTTGATTATTTTAAATTTGGCTTCATTCCATCATTGCCGGACAAACAACCGCCTATGTGCCTTTTATGCAACAAAGTTTTGGGCAATGACGCTATGAAACCAGCTAAACTGCAAGATCATCTGAGAAGATGCCACCCTGATAAAACAGAGAAAGATTTGAAATACCTTCAAACACTCAAAGATAAATTTCAGAAGAGACCTACACTGGACAGAATGTTCGCTTCGACGTCACAAAGAAATGATGATGGTTTGCGGGCGTCTTACAATATCTCGTTACTTATAGCAAAATCCGGAAAACCGCATACTATCGGAGAGAAGTTAATTTTGTCAGCCGTTGAAGAGATTTTAAAAACTGTTTTACACAAACCTGCATCTGATATTAAAAGAATTCACTTAAGCAACAATACTGTTGAAAGACGTATTGATGAAATGAGTTCTGATATTGAAAGCTTCTTATGTACTTATTTGCAAACGACCCATTTCTCTATACAACTGGACGAGTCAACTTTACCTGATAATGAAGCATTATTATTGGCATATTTTATATTCGTTTTATTATGAATCAAGAAATATACGAGGAACTGCTCTTCCCAAGAACTTTACTAACCGACACTAAAGGTGAATCAATATTTCATGTTTTGAAGGATTACTTCATTGAAAAAGCAATTCTTTTATCAAATATAATATCAGTAGCTACAGATGGAGCACCTGCCATGGTTGGACGTTATCGTGGATTTATAAGCTATTTAAAACAAAATGTGTCAGGGGTGTTAGCAATACATTGCGTCATCCATTGACAACATTTAGTTGCTAAAAATTTGAGTGTTAGATTGCATGAATCACTTCATTTAGTCATTGATGCAGTAAACCGAATCCGAAGCAACGCGTTGAATACGCGGTTATTTGCGCAGTTGTGTGAAGAAAATGACGAACACTTTCATCAGTTACTCCTTCACACTGAAGTACGCTGACTGTCGAAAGGCTTATGTTTGACAAGATTTTTTGCACTTTTTGAGACCATTTTAGAATTTCTGGATACTAAAGATAAAATTTTAAAAGAAAATTTAATGAAGAGGAAAACACATCGCCTATTTAACAGATTTGTTTACAAAATTCAATATGGTTAATTTGCAATTACAAGGCGACAGTTTAAATTTGATTAAAACAAAGTCCATCTTATCAGCGTTTCTTGCCAGAGTTAAACGAATGAAGCAAAATATTGGACGGGGCGAATTTTCTCAGTTCCCCAATTTGTCACAGACAAGCTGCCAGGAAGACGACGTTTCAACTTACGTTCAACATTTAAATGCCCTCTATTCAGATTCTGAATCTAGGTTTGAGGATATTTTGACTATGGTAGTACCACCGTGGATAATTAATCTATATGGTGACATAGAAGAAACGAATGTCATAATACAAGAGGAACTGACTGAACTAAGTACAAACGAAGAACTTAAGGTTCAGTTTAAAAATGGATATCAGCAATTCTGGCTGCAAAACAACATACCCGTTACTTATCCCGTATTATGGAATATAGCGAGGAAATTTTTAATTTACTTTCCTTGGTCATACCTAGTGGAAAGAGGGTTCAGCGCTGTTACCAATCTCCTAACGAAAAAAAGAAACAGACTGGACATCATTAGCCGAGGAGATGTAAGATCAACCCTTACAAAATTGACGCCAAATGTTGATAATTTATTATTAAAGCATCAGGTACATCATTCCCACTAAAAATATTGACTTATTGCTTATGTTATTTTATTTATAGTTTATTTTATCTTTATTGGTGTCTGACCAATAAATGCCCGCATTGGGAATAAGTGCCCGCATTCATTTTTTTAAAGAACCCTCTTTATAGAAAATATTTTTTTTTAATTATTCTGAAAATTCAAGTATAGGTACATACTAAAATTCGTTAATTTTTTGCCTATTTTTAGATAACTTAAACGTATAAGAAGCGGAATTTAATCAAACTGACAGTGAATTATTGTAGAACATACGTTTATGTTATAATTAATAAACGAACTCGCTTATACTATTTTAAGTAAACAACTTTTTTTTTATTATTTTTCACTTTTTTTTTATTTTATCCCTCTTATTTTTTTTCAATGCGGGCACTTATTCCCAATGCGGGCACTTATTGGTCAGACACCTGTTTATTCAGTGTTACGTATATTTTATATAACAGATACAAAATTTTATTTTGAGTAGTTTTAATTTAAATTCAATTAATAAATGTATAAATTAACATGTGTTTTTACTTTAAGTTTTTAACACTAAACTTCACTACAGTTAGAAATTTACAGGAAATCAATATCAGGTAAGTAGGGGGTCTACCCAACACGTAAAAACTAGGGGTCTACGACACAAAAAAGTTTGGGGAACTCTGCTTTAAAACCTTAAATCCATTATGAGGTATAATATCTCATTTCTTGAATGTTTCTCAATTACAATACTTCCTCGCCCCGTGGTGTATGGAGTAAAAATTGTAACATTCACATGAACAAACACTAGTGCATTTTTAAAACAGTTAATTTTCATATATGCCGCGTGCACGTATTTGCTTCTGGTAATCGGCCGTTCTGAAATTCGCTATTATATACATGAAAAAGCAGTGAAAACCTTTGACACAGTTTTTTGAAATCAAATAATTTATTCGCGAGCCCGGTGGCAGGTATTAAAAATAATCCAATGATGGCGTTAGGGCATTTTCAGCTAAATATAAAACGTGACTGGCCCTTTGAATATTTAAGCAGATAGAGCATGGTATAAATTAAATCCTGATGCAAATGAGGCTTCATGTAGATATGCAGATACAGTCCGATATAACCAAGCGTATATACCTGGGCCTACATGGCTAAACATTAATTTATAGAGGTAGCAGTGACATCAGTTTCTACTCTCTGGATTATCCTCCGTCAGTCTTTGGAGTATGCGAGATATAAAGGGTTTTCCAATAGACGCGGGTCCATGTTGGAATAAAAATATGGCGTCAAGCAGACTGACTACAGGGTGTCCTAAAAGTTGGAACTTTTCTTTTCGGAAACAACCACGCTTGAAATAACAAAGTATACTAGTGAAACAGTAGCGAAAAAAGGAAAAATATAATAAATGAAAAAGTACGCACCGTCTGCTTACAGAGAAACTTCACCTACAAGTACTGTTCGGAGTTGTCTCCGTTGTTAAGGCGGCTCCGACGCAGTGAGTTTCAAGCCATTTACAAGGGTTCAGCTGCTTCAAAACTGACACTCCATTTTTCAATATTTTTGAATGAAATTCATACAGTATCTTGAGAAAAGCCCAGGGTGCTATATGAGCACTTTTTGAAATTTTGCTTTTGCACCATTTATATGATGGGTTGAAGTGCGCACTTTTTCTGTTCTACTTCGCGATTTTTTTAAAAAGAAATTAGTGAAAAAAATGAAAAAGTGGCTTTATAGCACCCTGTGGGGTTTTGTTTTCAGCGCTCTGTGAAAATTTTATCCAAAATATCAAAAAATAAATCGTCAATTTTGAACCGCAAAAACCTCTACAAATCGTATTTTGGACGAATTTTGTCTATTGTTTCGTGCTGCCAACCCAAGCGTTGCGGCGCAATGTACGGACTAAGATAATTTGGTGGCCCTATTTCATATAATTTCTCGTAGATAAGTCGTTCTGCAAATAGGTACTCATAATCGCGATCGCTGATACTCCTCGATTTTTAAGCCGTTTTACTTCCCACGCCATTGGCGAGGAGGTATTGTAATCTCTAAAAATTTCTAAAATGAGACGTTATGTTTTTTTAAGTCATATGACATCTACATCACGAAAAACTGTATCACTCATTATCAACTTGGAAATTACCGCTCGGATTTTTTGAAATTTCCACACGCGGTTACTAGTATGCCAAAGCTTTGTAGTTTTAGTCCAGTGGCAACGGTGCTATAGGCAAAAAAGAAAAAGTAACAATTGCTGAATTCCGTTTTTGACGTTTCAGGGGTTCCTAATCATTGACATAAAAAAGTGTACTGCTTAAAAAGTGGGGGTTGAAATCAGTGAAACACGTTCTATTACTAAGTAGCTTTTGATCGCACTGATTACAGGAAATTTAAGTATCGAAAATCCGACGAATAATGTGCTCACGATTTCAAAAAATCGGTACCTGCTCTATAGGTTTGACACGAACAGCCAACAGATCTGCAGCTACCGACAGTTGGGAAGAATAAATTCGGATATCACTCCAGTCAAGAATAGGGGAAGATGTGGTTATTGAATGACAATACATAGGCAGCAGCGGTGGCCGCAGTAGTAGACACTTCGGTCTCCTGATCAGTCGCCGTGCGCTGTGCGGGTTCGAGTCCAGTCCCAGGAGAAATTTTTCTCTTGGCTATGGATGTTGTGATTGTCCGTAGGTGGTAGATGTTTTCTGATTGTCGAACGCGGAGGTACCACCCGGCGGTTCTCGTAGGCGGAGCCAGAATGTGTGCATGTTGCATGCACACGTGTTCCCTCGCCAGAGTCCGTGTGGCGTCCCCCCTTTTGCCATGTACCCCCTATAGCCCCACGGTACACAATGGGTGTTTAGGCCTTAGGCCTTCGTGGTCGTTGGAATATAAAAAAAAAATCTGGACAATATGATCGGTATTCTAATTGAACTTGTAATAATTAATATGCACTATTCGGACTACGAGAGAATTGTGAAAAGTATGTGCATTTATTCCTGTAAAAATAGTCATTTATTTTGTTAAATTTTTCCAAGACCATTGAGGAAAATACGGACCTGTACAATCTCGCTTCTGGGCATGTTGTGTTTTGTCTGGCCATAAACAGGCTACGCTTATTTGTGAATCGCATTAAGGAAGGACCCAACTTTGCGGATACTAAATAGTTATTTCCATGAAGTGCAATGTCATCAGATACACATAGGTTCGCCAGAACCGTTTGAATACTATTTGGGCTTTTCATGGAATGAGCATATCCACACACGGTAGCTTTACTTCTGTCTAGCTCTGGTGTGAAACTGATTGATAACTGACTATAATCGGTTGTACTTTACAGTATATACAGGGTGTCCCAATATTTTGTTGACATAAAACGCGTTCTAATATTTGACCTTTAAGAAAAACTCTAAATTGTTCAAGAAGAGTGAAAACCACTCTCACCCCTACATAAATTATAGCAGAATTGTTTGTCTCTTATGAAAATCAAATATACATAATTTGTTGCATATTAACGTAGACCTTTCAAAGGAAAGATATTAGTATGACATACTGTAAGCGTTTTTTTATCAGCCTGGTCTCCCATTTTGTAAGTAGTAAATATTTGAGAGAATGTAACAAGACGACGCTCAGTCGTCATTCTGCAACTGCCACTTTTACGTAAGAGTATGGTATTAATACATCATTATTATCTCCATGAAGTTGATCTTTCTTACTTAACCTGTTCAAGAAATACTGGACTTTTTTTAAAGGCTCTGTTTACACACATCTCAAAAAAGCAGCATCAATGACAAACATACAACCGGAACGAAAATTTAATGTCCATAATCTCATGAGAACTTAGTGCAACCGGTGCACTTCCTGAGGTCAGCCAAGACGCTGGACAACTGTCAAGTCTGGAGCATGGGGCTTAAGAGGAGAATTTCCCCTTTCGGTCGCGACGCTCTAATTTACTGTGCGGTAAGCTGCGACGCACAGTTACCGCTACCGGTAAGGTAATACAATATGCAAAGTTAAATTGAACGCTAACAGCTATGGGGCCAGCGCCCGCCAACAACTTTCTTGGACTCAGTTTCCTTGCCCGCCTGCCATAAATGAAACATCGTAAGTCGCTGAGGATTTGCTATACTGTGGACCATGCAACCGCTCGATAATCAAGCTTCCATATTGTCAAATAATAATTACCGGATTGCACTTGAATATGAATGTTCTTCAGTTGACATAGCGATGGCATTGACTATATAGTGGAGTGCTCTTATGTTTACACCTCGGCACGGGTATCACGTATCTTGAAAAGTGACATTATGCCAATTTTTTTGTAGGTTTTTCTACAAGATATTAACTTGTTGTACGTGTTGCCTAAATGTCATGAGGCTTGTTATCAATCATTGGCTCTGATGTGTTGCGCAGTCACTTTTTCTTATCCACTCTGGAAATTACATATACAAATTTGCTGAACTTCAAAAATGAGAGAGATAAGAAATAATTATATTCAGTGTACACTGTCGCATTACAAACCATATACGAGTTATGTCTTTTAAGTTTTGCATACTACAACTACTTCTTCTGTCTCTGTTTTTAATTTTCGCGAAAGTAAAGAAATCGTTAGGACTTAGATCGGGACTACTCGTATATGGAGGATGGTCCAATTATTCCACGTTTTCTTCCGTTAAATACTGCCTTGTTTTTTGGGCTGTGTGCGAGCTTGCATTGTCTTGGTGGAGGATGATTCTTCTTTCGGGGTTGATTTTTCGAAGCTCGGTGATGACTTTTGGCAAACAAATGGTGGTATATCAATCCGCAGTAACAGTTCTTTGCTCATTAAGAGGAATTGTTGCAATATGACGCGCTTTAGACACAAATGTCGCGACCGTCTTTTCCGAAACACTTCGAGAACGGATGACTTTTGTTGGCTCTTCTTCACCTTGGAACACCCAAACAGCCGACTGTCGTTTATTTTCTGGTTCATATTCATTCACTTTTGACACCAATTAACCCTGGCTGCTTTCTGCTCTTCAGTCAACAGGTGGGGTATCCAACGAGAAACTAATTTTCTTACTCCTAATTCTTCCGTTTTTGGTGCACCCACCCTGGGATCGTCGCTAAGACTCACCCGTCCACGTTAGAATTTTCCATACCAAGGAGAAATTGTCGACTGATGTTGTAACGCTTCCTTTCCGCAAAAAGTCCAGAAAAGATGGAATGCAATGAAGATTCCAACTTTTCTGCACAATCACAGAAAGGGGGTTACAATTAGCTTCCGGTAGCTCAGTCGGTGGCATGAAGACATCTACAGGCGTGTAGCTGTGTGTCGACCATGGCATGGCTAGAGGATAGAAGAACAAACAGAACACAAAAATTTAACAGATTTTATTTAACAAAAAAAAAGCATTTCCATTACATTACAATTTTACAGTTTTAAAGAACAAAATAAGTTTTACATCTTTGGCGCTGCTATAAAACTATCAACTTATCTTTCGCTGGTCCATTTTGACTCGACTGAAGCGAGGATGGCCAGGTGCTTGAAGTGGAGGTCCCAGTTATGAGGGGTGACCTCACATATAGTGGCTTCAAAACCAGTTGTAGGCGAAGTTGAACTTAAAGGCGATGGCACTGCCAAGGCACAAGCATGGGTAAAGTGATAGGCCAAGCAACGCAAAGTCAAAGACTAAGGCAAAAGCAAAGTCAAAGACAAAGGCAAAGGGAAAGGGAAATAGAAAGAGAAAGGGAAAGAGAAAGAGAAAGGGAAAGGGAAAGGGAAAGTGAAAGGGGGTGGCCCCAATCATTTTGTCCTATACGGACACACATTCTACAAAATTCTAGCACATGGTGCTATATGACCTTGTGCTACAGAGAAGAAAATTCTTAGCTCTTGTTCGATCGGCGGCTCAAGTGAAAAGGAAGCGCGAGGAAGATCGCAGATCAGGAACTCCGCATCAAGCGGTCCAAGCGGAAAATTTTCCAAGTAAAAAAGCTAGAGATGGGATTAATGAAATGATAATCCAGAAGTGATTTAATAAATACGATCGGACGGTGAAACCGTTACAATGTGGCGCTTCGTTGCCGAAAGCAGACAGTAACTCAGCAAGGCATTCTTATTGCGATGATTGTCTCTGAAAGTTGTAATGAATTATCTCGCGAAAATGTTCTCGGTTGAGTTCCATTTTTTTAATGACTTGGTGACACTTAAAAATTCACTTTAGTGGGAACACTGCACGTATTGTTGCGAAACTTTGAATTTAAGTTTACTAAAGAGTGAGGTTAAGATTCAGTACTGACGTTCGATCCGCGCGGCCTACTATGTTTCTATATGCAAAACTTAAAAGACATCCCTCGTACATGCCAACAGTAATTACACACAACACGGGCGCGGTGATGATTTCCCGTAATTCTCCTCAGTTTTTCGTAATTTATAACTTTGAACATAACCTCTCCTCAGAAAGCACAACATAATAATAACCCGTCGGGCACAGCCAATAGATAGACTTCATATTCAGTAATGATTTTCAAACACAGCAAATATCACTGATTTTATACACATGCAGACCAATACACATAATCAACCAGATGCGATCTTGCTATTCAACCAACTTTCTTCTCAGAGATAAAAGCTACAGACAAGGACCACTCGCTCTCACTAAACATATGTAACCAATAATGCATGCAGTTTAGTTGAGTGATTTCTCCATAGATGGAGGTTCACAACAATCCTAGTTAGCAAACGTGGAATGACTGTTTGCATCCTAAAAACTGCCTAGTTTGCAAGATGACATCTTATAGGTTTTTTTTTTTGGCGTTTATAGGTTTTTTACATGATACCCGTGCGGAACCTGGCTTAACTAAATGAATGTTTGAGATTCTTAGTGAAATTCATCTGAGCTTGTGCCGAAGTGCCGCTGGAGTCTATGGACGGTGAGGTAATAATAATAATAATAAGAATATTTATTCACCAAACGACAATTTGTTAGAGATCGTATCGGGATGGTACCTCAGAAGCACACTATAACGAAGTCTGTTACTGACACGGGCAAGGTAGAACAATAGCATTTGATCATGCCAGCAATGACCTTATATTGGTCATCGAGTGTAGCTTGAAGATTAATGCTTGACAAAGAAGCCTCTAACGGATCTAAGTGCAGGCCTAGGAATTTTATGCTTTGACAGCTATTTGTGATTATGGACGAATTTACCTCCTTTGCATCAAATTGTCACAATCTCTCTGTCTGTTATGGAACCTCAGTACTACTATTTTTGAAATTTGTCCGAAATGAGTATCAAAGTGTCATCCGCATACATGGTGTGTGTGGCTGGCACTGACAGATTATTATTAAATCGTTGATGGGTATTACGGAAAGGAAGGGACCTAATACTGATCCTTGGGCGACACCGATGTTTATCCCCTACTATCTGAGGAGATATCATTTCTGGAAACAAATTGCTCTCCATCCCCGATACATTTTGGAAATTTCAAGATGACCACTGGGCGCCATTTTGAAATATTTTCAAGGGGAATGCGATGCGATGTGATACTTCATTTCGAAGCTCTTCAAAATAACCATAGAATATGAAATTACTATCCATCAAAATGGTGGACTAGCAGTCATAGTTGAACGTTCTTGTTCATCGAGTCGCTAATAGGTCACTAACTATTGATCAAAACGATATACGAGGTCCGTAGATTAAGTGATGGGACTGGCAACGTAGCGTTCGATCTGGCAATACTGTATGCACCGGGTTGCATTTTAACACTGTGGTATAGGATTCGGCACCAGCCCTAATTTTATTGGTCTATTTCAATTTATTCAACCAATAACAAGCCGGGTGCCGAAATCACTACCGGAATGTTAAACAGTGCTGAGCATGGGGTCAGAATGTTATCAATTTAAATTTAAATTTACTTACCTTCCGCTAAAAATACGTAAGATAATAATCAACGCACGTTGTTTCCTATTACGATATTTAATGATTTTAAAATTAATAATTTGGTTTAGCAATAAGAAAAATCCCATGAAAAATTTAAAATTATATATTACAGAAAATAACTGAATTTAAAAAGAATGCAAGGAAATGTAAAAATCTAAAAAATCATATACTTTTTTTGGATTTTTGTATAAATAATCCGCGGGTGGAAAAGTGGTATTTTCCTCCCATTTAATGTAAGAAGCTAAATTCTAATATCTATACACAGAGTGTATTTTCTCATTCAAGTACAGCATTTATCATTTCAGGGAAGAAATTATCACTTTTCGTGAAAAGGTAGTAGAAAATAAACATATTAAATGTGAATGTTTATTGGTCCGTTCAAAATAAACAAGAAAATTCAAAAAACAAGAATATTCAAAAATAAAAAAGAAAATTCGAAATTAACAAAATAATACTGTAATAGGTTTTAGTGACCTGTTCCATGAGACTAAATTTTGCTTTACATTGAGTGCTTCTCTTTCTTTTTCTTGGTGCGCCTTCTTCCTTTGGTGACCGACCAATCGGTAACCTTTTGCAACCCCTTGTAATCCCCACTTATTTCGGGTCACTCATGAAGGCAACCTCCCCGACCAAAAAACTAAATTAACACAAATACTCCAGATTTGCCTTAAAAATAATTTCATCAACTGATTTCCTCTTTTGAAGTCAATATTTTTTCATCAAATTAATATGGGACTACCCCAGAGGCATTTATACCCTTTCATTTAAAAAATAATTATCATAATCGGATAAGCCATCTTGAAAAAATCGGTAAACACACACAAAAAAATATAGCTGACCAATTGAAAACCTCCATCTTTTGGGAAGTTGGTTAAAAATATATTTTGCATTCGTTTAAACAATATTATGCCCTTCGTGCGCCTTGAATTTTCGAAGTAGGTATTCTGAAAATTAGTTCTAACCCAAACAAGAACAATCTAGCTCGAAACATTAAAAAAGTCTAGCTCCAAAAATAAAAAAGCTACGGTCGTGATTAGAATCAAGTAACTAATCCTTTCCAATAACAATACACTTACCTATATAGAAGGCGACGCGGATTTGCGAGACCACATTTGAATCGCCAAGTTGTAAGAGTTTCTACCTCATAATCTCTCAGCCACTGCATAGTGCCTTCTTCGTCTGTAAACTTTCCCCTGTATATATTGTTTTTTATTTTAACGCAACCTTCCATTGTTCTGCTCTACTCGAAACGTATTAAAAACGATGACGCTTGAACTTTGAGGTTATAATATCTAACGTAAACTGCGTAAACGATAAAGAACTTCCTTACGCATCGGCGACCTTCGAAATTCCGAACTGACTTCGGTAATCCTCAACATTCGGGTAGTGATTTCAGCACTCGATATATTAGTAGAGGCAATTTAAATTGATAACATTCTGACACTGTTTTCAGCACTGTTTAACATTCCGGTAATGATTTCGGCACCCGGCTTGTCATTGGTTGAATAAATTGAAATTGACCAATACAATTAAGGCTGGTGCCGAACCCTATACCATAGTGTTAAAATGCGACCGGGACCAACGCTTCCTGTATTAGACACGTGGGCACCCATGAAAGGAAGAAAGGGCAGCTAGCAATAAGAGCTGCCATCAGTTTATACTATTGACCCGTTCTGTTCAATCTTATATACAATATCCGCCAATCGAATTTCAAATTCATTAAGCTCCCCAATTGCAATTTCATGCCGGGTTAATATATATTTAATCATATTTGGGTCATTACGAATAATTATAGTGCCAATAAGCTCATTTTTTGAATTGGTAATGTTAATTAATTTCAACGTATAGGATTCATGAATACCTGAATACGGATATTTCATCAAATGTATTTATTGTAATTGAACTCAGCATAGTCCATATTTGACTTCTTTATCGGTGGGTTTCGGAGGTTTTGGGATGAGCACCAAGCCAGCCTCCTTCCACCTCTCCGGAAAGACTCCCGTTCTCAAGCCTCATTCATCACAGACGGCACGATGTCGAGTATCTCTTTAATCAGCGCTTTCACGATCTCGTTTGGAATTTCATCTAGTCCTGGTGCGTTGCCTGTTTTCAAATGCATTGTAGCTTCTTCCAGCTCACTCGTGGTGAGCTCTGGTACGTTCGCAATCTTCTTAACTTTCCATTCGGTGGGTGAGCAGCTCGAAACAGTCCCTCTGCAATTGTTGCTCAGCATCCAGGTACGATACGTCTGTGAGTTTTAGCTTTTCCATAGCTATTTTGTATTTGTGACCCCGAACCTTGTTTTCCAAGTCATTTAATAAGTCTTTCCACATCCTTTGTTTGGAGTTCATTATGAGCTTTTCTAGTTTTTCTTGGTACCTATATTGATGTTGTTTTTGTACTCAAGCATCATAACCTTATTCCTTGTTCCATTTGCTCTATGGTACTTTCTATTTTCTCTTGTTATTGTACAAGGTGGCGCATCGAAAACGAAACAGGCGCATTCACTGGCAGCTTAGTTTTTTTTTGAAAAACGCTCAGACCCGTCGATTTGGTTTTCGAGGGGAACACAAGTTTGGCAAAAAATTACGTTAACACGTGCAGCCCCCTGGGCGGGGGTGACACCAACCCTAAAATCTTAAATGGAATGGGGGGTCGAGTGATACCTTATTTTAAAGGTCTTTCAATTCCCTTTACAATGATGTAAAATGCATGAGCTTCAGTTCAGTAGTTTTGAAGATTTATAGATTTAAAGCTTAAAGTAGACTTTAATAGGTACATCAGATTAGTTTGTACTCCTTTCAGAAGAAATTTGACTAAAAGAATTTTTTATCATTTTGTTGTTGAAAATAGCTATTGGAGCGTTTTTTGTGGCAAAGTTATTTCTTGAAGAGAGATAAGGAAATATCTCGTACTTATTTTAAATAGGAATTTAGTACATAAGTTTGCGATTGATTTGACCAAACTTTGTTGCTAAAATAACTTGTAACGCTTTATTGCATAAATTAACCATGGTATATTCCACAGCAGAAAAAGTTAAAATTATTGAAATCTTTTTCGGAAATAATCAGTGCGCTAATAGAACGGCATAAATATTTAATGAGCGACAAGAGAACAGTAACGTGGATCGAAAATATGTTCTAGAACTTGTAGCTAAATTTCGGGAAACTGGGTCAGTCGCCAATAAAAAACGCAACATTGAAAATCCCATAAGGAACGAAGCAATAGAAGTGGGGGTTTCATTTTCTATTCAACACTTGCTTTTCCGACGAATGTTCTTAAATGGCGTAGTAAATCGTCATAACTGCCGATATTGGTCCGATTCTAATCCCAGAATTTATCATGAGGTTCATACACAGTAGCCACAAGAATCAAATGTTTGGGCATGCATTTTTGGAGATCATTTAGTTGGTCCTTTTTTTTACCTGGAAAATTGACCGGTGAAATGTATTTGGAATTACTGGAAGACGCCATAGATCCTGCATTAACAGCCATATTGCGAATAGGTTGATGTTCCAACATGATGGTGCCCCACCACATTACGCATTACGTGTTCGACAATATTTAGATCAGACGTTTCCAGATCGATGGATTGGTAGAAGAGGTGCGATTAAATGGCCCCCAAGATCGCTAGATTTATCACCTTTGGATTTCTTTATGTGGGGTCATTTAAAAATCAAAATCTATGCTACTCAGCCAACATCATTAGAAGACCTGCGACAAAGAATTGTGAATGGGTGCCTTCAAATTACTCCTCAAATATTGCAAAATGTGTGGCAACGTTTTGACCAAAATCTTTATTATTGCATGGAGAGTCATAGTGGCCATTTTCAATATTCTCTTGCCTAACGGGTCAGTTCATTCTTCATTTTTAAATTACTTTGCTGCCAAATGTATTGATCTCCACTAATGATGATGTATTAGTTTTATTTAATCTTTAAATCAATAAATTTTCAAAACTAGTGAACTGAAGTACATTAATTTTATATCATTATAAAGGGAATTGAAATACCTTTAAAATAAGGTATCACTCGACCCCCCCCTTTCCATTTAAGATTTTGGGGGTCGTGTCACCCCCGCTTAGCGGGCTGCACGTGCTAACGTGATTTTTTGTCCCCCTCGAAAACAAAATCGACGGGTCTGAGCGTTTTAAAAAAAAAAACTGAGCTGTAAGTAAATGCGTCTGTTTCGTTCTCGATGCGCCACCCTGTACGTATGATAGTTAGGCATTCTTTTATTTTTTGGGCTATTTCATTATTCCACCAATACTTTGCTTCACTCACTTTACCATTTTTGTGAGCCACGCCAGAGGTGTTGTCAGATGCTGTTATGACTACATCCTCCAGCAGTGGAACTTTGACCTTGTAATGATCCAGTTTCGTGTTCCATAGGGCTAACTGCAGATTTCCGGCGAATGATTTAATTTTGCTCAATTTATCTTTTACCAGCGGATCTTATGTGGCTGAGGTAGTTCATGTTTGTTACTTGTTGTTTCAAACATAATGGTCGCTTAGGTTTTCATCATCGAGTACGTTGAAGTTTTGATTCTACCAGTCAGGTTCTCACAATGTCGATATACGATGTTTCACTTCCTCTAACAAAGGTTGGCCCGCCACCATTGTTTTGCTATGACGAGGCTTCTTGCTGCGAGAATTTCTTTTGTGTCAGTCATCCGGGATCCCCAGGTTGTGAACTTCTAATTGAAATCTCCACCCACCAAGGACTGCTCTTTACTGTGGTCTATGAGAGGTTCCAATTAATTCAGTCTTTCTACTTTTTCCATCTCTATCTAAATCATCCCTTTTCTTGTATGTATTCTCTCGATAGATATTTTAACTGTTTGGTTATATATTCTTATAGCTGCGCGCTCAGCTGCATTCGATTTCTGTGGACCTCTTTCTATTACTTTTTTATTTGGTTCCGAGCCCAGGGCAATGTCAATCGAATTTTCTGTTGCGAACTGATCCAGCAAACCATGTGCCGCTCTGCACCTGTTTAAATTTGCTTGTATTATCTTTATCTTCATTTTGGTGTTGTAGGGGTGTTGCTTCTATCCGTTCGCCTGGCTTTTCTGTTTCTGGCAACCTGAAATCTCTCATACTCCGTGCTGTCATCCTGAGGTCGACATAAAGCAGGCTCATCAGTTTTCTTTGTCATTGTTACAAGCGTCGCCTGTTTGATCACAGCTGTGATAGCTGATTGCTGTTTAGTAATGAAATGAAGCTATGTCACTACTTCCCTGTATTTTAGTCTTTTGCAACGAGCTTGTCGTCTACACATTTGAAACACTTCTGCCTTGGTTCTCCTTTGCCTTACACTGGTAATCAGCGTTGGCAAAGATCTTATGGCATCTCGCTGGAGAGACTTTTTCACTTATTCCACTTCTGCTCCATCCTATTTTAATCCGTCGGTGTTCCAGCAGGATACGGCCAAGCCCTTGAGTTCCATCAGGGCAGTACAAGGCCCCTTCCCACTATTAGGTGCTATGGGCTCAAAGACTTGTAGTCCTGCAACGTTTTGTTTCTGCAGAGCCTGTTCCACAGCTTGACGGACCCCTTCCTTATTCTATGGTTTTTCAAGGTCGTGCACTATGATTACAACAGTCCCTTCTGGTGCCTTGGCCACGCTACCTTCGACCTTGTCACGTGCCAAAATCACGTAACACTTTTTTTTATTTGGATCACTTATCAGTAATTTGAATTTCTCTTTAAACATAGTAGAGTTGCCATTCGTGGACCAAACCCTTTTTAATGATTTTCTTTTGGCAAATTCCATAGTTTATTGATTTTATAATTTCTCACGTATTATATCTGTCATTCTCAGCGACTCAGTATTGTGTTGAAATCTTTTGGACACGAATGTTATAGTATTATTAACGACTATCTTCGAAATTTTCTTATAAAATATCGTTGTACCATCGTAAACAGAGTTGACCAGCGCGCCACCTTGTGCTTCCTACACCAACTAGCCGTATATGAATGTTTACGTTCCTATCAAGATACCTTCTGTTAACATTTGCTTTACTATCAAGATACCTCCTTTACCGGCTTTTATCTGCTCCTTTTGATTTTCTATCGAACGTGCCTTCTTCAGGGCCACTTATTTGACCATCTTTTAGGGGGTTGCGGGCGCAGAAGGTCCAGCGCCATTTTATTTTTCTTTCTGTTGTAGTTTTGGTTGTGTGTGAGAGTTGTTAACTTCCAGATTTTGAGACATTAACGCCCCGAACACCAGTGTATGGAGTAGTACCCTTTATTTTGTACCTTACGTTTATATGTGTTGGTTTGGGTACTACCACACTTCCGTTTTCCAATGGGATTTTAACCTCCAGCGGTAAGTTCTCTTTTGTATACCATTGGACCACGTCCATTAATGCTTGTCCTGAAGAAGTTCGTTCAATGTCTGATTCCTTTGAGTGAAAATCTATTGCGGATAACCATTCACAATTCTCCAGCTTTGTTTTGTAGCTGCCATGTAGCTGTTTCGCAGCCGATTTTGTTTAAAGACATCTCTTCCCTTTGATAAAAAACCCTGATGTGAACAGGTAAAATATCATTTTAATTGAGTATTTTATTGATATTAATATTTTGATTGTTGCTGACTAAAATTCTTAGAGTGTTCTTGATTTTGTTTGGCATTTTACGTATTCAAATATAGGGTAGTACCTACATGTCACTGTCTTTTGGGCTTACAATATTACATTGATCATCATTTTGAATTTTGAGCTGACAACTTATTTTAGATCAAGGGATAACTTTCTCAAGGTATATTTTTATCTTTTCTACCTTTGTTTTAAATTTCTTGTCAAAGAGAATATATATTGAGTTTTCTGCAATTTTTGAGTGTTTTAAATGTGTAGTTCTGTCTCAGATATAGAGCAGATAGTAGATTTTCAAGCAGTTTTTTTCTCTGTCTCGGGTTTTTTATTCACTAAGTTTTGGAAACGAGGCAAGCAGCCCCTACCTGGTGACGTTCCTTACGTCACTGCTCACTACTGGCCACTGGTTTTTGACCTGAGCGCTTATGAGCTGAGGACATCTCAGCTGCCCCTAGAGCTGTAACTGGAAGATCATTCCATATAAGACCATTATCCAGATAAGTTTAGGTTTAGGCGTTAAACTTTTTGTAAGGCCTATATTTGTAAAGCCTTCGTACGTGTACCATGGTAAACGTTTTACAGGATCAATTATCACGGTCTATTAATTTTATTGTCAGGTAGTCTTGAATAATATCCTTACTTTTAACTTGCACTCCAGTGGTGGAGCATATGTGCTGCTTGTTTTAATAATATATTGTGATCCTTTTTTTTAATATCTTGTTTTATTTGGCTCTCTGGGTACAAATAATCAGGTTTCATCATTACTATTAGATTCTTTTCTTTGTGTGGCGGTCAAGCAAAGCAAGTGCCGACTGACACCTCGGGGATTTGTGACTTAATCCGTCTTGAGTCACTGGCGCTCTTAACCTCCCCTCTCCGGTTTATTGAGCTAGGGCCTAAATTTGCACGCCACTTGATAGCTGTTTTGCATCGACTGACCCTTAGATATCATTTGTAGTGTTTTATTAATTAATCTAAAAAAAGGAAAGAGGAATCATACCATCATTTCCTCTTATTTATGTAAAAAGGCGTGGCAACCTGCATCAAAAGCTTTTAGCAGCACCTTCCTTTTTTTCTGCCACCTTCAACTCAATTTCACCTTTCACGTCAGTCTTACATTGAGCACCGATGCACCTATTTCTAGTAAATTTATTTTTTGCCACATTCTCCTAAGCGTATTAGAGCTTTCACCCGGATCTGTTTTAATTATAAGGGTGTCCTGTTCCGCCCTGTCTTTCGGCTTTCCCACTTTGTGGCCGTGTCTTGTCATCACCTGCCTCCCACTATGAATCTCGATATGCTTCCACTACCCCGCCTGAGGTATTCTGCATACAGTTTATTGTGTTTGAATTCCAGCGCCCTGTAACATGTTGGTCAATTTGCATTAATGACGAAACGGAAATAGCTAAGCAGTGAAATACTTACAATGTCAGTCAGTAACACAACCAAGATAGGCCGTAATTCGATCAGAAATGTTCATGTTCACAATTTGCTGCAGTAGCTGAATAACAGTAACCATTAAGGAGACAAAATATTAATTTATCAGGTGGTAGCCATTTGAGCCAAAAAAAGTAAGGTTAAGTATTTATAAACACTCTCGTCGAGTCACAGTTTGGTGCAGTGCTTGGTATGGAGGTGTCATTGGACCTTACTTCTTTGAAAACGGAGGTAATTCTTTTACTGTCACTGACGAGCGATACCTTGATATGGTGCAAAACTTTCTGGCACCTCAAATTCAACAATTTAACCTGCAAAACATGTGGTTCCAGCAGGACGGAGCAACTTGTCACACAGCTAGATAAACAATGAATCTTTTGCGAAAAAGGATGTTTAATTTGTCGATTTGGTGATGTCATCTGGTCACCAAGGTCATTGTAATTAACGGCTCCTGACTTTTTTATGGGGATTTTTGAAAAATAGAGTTTATGCCAACAAACTAAATACTGTCGAGCTGCTGAGGAACAATATTACGGAAGCGATTGAAAATATTCCTCCCGAAACCTACCAAACAGTAATGGAAAATGAAATCAAAAGGGCTCAGATTTGCGCGGCTTCTAGAGGCGAACATTTGTTTCCATAGAAGATCAAGATGAAAGATGAACGTATTTTACTTACAATTCACAAATATTCAAGATATAAATCAGTCAAATACATATCGGCCACCCTGTATAATCGAACAAACATTAACATTCGGTCAGCACCCTATTGCATCTCCCCATTATCAGAATAAGTTTTCCATTGAAAGTTTATAAGCTTTATGGGTTTTTCGATGGTTCGTCCGCTTATAGCTGTTAGCTTGTTAACATTTATTTCACAAGATTATATGATCTGCCAGAAATATTGAAATATCACAGATGTCTCAATCAAGCCGATGGCTGTGCGTCCCTCGCTACAAGGTGCAGTACTATCGAAGAGTCTCTAACAAAAGACATAAAGATAATGGGTAAATATTTTCGTATGGGGAGACTCCAACCGAATGCCCGAAGAAAGAACTGTGCTGCTTCTATCTCAACAACAAAGTCGCTGAAATAGATCTCCACATACGGTTTGAAAGCAACATCATTAGGTAGAACAAAACATCGAAATATTCATGCGAGGCACTGGATAGATCCATATCTTTTAAAGAACATCTGCCGAAAATTTAAACAGTGGCCTCGCACTCTAAAGGCGCAATTCCACGGAGGCAACAATGAACGACATGTGACATGCTACTTGTTTCCTAGTGTTGCCTCTTGTTGACGTTCGACAGTGTTGCCAAAATTCTATTAATGCCGCATGCGGATTTTGTTTCCCTATGTGGCATGCGCTTTGTCGTACATGAGTGTAACATGCGTCTTCACGATTCAGTTCAGTTTAGTACGTCATGTCATTACAGATAGTCGCGGCGGCTGCTTATTTAGTAATTTCTTTAGATCGGAAAAGAAAAGGAAAAACGCCAGAATATTGGAGAAGAAATATATACGTAGAAATTTAGTACAATTTGTACAAGAACTTGGTGGTTGACGACGATGGTTTATTCCGAAATTTCACACGGATGAGTAAAAACGATTTTCACTAATTACTTGAAAAAATCTCACCTATGATATGATACCAACTTTCGGGAAGCAATAACGCCCCGCATGAGATTGCTAGTGACATTAAGATATTTGGCTACGGGTGATCTATCGCTTATGTATCTATTTCGGATATCTGAACCAAGCATTTCTCGAATACTTCCTGAGGTTTGCAGAGCTTTGATGGACTTTCTAAATGATTTGTTTAGGGTAAGTAAAAACATCAATACATTATCATTTTTTTATTATAATACTCGTAATAAGATATCAGTTTTCAAAAATATAAATAGTATGCCGTCAAACAAAAAGTCTGAGGTATAAAATTAACAATACCATCTATAATAATGATCATAATAATATCTGCATATTAAATAAGGACGTTATTGTTATTTATACTTATCAGATTAATGTGGATAATTATGTGGAAGGTTCATTTATAATGAAATCCATAGTAAAAACAAAATGTAACGTTATCGTTTCCAAAACGATAAAAAATGTGTAATAAACGTAACGAGATCCTAATTCTAAATAGGTACATTATTATTTATGTCACTTTCAAAGGAACCTATGTATATTACGTAAATAATTATTTGAAAGATAACTAGGACGTTTTCATTTATAATGAAACCCGTACTGAAAACAAGGTAACTTAATCAAAAGAAAAATACAAATAGCAGCTTAAAAAGAATAACCTCGGGGATAACTAATAAATAATTGGATGAGGAATATGAATCATCTGAAAAGGAACTATAGTAGCACGTCAAATCGCTGCGTACCTTATCCACTTGGGATGAATTTGATGAGGTTTCTGGATGAACAACCGAAATAGTATGTGGTTGATATCCATCCGGCTTAAGCTGCTGAGTAGGCGGGTTACGTTCAGGCTGCAATTCAGTCAGTTGTTGTGATGTAGCAGTTGGTTCGTCATATTTCCCCATATCTGAATTGTATCGTGTTAATCGATTACATTTTTGGTGTACTGACTATACTTTCAATGCTTTGAGGCTACATGCTCACCACAAACACTGCTGGCTTCCTTTCTATCATTAACACAATTCTTCAAAATAGCATATGCCTCATCCGCAAGTTGATCTTCCACTTTCTTTCTCTTGTTACCTTCAGAGAAGATTTAAACACTTTTCTTGGTGGACCAGATGCTGTTGATGGATCTGATGGGGACGTAACTGACGATTGTGATGATGAATGAAGCACGTCATCAACAATTTCAGTATCCTCACCGGATGCAATCTGTATATCAGAATTGAAAAGAAATGTGTCATTAAAATGTCATAAAATGATTGCAGATACAATCAAATTTGAAATAAAAACTAACAGTATGAGTTGGCTCAAGCAACGCTGCAATTGCCTGACCCAGAGCCACTTCCTGGTAGCAGTTAACTATCGCCTTATGTCATATTGACGGATGATGCGTTCCCACTACAGGAATACATCATGAAACCCTTCAATGGCCACCACGACAAAGGCACTTCTCAAAGATTGTACAATTGTACAATTATAGGCATTCACGTGCTCGAAGAGTAGTGGAAAATTCATTTGGGCTGCTAGCAAGGGTATTTCGTGTATTCAGGAAACCACTAATGATCAACTTGGAAAACGCCAAAATTGTCACAAAAACAAGTACTTGCCTCCATAATTTTTTTAGAAGGAGTAAAACATCGCGATCATTACATTGTCCTCAAGGAACCTTAGATAACGAAACGCAAGATGGAAAAATTATTCCTGGATCATAGGTGATAATGGTCTGCAGAATTTGCCAAATAGAGCATGAAGGGCATCTGTCGAAGCTAAAGAAGTCAGGAAGGAATTCATCAGGTATTTTCAATCGGATGAAGGCCGTGTGCCTTGGCAGGATAATTTCGCCTAACTTTTCATTTTTTACGCCTACGTTTTTACTCTCATAATTATGCTGTTTGGATATATGTTTCAATATACCTACTAATGACATAAATTTGTGAATTTATATTTAAATAAACTCACCTCAATGTCCCCTTCGAGCTGTTGAAACCATAACCAACCGCAGACAGAACTGTTTCGGGCTCATTAGCCCTTTTCAGTGCGGTATGTTGTCTACTACTGGTAAGTCAAGGAGACAGCTGGACAAGAAGCAATCAATTGTATACGTCTAAAAGACTGTACGCTAGCAAGTGGCCGTAGCCACCAACTAATTTTGCCTCATCATCGCATAAATATCACATCGAGTTAATAAAGCAAGACATGCTATACGTCAACTAAACTTTATATTGTGGCCAAATATTATACAAAGACACATTAAACTAAAAATACATTAGACAATTGTACAAAACATTCTGTTATATGGATGGATGGTATGGTAAATGACAAAACTGCACAGACAAAGAGTGGAGGCGACAGAAATGGAATTCTTCCGATAGAGCTGCAAAGTTTTCAGGCTACACGGAATAAAGCGAAGAGTAGAGGTTCGAAGATAGGTGACGGATGAAATTGAGAGACGCAGATTAAGGAGGTACGGTCATGTGAACAGAATGTATGATAGTCGGTGGCCAAAAAAGATCTTAATTTGGAAACCTCCATTCAGAGGGATAGGAAAAGCAAGTCAGACGATGTATATACAGAAGAAGCCGAAAATATGACGTTTGGAGAGATAAAGAGGCATGGGGGATACGATGCAAGAAACGGTAAAATTCTAACCGACTTCACTCTCGAAAATTTCCAACGAAGAAGCAATGTAGAAGAGTCACTCAGCATTACCGATGCATGGTCTGAAGGATGAACTGCGGGGCAAGATAACAGCATATATCCATGAGACACCTAATTTTAACCTGCAACGCATAACCTACACTCTATATAGGTTTCAAACTCGTCAAGGCAAATGCGCATACTTCCTGCAGGGATGGGCAAGCAAATATATCCTCAGTGTAACTGCGATTAGAGTCAGACCATTGATCATAATATTCAGGAGTATTGTACAAGAGCCTATAATGATAGCCCCGGCGACTTTCTGTTTGCAACCCCAGAATAGATAGATTATATTAATAGACTTAATATTTGTAGCCGCTCTAAATTTTTTGTATTGACATATCTTACTCTTTTTACTTATAATGTGATCTTAATCACCATAGAATGAATAAATGTGGCAACAGAAACTCGCCCAGGCCACACAACTTGGCATGACGAACATACTGACTGGGAAAGTCACGGAGATTTTTTCCCCAGCTTTCCTTGGATACGTGGACTATCTGGTCGTCATTATCTGAAGTAATCCACGTTGGTATGAACGAGCGTATCCCTCTTACAGTGCCTAGATCCAGGTCTAACGGTTGATTAAAAAAATCGTGCGACACTGCTAGTCAACAGAAGATCAAGGAACATCTAAACTTCTTAGAACACCGCAGTGTTGGGACCAGACAAACCAATGTTGAGTCTACAGTATATTCAGATAAGAGATAGACCGGACATAAACAAGACCACGTGATCATCGAACGCTGTAACATTCGGCAGGGACGTATTAAGAGTCACGCAGTACATATTTTAGATAGTAGATGCTGCTTTGCGTAACTTTGTAGTAAATTAGCACAATTCGATATGTATACGATTGGTGATGAATATAGGATCGTGTGGGGGTGGGGAAAGAAGTATATAATGATGTAAATATACATAAGGGTTTCAAAATTTTCGCTTCGATTTCCAGCTTCGGATGCCGCCTGATGTTTGGTGAAATACAGTCGAATATAATCTCAAAATGGCGTTTAAATTAGCCTAAATTAAAAATAATCGTATCTCTTAAAATTGTTTTTAGAATATTGATTAGTATATTTTTTGATTTCTAGGTAAATATGTAACCAAATTAAAACGTTCAAAACGTAAAAAAATGTGCATGGTTGAACATTGTCAGAAAGTAGATTCTTGAATAGGTTTTGCCAAAATGGGTTCAAAAATGTCAATAATTAATTAAAAAATACAGTAGCTTTATAATTACTTATAACTTACCGAATTTGATGAACGACATCTTTTATTGGAAAGATGAGCTTGATGAGCTTTCATCATCGCTACTGCCTGAAGCACCAACGTCAATAATGAATGGCTCGACTTGTTCCTCTAAAATATTGTCCAGTTCCCACATTCTCTTTTCAACTTTGTCTTTCACGTGCTTAATACAGTTTTCCCATTTTTGCGCTGTTATTAATTCTAGTGCTTCTTTGAAAAGTCCTTTGAGGTCACAAAATTTAAAAGCTGTATTGTGCTTAGCTATAGAATTTTTAACCTCTGCCCATATGAGCTCAATGGGATTGAGCTCGCAATGGTATGGAGGTAAACGGAGCACAGTTTTATTTTGACTTGCTGCCATTTCGTCAATGGCGTATTTTTGATATTCCGCCTTGTGATCCTTGACAATTCTTAATAATTGTACTTTCAGCATTGCTTCTTCAAAGTTGATATTTTTCGAGCGGAGCCAATTTTGAACATCAACTTTCCTTGAAGCCGTTGTTGGGACCTTCTCCATTCTTCGAGAATGATAAGGCGCATTATCCAACACAATTACTGCGTTTTCCTCTAAGTTCGGTAAAATTTTTGAAAACCACTGTTCAAACGATTCGCCATTCATTTCCTCGTGGTAATCTCCAGTTTTCTTAGACTCAAAGCACCATAGACCGTCAACAACAAATCCATCCTCACTGCCAATATGGCAGATAATGAGCCTTTTCCCTTTACCTGGAAATCGAAGTACTAACTGGTGTAGATTTATTTCAATAAGCGAACCTTTTTCAAATGTTTTCATCACATTCAGCGAAAAAACATTGAGACATGAGTACCAGATTGCTATAATTGGGATTATTTAGTCATATTGAAAGAAAGAATATTGAACGTCGTATGATTGCTCACATCCTCACTGCCAATATGGCAGATAATGAGCCTTTTCCCTTTACCTGGATATCGAAGTACTAACTGGTGTAGATTTATTTCAATAAGCGAACCTTTTTCAAATGTTTTCATCACATTCAGCGAAAAAACATTGAGACATGAGATTGCTATAATTGGGATTATTTAGTCATATTGAAAGAAAGAATATTGAACGTCGTATGATTACTCAGCGCTTCACAATTTAATTTAAAGTTATAAACCTTTAAAAAATGAATGATCAGGAACCTGAAATACGCGCAAATATTAATATTAACAAATTATAACTTTATAAAGCTTAGAGTATGAATTAAAATGATTAGAAATATTAGGAACGGTACACAATATAAAACTTAATAACTTTTTTTAAGTTTATAATATTCGACATATTTTAAGATTATATTAAAAAATTATTGAAATATCGAAAACACATAAAAACATGGCTTAAAAAAGTTCTAACAAATGAAAATGACAATAAAACATCCACGCATTTTATCGAAAGTTATAAAAGTTTTGTTACTTGTAATATGTTTTATCTGCCCCCTGGAATTAATGTTTAGAACCTTGTTCCCAAGGTTTGAAAAACATCCGATTGTTGTCTATTACTCGTATTTACCTGCTGGATTTTTTAATCCGGTGAACAGTCCATCTAGAAAGGCCCTCCTGGATGAAGTTACAGAATCATCAACCCATACTTTACTTGTAGTGTGTCCTGCGTTTACCCACGTTTCATCAAGGTAATAAATCTTCCTGTTTTGGTTTCTATATTTCCCAATTTTTGTTAAATAATCCCTCCTCCATAGCACAATTTCTTCTCTATCCAGTAGTAAACTATTACGACCCCGTTTTTTCCATTTGAAATTTAAATGCTTCAGTAACGCATGGAAAGTTGATCGTTTGAAATTTGGCAACGTTGTATCTCCATTTATCTCCTGCAGTACTTTATCTATAGTAGGTATTTCATTCCTAAAGAAGAATTCATGCACTTTCCTCCTAATCGCATGCTTATCAGCTTCATCCAACGATTTAACGATTTAACAATACTTTTGCGATGTTTACTGGTCATTGGCTCAGAAAAGGTGTGATTTTTTTTTGAATTGTCTTAACACATTAAACACTGATGCGCGACACACCCCAACTTTGTGAGAAACCTTCACAACAATTTCTTTGATGGTTGATGCCTCGTTCTCCTCGCGCTCGATCTTTGAAGTTGAGTCATTAATTTTCAGATAATGATTGTAGAAGGAAGATAAACCAAAATATGTGTGTAAAAATAAAAAAAAAAAAATGTTTACCTTGTTTTATAAAGTATCCTCCCGACAAGTATTTCAGTGCGGACCTGTATTTGATCGTCTTAAGTCACCTGATTCACGAGCCCGTTGTACTACATTAACAAAGGCACGAGGGGTTGGTTGCACTCGATTGGGAAAACGATCCGCATAAACATGTGCCATTTTTTATTTCGTTTGAGCCTCGCAACAGATACAACTATTCACTGACACTGACTGTATACAAATGAATGAAATAATTCGTTCCAAATTCTTTCGCTTTTTTGTTTCCGATGCGATGAACCGATACGGCGGATTATATCCGTTGTCGCCAAACACGAGCACATTGAGACAGGGCGGTACTCAAACTTCCAAAGGGCTATAACTTTGTTACTTTAATTTTACCAGAAAAATGGTAAAGGAAAAAAACATTTCTTTTGATCAGGTCTACCCACTGTTAAAATAAATGACTCAACTTCGAAGTCACCCTGTATATTCAAAATGACCTCTTTCATTTCTGCACTCAGGTGTCTTTTTTTAGAGCGTTTCCTAGGTGGACTACAGGAGTTTACAACTTCATCGGCAGTATCTGTACTACTGGGCATTTTGCGCAAGCAGTTGATAACAATAACAATCAATAACAAGGTATAACAATAGCAACGACAAACTCAACAACTTAATAAGATAACAAACGAAAACGTCCAAAGAAATATCAAATTGCAATGATGCACACGACATACGTAACACGTCTGAACCTGAATGTGACTCTGCCTTGATACGACTGCTCTGCCGCTCGGCATAGGCATTTAATTGCGAATTGACCAATGAGACGGCGGCGTTAGCGTGAAAATCACCCGAACCTTTTGTTTACATCCGGTCTATCTCTTATCTGAATATACTGTAGAATAAAATATAATGAAGCTGGTTGCAATGCCAAACACCAGCATGATGCAAAAGTTAGACACGCGGTAATGTCTTAGAGCAATGGCAGTCGGCCTTTCTGGAAACTCGCCAAGCCGATTGAAAGGAATTTCTCAAATAGTAGCCTTCCACTGCTTACATGACAGAATAGAACGATTGCAACTGATTCCGGGACTCAGCCGCAAGTGCTTTCCAGGATATTCGCTGCCAACTCCACCAGGAACGTTCATTGCCACGTTCGAGTGCCGTAGATTTCTAGGATTCTCTACACTACACGGACATTGTACCGTCAGACGGGTGCTCTTGTCGTTCGACATCAACAAAGTCTCAAACTGATTTCTGCTAATGTGCTGGAAAGATATTCAGTGGAGCTGACTCCAGTTCTTTCGCGCCTTGTTCAAATATCTTGTAAATCCAGTACTTTGCCAGTTAGAGGTTTGCTCATATTCAGCCTGTCTCCAAAAAGGTCTTAGACGAGCATTTGGAACTATAGACATATAGTTCTGCGTTACGTTATTAGCAGGGGAAGTACACAGATAGAGACCTTCTAAAGTATAACGAGCATCACGGCTTGATTAGCGACAAACGCCATCTTTTATGTCGGTATTGAAACATCGAATGACTTTGATATTTACCAACCTAGTGATTTGGTTATACGTGTTTCTGAAACGTCAATTTACTACAATTTTAGTCGTGAATCGCTTTACACCGCAACAACGCGCCGAAATAGTCACAATGTACGTTGAAAATGAATTCGCTCCTCAGCTTCGCTAACGACAGCACTCTGAACCTTGACTAACAACAAGCACCCGAGCGTACATTGGGTTTCGAAGGATGGTCAAGTTCTATCAAGAAGTCTTTTGTTGCAGCACGTCCACATGTTCTCAATGCAAGGTCGAGATAGAACCCAGTCTCAAGAACTGCCCATATATTTTGCTGCTACAATTCCTACTACACAGTCCATATTTGATGGTATTCAGAAAAGAGCTGTCCGACTAATCCATTACACTTCTCTCACGGACGGTGGGTGATCTGGATCGGTGCCTGTTAAGCCTTGTACATCAAGAACTGGTCGGTGCGACCTCTCCTATATCCCTAGGGTGTCGTGATTATGAGACAATTTGCCTGAAGAGGCTTTCGATGAGCAAGGTGTCTTGAATCTCCCAATAGCAGTCGTGATCCCTCGGTATTTATTTGTCTACGCGTCTGCATGAATATAAAAAAATCGTACAAAGTAGATCCCGTGTTTATTGGGGAGTGCAAACAATATGCTTCGTCGAACCGGGAGTCTTATAGAGAATTACGTGATCAATCGAAGTTTTTCAATAGCTCCCACCGGAGTAGATAGGGGACGGTCTAAGAGCAAACTACCTCTGTATCTGACACCAAGTTTATTATGGACGTTCCCACAAGGTGGACGAGTCATCGAGCCCCTTGTAAACTATAGAAAGCGTTGGAAGCATTCAAAGTAACAAAATATGTATGTATATCTACCAGATATCAAAACTCACTTTAAATGCAGCTTTTCCGTAGACGCACCAAAACTTGGGAAACGGAATTTGTTTGGAATTAATTCCACCTCCACGTTTTCACTTCAGCTTATACAATAGTTTTCTTCTCTTGGTTGTTAGTCACATAACCGGATATCAGACATTTTGTTTTCTAGAAATATTTTACGGGAGGGCAAAAAAAACAAGCGAAGGGTTGGAAATTAATCTGTGGCCGTTCTGATTATGTAGTCCTATATCATGCCTGATAATCGGGACATTCAGTTTTGATCATGAAGCCAAACAATAGTAACTGATTGATCACGTCATAGGATGGCCAAAATCAGTGCAGTTTAGGTTTCGTTACATTTCCTGGCCCTCATAAATATAGCCAAATTCAAAATAAATTTAATAACATTAAGAACAAGCCATACGAAAAGACTTTCTGCTAACTGCGAACATATCCAAGCATGAAAAACATAGGACAATCATTGTCCTTTTTTTTCGTCTAAGTTACCGCAACACTACTTGCCTTTCCTTATACCTAATCATAATATGATATTCTGGCTACAAATACAAATTTGCCAACTCATTTCGGTCCCAAATTTAGTCTATGATAAGCTTTAATAAATGAATTAATCATTATTTTTAAATTTTACTTGATGTATTTAATCTTTTTCAAAGGGTGGGCCATCCTTTGGTTTCTTTTTTAAATTGGTATTAAAACTACACTCTTCAATAATATGTAACACTCGATACTTTATTCGAAAGAATATACCTTCCGATTATTTATGGAAAACAATTTCAGTTAAATGGCTGCCGCGGCTGGCCTGAAACCCAATTTTGAAGCACATGTTCGATAGTTTGTTGGTCTATTTCATGAATACCTCGACGGATATTTTCCTTAAGAACATCAATCGTTAGTGTAACAACGGTCCTTAACAGTACCCCATATTAATTAATCCATGGGCGTCAAATTACAGCTGCAGGCTGGCCAATCAACGTCTTCAAAAAGGCTGATAACGCGATGACCGAACTTAGTGTGTAAAAGATCGGTTGTGTTGCGCCATCCTGCTGGAACCAGAGATTGTGCAAGAACATGTCGTCTAACAGTGACCACAAAAAACTCCTCAACATGTCTCTATAGCTCTCCCCGTTTACCGTCACGCTATTACCATCTTCATATTTAAAAGAGTAGGCGCCAATAATCCCACCACTCCAAAAGCCACACCAAACAGTTACTCTTTTTGGATGCATTGGTTTTTCTTTGACGTCATGCGGAATTTTCGCAAAGTTTCTGCAACACAGCCCTCAGTTTGAAAATGATTTTTCAATATTTCCCACCTTTATACAAGATTAAAACGATTCATTGCTCACAGCGGCAGTTTGACACAATATATCTTTCAATATGTTGAGCATGGAAGTCTTAGCATCTGTCAAAATAATACCAACTTAAAAAACAACTGATGGCCCATCTTTTACATGTTCGTAGCTAACTTTTTCTCAGAGGAGCCAACAGAAGCGAACATAATTCTTTATTAACTAATGACAGCGTTTCGTGGGAAGTGTATAGTAAACCTACCTTATGCCTCAACACACAACGCCAGTCAAAAGATAATAAGAATTACATGTATCTCATCCTCTACATATTGCTCTTTCTTTCAATCGTTCTTCTACACATCTACACAGCACAGCAAGAAAACTTCACCAAACCGGTTTTGCACAGCTTATTCAAAATCAGACATTTTTGAGAATGTGCTTGTTCGTATTTCTTCGTTACCTTTGTAGAAGATCATTCAAAAAATATGACAGGTATTTTATATATATATATATATATATATATATACACAGGGTGACTTTGAAGTTGAGTCATTAATTTTCAGATAATGATTGTAGAAGGAAGATAAACCAAAATATGTGTGTAAAAAATAAAAAAAAATTAAAAAAAATGTTACCTTGTTTTATAAAGTATCCTCCCGACAAGTATTTCAGTGCGGACCTGTATTTGATCGTGCGGTCTTGGAGCATCGTGATGCCGCGTAAATAAGAATCATGTCCACAAGTTCAGCATTTTCGTAAACATGTGTCATTTTTGATTTCGTTTGAGCCACGCAACAGACACCACTATTCACTCACGCGTTACCGACTGACACTGACTGTATATAACTGAATAAAATAATTGTAAAAACATCGTTCCAAATTCTTTCGCTTTTTTGTTTCCGATGCGATGAACCGATAAAGCGGATTATATCCGTTGTTGCCAAACACGAGCACATAATATTATTATTGAGACAGGGCGGTACTCAAACTTCTAAAGGGCTATAACTTTGTTACTTTAATTTTACCACAAAAATGTTATGGGAAAAAACATTTCTTTTGATCAGATCTACTCACTGTTAAAATAAATGACTCAACTTCGGGTGACTTCGATCACGATGTTTTTACTACAATTTTATTCAGTTGTATTCACTCAATGTGTCAGTCGGTAACGCGTGAGTGAATAGTGGTGTTTGTTGCGTGGCTCAAACGAAATAAAAAATGGCACATGTTTACAAAAATGCTGAACTTGTGGACATGATTCATATTTACGGGTGGGGAGTCTTTACAAAATGCTGCCACGGCATCACGGATTTATGCGGATCGGTTTCCCAATCGAGTGCAACCAACCCCTCGTGCCTTTGTTAATGTAGTACAATGGCTCGTGAATCAGGTGACTTAAGACCTCAACGGGGAGGGCATGCCGGTACTCCAAGACCGCACGATCAAATACAGGCCCGCACTGAAATACTTGTCGGGAGGATACTTTATAAAATAAGGTAACATTTTTTTATTTTTTTTATTTTTACACACATATTTTGGTTTATCTTCCTTCTACAATCATTATCTGAAAATTAATGACTCAACTTCAAAGTCACCCTGTATATATATATATATATATATATATATTTCTTTTTATTTCTCAATAAGGCACACAAATGATGAAATACGCGCAATTTATGTCGATGATTTCTGCCAATGTTTTTTTTTTCAATTAATGCTTTCAATTTTTTTTTTTTGAGAATGAAGTATTGAACAATGAACATCTTATACTGCGTTTTTGAAGACAGTCATTTGAAAGATCCAATCATCAGCGAATTTGATGAAATTGCAATTTATTTAGAATGTTCTTTACTTTTCAGTGATCCAATGCTATAAAAAAAATCGTTGACAATTATGTACATTGTCATCACTATCAATAGAGACTTCGCCCATGATCCTCAACTGCTAATTCCTGCTCGCTATTCTCTCCCCGGTTCATATCCTCAAAGCTAATTGCAGTAATTAGGCCCGCAGAATTCATCTTTGCCTATAGACTGTTCCTTTCAATTTCTTACATTTCATCTGTCACACTATGATATTTACATATCGCTATATAATAGGTACAGCAACCTCTTTTGATGAGCTCCGTAGATGTTCATAATGGAGCCCTATTTGTTACTTTTAATTACACTATTAAAATGACGGTAACTTTATTACACCTCTAGGCGGTAGCAGCCACCATGACTGCTTTTCCTTCCTCCTTGTCGCTCGGTTCCTTATTTGTCTTTGTCCCGATACCAATGAATGATACTTTAATTAAAATCAGGGAGGAAGGCTTTTTGATATCAATACATCTTACCAGGTCAATTTATTTCCCCAGAATATTGTACTGCTTGACACTCAGAGAGAAATTTGGGGTGCTGCGGGCTACTGGTAACCAATACAGATGTTGACATCTTATGCCGGCCACACACTGTCAGGTACACCTGACAGGTACGCCTGAACAGTTACACCTGTCAGATGTATATGATAGTGTGTGGCGGGAAAAACTAGCCTCTCAGACGACCTGACCACTGATGAAAATTCGATCAGTTCTGCCTGACAAGCAAGTAGACTTGATGTGTGTGTGGCGGTGAAACCGAAACAGGTCTCAGTCTTTAACAATCCTTATGTGGACAGTTTAAATTCTTAGTTAAATTTTGGAAAATGTCGCAACGAAATAATGAAGTTCTTAGCGATTTCATTGGAATTTATAAAAGTGAACCTTGCTGGTGGAAAGTGAAAGATAATGACTATCGTAATAGAGACAAGAGAGATGCTGCATACAGGAAATTAGTGAATAAATTGAAGGAAATACAGCCTGATGCAAACAAGACCTTGTTAAAAAAATCAACAGTTTGAGATCCAACGTTCGAAAGGAGCAGAAGAAAATTGACTCCTCACTGAAATCTGGCGCCTCAGCAGCTGATGTATACAAACCTTCCCTTTGGTACTTTGAACTTTTTGATTTCATAAAGAACCATAATAATCCTGGATCATCGGTCTCAAATTTATCCCCTGAAAGTGACAATCATATGGTAATGAAAACATGAATATTCTATTTGACACTGTTCATTTAAATCTATAAATAATTATCTAGTGGCACTGGTCATTCATGGGATGACGCAATACGGAATACCGCGTTGTCATTAAATAAAGTCAAATGCTGGTTGGATAACAATTTACTTAAACTTAATATCTCTAAAGCTAACTATGTGACATTTTCTCCAACAAATGCAGGCATGCCATTATACCACTGAACATTAATTATAAATGATAGTGCTGACACTGTCGAAAGAGTTGAAGTTATTAGATACTTAGGAATCATTGTTCACAGTAATTTAAAATGGCAGAGTCATGCCGAGCTTTTGGCATCGAAATTTAGGAGAATTATTCATAAGTTTTTCACTCTTAGGAATATTTTAAGCAGCAAGAGTCTTCTCTCAATATATAACTCGTTTGTGAGGTCTCTACTAACTTACGGAATAAGTATATGGGAAACCGCATATACTAGTACTTTAAAATTATTACAAACCACGCAAAATTATATTGTCAGGACTATTTTTCGTATCCCATGTAGGTCAAGTTGCAGATTCGTTTACAATGAAAATGATCTTTTGAATGTTAGAGGTTTACATATTTTTGCTGCTCTGAAATTTGTTTACTCCAGCAACAGTGTTCCAACCAGCCACGCTTACGAAACAAGAACTAAAATAAATATAAGTTACACTTATATAAGAGTGAATGAATCTGTTTGCCAAATATGCATAAAGTTTGATGGTATTAGGTTGTATAATAAATTACCCCTAGAATATAAAATCATCTCGAAGTATAGTTTCAAAAAAATAATTACGAAGTTCATCTTAAATAACTTTGACATGCTTGCATCGATTGTAGCTTGACTCAACCCAGTCATTTCGTTTCTATCTAATGTTTTTATTTTTTTTTTATTTTTTTCTATATACATTTGCTCATAATACACTTTATGACCATTAGCCATGTATTGAATTTGTATTTTGTGTGACACACACAAGCTTATAGCTTAGTTGTCTATTCTTTTGTAGTAAATAATGCTGTTTGATATGGTGGTATGTTTATAGTTTTGATATTATATGAATTCTATATGGACAGTCTATATATGTGGAAGTCTTAAGTAAATAAATAAAAAAAAGTCGAGTTTTATATTTGCTTAGGTAGTTAATTAGTCCATGATGTAAACTGACAAACTTGACAGGTATACATGAAGAGTGTATGTGCTCCTGGTAGTATCAGGTACACCTGACAGGTGTAACTGTTCAGGCGTACCTGTCAGGTGCACTTGATAGTGTGTGGCCGGCATTAGGCGAATGGTGCAGTCATTTGTATATTGCACGCCTAAGATACTAAACTGATGTTTGTCACAAATTATTGTAACCACGAATGAACACACATTACACCGACGAATACTTTCAGGGAACACGTGTCTTATGGTGTGACATCACATCCATGTTACTCATTTCCGTCTTTTTTTTTCTTTGGAACCGTCGGTTGTCAATCCATTGGTGGAGCAGTAGCGACGAAGCTGTTAATAAAAAAATAGCGTCAATTATTTCTACTCTGTACTACCCACGTAACGCTGTAATCAGTTCATAAAGGATTTTGTTCGGCACAAATTACCCCATGCTTACAAAGGCAAGTATATCAAAACTGTTAAATGGACCAAGTCAGTTAAACATTCACACACTAGTTCATAGTCCCCCACACATTCGACAACGTTGCAATCTAGGATTTCCTACCCTGCCTCACCAACAGTACCGATGATCTGCCAACGTCGCCACTCGATAGCCATGGCAGCCGCATTCCATCAGATCATGACGCAGGTATATCCAGAGACGCGCGTGTTGAAAATATGTATCATTTTAAGTTTTAAGAGAAGTATATAATGTGAAAAATCTACCTACTAGGCACGTAGAATTAGCGGGATCGGTAACCTTTCAGTATATGCTTGATAAATTGACATGTCGTCCCCTAAAACTCCCAACCCTCAATTTTGTTTTCGGCAACGAAGCGCCACATCAGTCGACAATTTCCCGTGGTAGGGAGAATTCAAACGTTGACGGGTGAGTCTTAGCGAGGATCCCAGAGTGGGTGCACCAAAAACGGCAGTCACCCAGGAAAACGTCGATGCTGTACGCAAACTCATAATCGAAGATAGACATGTGACATATCGCGAGATTGAGGCGTCCTTGAAGATCTCAAAGACCTCAATTCAAAAAAATTTACATGAAGAATTAGGAGTAAGAAAATTAGTTTCTCGTTGGATACCCCACCTGTTGACTGAAGAGCAGAAAGCAGCCAGGGTTAATTGGTGTCAAAAAACGCTTGACCGTTTCAATTCTGGAAACTCAAAAAATGTGTACAACATTATTAGTGGTGATGAATCGTACACTTACTGTTATGAACCAGAAAATAAACGACAGTCAGGTGTTTGGGTGTTCCAAGGTGAAGAAAAGCCAACAAAAGTCATCCGTTCTCGAAGTGTTTCGAAAAAGACGGTCGCGACATTTGTGTCAAAAGCGGCTTATATTGCAACAATTCCTCTTAATAAGCAAAGAACTGTTACTACGGATTGGTGTACCACCATTTGTTTGCCAAAAGTCATCACCGAGCTTCGAAAAATCAACCTCGAAAGAAGAATCATCCTCCACCAAGACAATGCAAGCTCGCGCACAGCCCAAAAAACAAGGCAGTATTTAACGGAAGAAAACGTGGAATTATTGGACCATCCTTCATATAGTCCTAACGATTTCTTTACTTTCCCGAAAATTAAAAACAGACTGCGTGGTCAAAGGTTCCAGTCACCAGAAGAAGCAGTTGACGCATTCAAAAATGCCGTTTTGGAGCTGCCAGCAAACGAGTGGAATAAGTGCTTCGAAAATTGGTTCGACCGCATGCAGTTGTGTATTAATCTTCGTGGAGAATACTTCGAAAAACAATAAAGTCATTTAAAACTACCTACCGTGTTGTTTTATTTCCATATGCAAAACTTAAAAGACATCGCTCGTATACTTCCACTATGCGCCACTTCAACTTTAAAGAAGTATCATTTAATGACGCTTGAGATGCTAAAAATTCTCTTAAAAGAAAGAACTCTATAGATATTTATGATATGAGCACTCTTTTAATAAAAATGATCAAAAATCAAATCATAATGCCTCTAACCAAATTAATAAATATTTGCATTGAGTGTGGCATATTTCCGGACTGCTTAAAACGTGCAGAAGAAAAAGAATTCTTGCAGACCATATTCTGTGATTTGAGCAAGGCATTTGACCGTGTATCACATAGGTACCATCTTAATCAGAAAGCTCAGAATGTATAACTTCGAAACAGCTTCTTGCAGCCTAATCAATTCGTATTTAACAAATAGAAAACAGTTAGTGAAAATCGGAATTAAAACTTCAGATGAAAAGCATATTGAACATGGTGTACCCCAGGGCTCAGTTCTTGGGCCGATTTTATTTCTAATATATACAATGATCTGCCACAAAGATGGAAATTATATACTATTTGCTGATGATGCTGCCATCTCAGTTAGATCAAAAAACATTTCTGAACTTCTTGAGAAAAGTGCGATCGCACAGTCGAATGCTAAAAACTGGTTTGATGCAAATAAGCTGACCCTGAATGAAAACAAGACAGTTAATATGATATTCTCATTGAAAGATCGAGAAACACAACATACATAACAAACAAAATTTCTAGGTATACACGTAGATAAGGAATTGAAATGGGACGTACACAGTAATGAAACAGCAAAAAAGCCAAGAAAAAACATTTACCTACTTAGAAGCTTATCGTACTAGTTGAATAGTGATACGTTGAAGTCAGTTTACTTTACCCTATGCCACTCTTTGATATCATATGGTATCTTAGTTTGGGGTCAGGGTGCGGACTGGGATCGACTATTCTCTATATAGAGGCGGGCAATTAGGATATTGTATTCACTGAATTATACTGACGATTGCAAACAAGCATTCAAAGAATTGAGGATACTCACATTGCCTTCAATATAAGTTCATGAAGCACTAAACAGTATTTAAATTGCTGTTCGCATACCTCACATACTGACTATGATACAAGGAGTGCTGGGAACTTAAATATTCCTTTTGTAAGATTAACGAAAAGTCAGAAAAGTTTAAAAGTTACTGCACCCAAATAGTACAATAAATTACCGCTGAAAATCAGATCCCTAAATTTAAATGCCTTTAAACAGACAATAAGAAGTTTCCTGGCTGAAAATGCTTTTTATTCATACCATGAGTTCTTGAACTTTAAATTTTGATACGTGCTGAATCTGTTATTGCTTGTTAAATTATTTGTATTATTTCACTGTACCTTTTTATATATTATTATATATACACATTTGTCATCTGCAAAGTGGATTTAAAGATTATTATCTATGTATACTATAAACTTTTTGTTACAGACTGACGTGTGTAACTACAGTATGTACACTAACACCAATAAAATATTGTAGTGTATTATATTGTATTGTATTGTACATCATTACATTGATGTCTCAAATGTAAATTATCATTCAACGTCAACTGTCATTGTTTGTATCCAAGCTATAAATTGTTATTTTCTGATGTCAACGAAAACTGACCGTCCTCCACTATAACTGTAATAAAACGAAAAAACAATAGAGGGCGAATAACAATAATACCATTTAAAAATTGCCAATAGTTCGCCAACTTCTTCGAAAAATTGGTACAGTAATCCTCTTATTCTACAGGGTGTCACAGTCAGACGTGGGAAGGAGTTTTAATAAAATTCAGACTGTGGCATGACTTTTATGTGACTTTTTCGACACCTTAAGGAAAATAATTCTGGACGACATAAAATGCTTAATTTTGACTGTTTGTAAATAAACCTGGTTCGAAAAAGTTGATATTTGTAGAAATAAGCCAGTTTTTCTTTAAGGCGGCTCCGACGCAGTGAGTTTCGAGCCATTTACAAGGGTTCAGCTGCTTCAAAACTGCCACTCAATTTTTCAATATTTTTCACTGAAATTCATGCAGTATGTTGAGAAGATAATTTCCCAGGGTGCTATCGGAGAACTTTTTGAAATTTTGTTTTTGCGCAAGTTTTATGATGGGTGGAAGTGTGCACTTTTTCTGTTCAACTTCGCGATTTTTTTAAAAAGACCCTAGTGAAAAAATGAAAAAGTGGCTCTATAGCACCCTGTGGGGTTTTGTTTTCAGCACACTGTGAAAATTTCATCCAAATATATCAAAAAGTAAAGCGTCAATTTCGAAGCGCGAAAACCTCCACAAATCGTATTTTGGACGAATTTTGTCTAATGTTTCGTGCTGCCAACACAAGCGTTGCGGCGCAATGTACGGACGAAGAAAGGACGTATTCAGATAATTTAGTGGCCTTATTTCATATAATATCGCGTAGATAACTCGTTCTGCAAATAGGTACTCATAATCGCGATCGCTGATACTCCTCCATTTTAAAGCCGTTTTACTTCCACGCCATTGGCGAGGAAGTATTGAAATCGCGAAAAATTTCTAAAATGCGATGTTATGTTTTTTTAAGTCATATAGCATCTACATCACGAAAAACTGTATCACTCATCGTCAACTTGGAAATTACCGCTCGGATTTTTATCCAATTTCCACACTGCCAAAGCTTTTCAGTTCTATTCCTGTGGCAACGGTGCTATAGGCAAAAAAGAAAAAGTAACAATTGCTGAAACTCCGTTTTTGACGTTTCAGGGGTTCCTAATCATTGAAATAAAAAAATTGTACTGCTTAAAAAGGGGGGGTTGAAATCAGTGAAACACGTTCCATTATTAAGAAGCTTTTGATCCCAGTGATTACAGGAAATTTAAGTAACGAAAATCCGACGAATAATGTGCTCACGATTTGAAAAAATCGGTATCTGCTCAATACGTTTGACACCAAGAGCCAACAGATCTGCAACTATCGACAGTAGGGAAGAATAAATTCGGATATCACTCGTCAAGTATAGAGGAATTTAGCGTGGAACTTTAAAATTATCGATATGTCAAGGAAATATGTTCTTGAGAATGATAATTAGGTAGATTTTATACCTGTATTTTCATTTGAATTTCATGACCCGTGAAATGTACCCATTTCGCCGTTACCTTCAATTTGTGTTCTGCAGTTTGTGATGTTTTTCTGGATATAAGTAGGACATAATTGCTTAGGGTGCTATCAGAGCATTTTACAAAATTTTATATTTGTGCAAGAATTATGGTGGGTTGAAATGCTTACTATTTGTGCTCAACTTCTTGATATTTTAAAAAGATCCTAGTGGATAAAATCGAAAAAGTGGATCGCTGGCACCCTGTGGACTTTGTTTTTAGCACGCTGCAAGAGTTTCATTTATAAATAATAAAAATTAAACGTAAGCTGTGAAGTGCAAATCGGTTTTTGGGCGAAATTCATTTACTGTTTCAACCTGCCAGTCCAAGCGTCGTGACGGTGCGTTCCGACTAAGAAAAATGTATTCAAATAATTTTAAATCTTTCCTAAAATAAATTCAAGAACTCAAATTCAAATTCGTTTATTCATGTCAATAAACACAATTATGTTTACAAGGGTCATGTGGTAGATGGTAACAATTGAACGAGGGTTATAAAAATATCTTATGCAGTCAAAAGAAGAAGAAACAGTTAGATAGTTTTTGCAAAGCAATAAATAGGTAGGCTTATACCTGTCTTGTCTACTGTAACAGGTAGATGGAGGTGATGCTGCCAGAAATAGATATGTGCGATCAATAAACAAACCACAAGATTGAACTGCCGTGTCCAATGATTTTTGTATTGCCTTTTTTTATTGCCTTACTAGAAAACTCTGTTGGGTATATGATAGAGTTTACTAGAACTTTACAGCTTGTTGTCTGCCTTCTTATACAAACTTCACCACATCGAGACGCTGTCAACCTTATCCTCCGTTGAAGACGCCACAAAGTACAGTCCTGTGTTTTGGTGACTTGTTCGATCTGCAAAATCTCTTCGTTACTTTTTTTAAGTTTTCCTAAATATTTTCGCTTAGCAACCTCCAAATCAATGTAGTTAATGTCAGGTTTTTGACTGAATTCGCCATTCATTTTCTTTGGAATTGCTATCCGAATTGTTAGTTATTTTTATATCAGCTTTTTTTGGTCTGAGTTTCTTTTCAAGATTATTGCGTTTGAGTCTTTGTTCCATCTTAGTGATAAAAGCGAGGTTGGACTTAGCTTAGCACGCAAATGAATTTGGATCACATAGACAGGCCGCTCGGTATTGTGGCTCACTACAGCTGCAGCAGATTTTCCATGGTATGACCTCTTCTTGCAATAATTTATTAGCTTACTCCCCAATGTGCGAGTATTTTGCAATTATAGAGTTGAACTGCTCCACACTATTGTTGTCCTCATCATGAATTAAACTCACTGCATTCGTAATTAAAATTGTGGCATATGACCTTTTATTGTCCATTATCAACCTTGATAAAATAAGGTACTCAAGAACAATCACACCAACAAGTGTACACCACAACAATTCAACAACACAATATCGACGAACAGTAACCAGGGTAGAACAATACTAAATGATCACTTGCTGAGTTCCAAAATAGGAAACGATTTACAGGCTAGGTCGCTTATCGAAATCCGACTCTGTTATTATAAAAATTTACCTCGGTACGCACCCGCAGTCATCCTCTCCTCTTTTAAAGTAGCGCCGACAATCGTCTAACACCGGCCCACCCACGTTTCCTTTTCACCCCCCCCGTTACCTCAGGAGATGGTACTCGTGATTGTAGGAGCCCCGTTAGTCGAATGCTGAAAATCTTGAAAACCGCAAGACTTTTAATAAAACAAACTTTTACCAACTAGTAGGTCATGACGTGACCCATCTATAGTTGCAGGGCTATCCTTCAATTTCGGGACACCCCTCATATCTTGATGTTTACAAGGGTCTTCACTGAACCATGACAAATACAGTTTTTAACTTCCATCTACTACGGAGATCCGAAAACGGCTCACTTGATAACATACTCACGACGCAGCAACGAATGATCCAATAAAGAACTCGTTAAAGGAGTTATAGGTTTAATTGTAGCACGTTGTTACAAGGATATCAGGCAAATTAACTGGCATTCAGTGGCTCGCAGGCATAAAGTGCAATGCGTTATGCAGATTACAGTCGCTGCTGCCGGACATACGTAATTACAGGGCACATACACATACAGAAATTATCCCTTGCTGTCGGCCTGGGTTACACCTCTATTTTCTGCGGAAAAATAGTAGGCTACTAAATAGACCGCATAAAGAAGGGTGAAAATGCCGTTGGCTTTGATTTTTATGTAACGCTTGGCCAGATATTAGTTGAGGTAATGTAAAAACCAAGCATTGCATGACTTGAACTTTTTTACCGACTTAAATAGACAGATGATTGAAAACTGTCAGTAGCAGTGGTGCAGCTTTCAAAATTTGTCGGGGGGGGGGGGAGGCTACCCTATTGCGGTGAATCCCAAATGGGGGATGGAGGTCGAGGCAAAATGTTTGACAAAAGAGAGTAAAACGCTTCCATTGGATAAAAAGATGTATATAAATTATTACTACATTTAATGCTGAAGGCAAGTAACCCATATGAGCACTCAATCCGCCAGTAAACCCAACTATCAAAGATTAAACCTGATTTTCTCTATAGAAAAATCGCAACAAAGTTCTTACAAGCCGGGATCTCCAGGATTGGAATACGGATTTCGTAAAAAAAAATCCTGTCGGTAGACCTTGACCTCCCCTCATGGCTTAAAAGCATTTCGTCCAATGCGCTCAGCGCGACAGAAACTGGCTAATGTAGAGGTGATTTGATGAGATTCAAAAATATTGGTTATCAGAACCTGCTTTATTTTGATATGAGTTTTAAGTTCGATTGATGCGACATGTTGCTTCTTATATAATGTTTAATAATTTGTCTTTCATTAAGTTTTTTATAGTGCTTTTCATAATGCTCCACCTCTACTGTATTATATCAGCAAGCTCAGATTTATAGTGTTGTAGACGTTGATAATCTATTGGCCATATTATACAATGATAAGTATGACAAGTCATGTATGCAGAAACCGTACAACAATTGCAAAAAAAGAGAGCACAAAAAAACTAAACATTGTAATTCAAAAATTCATCAACATGGTAGACACATTGATAGAACCGGATGTACCTCATTCGTCTTTTGAATTGCATATAGTTCAGCTAACGGTTGGTCTTAGGCAGCGTATTCTAAAAATTTAGATTTGATGAATTTCTCGCAGATATATCTAGTCTACAACATGGGTTCCTCGGGACTCCAGCTTGTCTTGTATCATAGTTGTCGATTTCTGATTGGATTGTGAAGCAGTTTGAGTGTTCTATATATGTAGAAAAGTGTGAAGTATATAACGAAACTGATGCATCAGATGACGGCTTTTATACGCCTTCATGGAAAGATGTTTCACAGAAGAAAAAATAGATCGAAGTAGATTGAATCTGTACTTTTATATACATCATAACCTGAGTCAACTTTTGTACGCTCGGGTATATTTATTGTTTGCTGGTTATGAAAATCATTATGCTCCGGCATAAACTCATACAGCAGAATGTATATCAGTGGAAAAAAAAGCATTATTAATTTGGAAAAAATGAAATTGAAAGCTGAATACGCATGATGAATCAATTTTCTTACGTTCTTGAAGGTTTACTATGGAAACCCTAACAGCTCGTCATGTAATATAATGAATATGATTGGAGAAATAGTATTGTAAGATTATTGTAATGTCTTAGTTGGTATCAGTAATACCCGGAAGTATACTAATGGTTTATTAAAGATCACCGATACAACTGTTACAATCCGAACCCCGACATACTGTGTGCAAAAACGTGTCCCGGTGATAGTACTCATCGTACATGCGCAATTTTGGGGAACCAGGGGCGTACTTAATATACTAGATTCATCTCCCCTCAAAATTGTTAACAGTGATCAGATGGGTAACAATAAAAAAAGAAACAATTAATGAATGGTTAGTATTGGAGCCTATCCGGTACCTTATGGATACGTATGGGTCCTGTAAGTTCAGCCTGTTCACCATTGGAGCTAGAATCCGAGTTGCTGACATCCACGCGTTAACTATCCGCGATTCCCGCATCCACAAAACACATCATCAACCGAACTGCCGGCAGAAGTATTGCTGACGCCATCACTATTGGAAAAAACGTTTACAGTGTGCGGTAGCTCCACGCAGGGTGGGTAGACCAACGAATAATCATCATTTAGTTCTCTGATCTGATTAGTATGTCTTTTCCAAAGGAAATTTGAATCTAGTGGTCGAACAACGTAAACGTTTTTTCCCAAAATTTTAACAACTTGTCCTTTACACCAAGTTACTTGTTTATCGCGATAATCTTTAACCAACACAATTTGGTCAATATTGGAACATACGTTCCTATTTCCTCTGAAGTATTTTGCGTTTCGTCGATGAGAACGTTGTATGTTTTGGTAAACATTTTCTAGTTTAACTTTTTCATTGTCTTGGACTGAGCTTGGTCTAAGCATGTCAAATCGAGTTCTCAACGAACGACCTAAAAATACTTTAGCAGGAGAATAACCAGTAGAACAGTGAACGGTATTCCTATATGTCATGAGGAATTGAGCTAATAGTAAATTACAGTTCTTTTGATCACAAACCTTTTTCAAAAAATGTTTAACAGTTTTTACGCTATTCTCTATTACAATGAGGTTCATAAGTCATAAGGCGGAATAGTTATTAGTTTTATACCATTAACATTTGCAAATTGTTTAAATTGTTCTGACACTAGCTGGGGACCATTATCACTTGCAATAGTCTTAGGCAATCCAAATCTATAAAAAAGTTCTTGCAGCTTTGTAATAGTCATGTTAGTGGTAACAGATGCCATCGAAAATACTTCAAGCCATTTGTAAAAAGCATCAACGACAATAAATAAGAAATTGTTTTTCTTCGGTTCAAAAAAATCTATATGTATCCGCGGGTACTTGCCAACATGGTAACGGTGCCTTGGCAGGCGATGATTGCAAGCGTTGACATGTGTTTCACTGCTTACTAACACTTTCAATATCATCATTCAAGGACGGCCACCAAAAGTCAGATCTCGCAAGATACTCCATTTTAACAATTCCCAAATGGGTAGCATGCAACTCTTTCAATATCACCTCTCGTAACTGAAATGGTATGATAACACCCCAAAGCAAGACATCGTCTTCAACATTGATTTCATGTTTCCTACTAAAATAAGGTATCAAATCATTACTTTTATGACTTGCAGGCCACCCCTTTTTAACAACATTTAGTACCTCAGAAAGTACTGAATCTGAGGATGTAAGTTCTCTGACCTTGTTAACATCGACTGGTATACTATACTACAACTATTTAAAACTGTAATGACTCATACGCGTGATCAACACATGATCAGAGCTCGATCTCGGCTTCCTTCCAGTACAGCCGTATAGCGTACGACATATGTCGTTTCTGTGGCTTTGCGGTGGTCAACAGCACAGACAGAGATGGAAATAATGGCTGATTGTTCTCCGCCGGTAGAACCAATGAAGTCAAAGACGCGCCTCGACCGGCAGACTCATAGGCGTCGGCAACGCATTGGAACGTGTTTCGTTGAGCGATCGCATATTGTGTGTTTTTATAAGAATTGGTGTGTGATTGTTATTGTTGTGGTTTCTGTGCTTACTGTTTTGGTTATACTTAACCATGGAGAGTACAAATGGCACGAGTGGAAGTACTGAAAGCCAGGGAACAGACGGCTTCGTAAAGCACTGAAGAGGGACGCGAAAGAAATCGTGCTCAACGTGTTCAATTATCTGAACAGAACTATGTAGCAGGGAGATGCACTCGTGCGTTGTGAAAGTATGACAGGCGTTCCAGAGTGGACCATTCGCAGGGTGGTGCATGAAAAGAAGAAAACTGGAGCTACTACTGATCCAAAGTTTAATTTGAAGGGACGAAAGGTCGTTAAATTGGATGACGATAGCAAAATGGCGTTAAGGCGAACCGTACATTCATTCTTCTTTAGGAATGAGATACCAACCCTCAAGGCTGTACATGCAGCGATCAAGGAAAATGAAATTATACCCCAAATGAGCGTCGAGGTAATGAGGAAATCCCTGCATGAAATTAATTTTCGTTACGAAACGCGTAACCGGAAGTCAGTATTGATAGAGAGACCTGAAATAGTCGCCTGGCGTCGAAAATACCTACGCGAAATGATTGAATATAGGCGACAAAGCAGAACATTCTATTATTTGGACGAGACATGGGTAAATGCAGGTCACACAGTTAAAAAAACCTGGATAGACAAAAACGAAGTGAGTAACCAACAAGCAAGCATTGAAAGTTTGTCAACAGGTCTTCGTGGACCGTCAGGGAAAGGTCAAAGATTGATCGTAACTCATATTCGTAGCGATAGTGGCTTTTTAGAAGAGTGTGACTTGATTTTCGTCTCTAAGAAAGGAGGTGATTACCAGGACGAAATGAATGCCAGCTGCTTCGAGAGCTGGTTTCAAGGGGTGCTCCAGCGAGTTGAGCCCAGCTCTGTGATCGTCATGGATAATGCTTCCTACCATAGTCGTCGAGCCGAACGTGTACCGACTATGGGATCTCGAAAAAGTGACATGCAGCAATGATTGCGCGAAAAAGGAATCCCGTTTGACGATTCATGTGTGAAAGCGGAATTGTATGAAAAAATTAAACAGTACAAACCTGCGAACATTAGTTACATGACTGATGAGATGGCCCGTCAATGTGGTGTCACTGTGCTGCGGTTACCGCCCTACCACTGTGTACTGAACCCAATAGAGCTCATCTGGGCTGAAGTGAAGGGTTATATTGCGCGCATTAACACAACCTTCAAATTACCAGACGTTAAGGTTTTACTTGAGACTTCCATACAGCTAGTAATGCCCGAAGCTTGGCAGAATGCTATCCGTCATGTTGTGAAGGAAGAAACAAAAGTGTGGCAGCTTGACCACCACATCGACACCATCATAGAGCCAGTTATAGTCAATTTCAACGAGGAAAGCGATAGCGACAGTTTATTACTGTCAGATGTAAGTGGAAACGACGATGAATAAAGGTAATTCCCAAATTTTTGACTTACAATATGTTTCAAACCACTCTTTATTAAGCATGTGACAAATCTAGTTCACCCATGTTAAACATTCATACCCCGCCTATGAACAGCCGACTACTGGTAGTTAAGTGATGTTCACGTGAACATCGATGAGTCATTACAGTTTTAGATAGTTATAGTATAGAATCGGAATTAGTGAGATAATTTAAAAGAATGGGGAAGTCGATAAGTTGCACAGACATGTCATCTTCAATCGGCATTCTGCTTAGGAAGTCAGCTACATTTTGAATGGATGACACATGCTTGATATCAAAATTGACGCCACTCAGAAAATGTGCATATCTCTGCAGTCTATTTGCTGCCATCACTGGAACACCCCTTTTAGGTCCAAAAATTGACATGAGTGCCCTATTATCTGTGACCAAGGTAAATTTTCTACCCCACAAATATTGGTAAAATCGTTTAACACTCCAAACAATCGCGGTAGCTTCTTTATCCAAAATAGAGTATGCCAACTCGTTTTTCGAGAGAGTTGACGCATAACAAATTGGCTTTTCGACACCATTTTCAAAAATATAAGATGAAACTGCTCCTACTCCATAGCCAGAGCAACCAATAGTCAAAGTAACTGGCAGGTCAGGATTATAATGCACCAACACATCGTCAGACCATAATGCAAGTTTAATATACTCAAATGAATCCTGACATGTTTTATCCCATGACCAACTTACATCTATTTTCAAAAGATTATATAAAGGGTGAAGTATATCTGGTAGATTTCTGATGAAACGATTATAATAAGTGATACTGACTAAAAAAGACTTAAGTTGAGTGACATTTTCTGGTGAAGAAATGTCGCGTATTGCCTTAACTCTTCCTAAACTTTTATGTAGGCCTGTCTCGTCTATAACAAACCCTAAATATGAGAGGGAATCAGCAAAAAACACACACTTTACTTTTCTAACAATGAGACCGTATTCGGAAAGACAAAAAAAACCCTTTTCAAATTTCTAATATGATCTTCTTTATCGATACCTGTAACTAAAATATCATCAAGAAAAACACATACACGGGGTATTTTATTGGACAGCTGCTCCATAAATGTTTTTGAAGAGTCCTCGAGCTCTATTTGATTGTTAGCCGATGAGAGATCAATTTTGGAAAATTGCTTTCCATTTTTCAGTTTTGTGAATAAGTCGTCAATTCTAGGCAAGGGAAATTTGTCCACTAGAATAGCTGAATTAATAGTTATCTTATAATCACAACAAATTCTTATTCCTCCATCTTTCTTCAAAATTGGTACTATTGAGGTACCCCATTCTGAAAACTCCACTGGAGATATTATACCCTTAGAAACTAATTTATCTAATTCCTCCTTCCGCTTTACCTTTAATTGCAAATGGTGACGGTCTAGGTTTATGAAAAATGGGATTTGCATCAAGTTTAATATTTATCTAGATCTTACACTTGCTGAACCTTCCCAAATTGTTTGCAAAAACGCCAGGAAACTCATTACATAGAGCATCAACAGCATCGTTGTTGAAATAATGAATTTCTCTAAATCCCATATTATAATTCCTAATAAAATCTCGACCTAGGAGCAATGGATTGTTACCATCAACAACAAAAAAGCGTAGGATGCTTTCTTTGAAATTAAATTTAACATTTAAGTTGATTGTGCTATGTGGCATGATCTTATTGCCAGAAAAATTAATCAAGGAAACTTTTGTTTTTTTCATGACGTGAGCACCAAAATATGTTTTGTAAACATGAAGTGGCAAAACACTAACAGCTGATCCACTGTCAACTTCAAATTTCAACATGACATTCTCAACTAAAATATCGATATCAGGGTGTCCGCAAAGTTGGGGTTTTCCTTTTCAGAAACAACTACCCTTGAAATAACAAAGGTAATGTGTAGTGAAGCGAGGGCGACCAAGTAAAAAAAAATAAAGGAAAAAGTACTCACTCTCCAGTTGACGAGAAGGGCTAAGTACGTCTCTGCCCGAAATCATACCACTCCAACAGAAAATGAAATCAGCTGAAGCGCTACCGAGCAGACGCAGAAACCACATTGATTGTCTTACACTTAATGGCACACCTTCTAACAAGGAAGGCAAAATGTTGCGTAAAAAGTCTAGGTATTGCATCCCGTCCAATCGATTTGGGAGAATAAATGGTCCAATGAGCATACCGTTCACCATGCCAGCCCAAACATTCACCGAAAATGTTTGTTGACAATGTGTCTACATGCGTGACCGTAACCGTCGGTTGAAGGTTGCATACTAACCTGACACACTGACCCCGACCCAGTTCTGCCGTCGGGTTGAGACGTCCCTGGTCACTTAACCTCACCCGGCGAGTTCTTTAACAACCTTCGTCGTCATGTAATGTCTTAGTTGGTATCAATAATACCCGGAAGTATACTAATGGTTTATTATAGATCACCGATACAACTGTTACAATCCGAACCCCGACATACTGTGTGCAAAAACGTGTCCCGGTGATAGTACTCATCGTACATGCGCAATTTTGGGGAACCAGGGGCGTACTTAATATACTACAATTATTTTTCTTTAATCGAGGACAACTTTCGTATGCCCATATATCACTTGTAGTACTGAAAATATATGAGATTTTTTGTTACACAACATATCTTCATAGACTGTTGAATGTTTGCAATTTATACATATACAAAACATTTTTCATCATTCTGTCTTAAAAATGAGTGAGGCTAGACACTTATAAATATGTAGCGACCAAAAAAATTATAGTACACCCTCCTCCGCCCCCAATCATATACCCAAAAAAATGTTCAAAGTTGATCCGGATTCTCTGAAATGTCAAAAACCGAATTTTGAGCTATTTTCATTTTTTCAGTTTTTAGCCTTCTTCTCCGCCGCCACTGGACCGATTTTCTTACTTGGCATGGTAGTAAAAATGTCACCGAAGCCCGAGTAGTACTTTACATGTTATAGCAGAACCAAGGATTAGAGGACAGACGGACCGAAATAAGTGACATGGTTTTCCGTGATGTACTTCATATAACGTTCAAAAAATATAATACCTCATTTTCGATTTTTCGCTATTACAATATGTGCTTTCTAGCCAGCAGATGTGGGAAGTAAAAATCCAGATCCAGATAGTTCATAATTAATTACGGTTGACGAAGTAGCTCATCAAATATTTGCTGAAAAACAGGTTTTCAATATTTGTTTATATCTGTCTTGTGTTTGTTTCGTTTCAAAAGAACACAAGAAGCTTTCAAATTAATAAGAGGATAATGTATAAAGGGAAAAGTTTAGCTTTTAATAGATGATAACGAGCATCGTTCAGCCCTGGGCAACGGTCATGCATAACTTAAGCTAATTACTACACATCAATCTCATTAATTTCAACCTGCTAACTTAACCTCCTCCGAAAGCAATTTGGGGAGGACGGGTACGGATACCGTTTTGTAAAGCACTATGTAGAAAACTCAAACCCCTCACTTTTATTGAAGTGTTAAATGAACTAATATATAAATCTCCGAAATGAAAAAACATCACAGAAAGGAATCGGTGGCTGTCGAGGCAGCCGCCTTATTATGACCAAGAAGCTGAAAAAGAAATTACGAATCAGCAATAATCACAATACCGGTGATTCACCTACATATTATTTAAAAAATCCATTTTGTCAAATTATTTTGCAATCCATTTCAGTATTTCTTCTTTCCCTTCGCCAGTTATAGCGCTGGCTTCAGTTATTGTCATACTTTGAGGTATTTCCTTCATCAGCCGTTTCATCTGCAGCATCAAAAGTGCTTCATTCCTCATTTGACGATAGCTCAAATCCATCTTAGTCAACACCAAGACAAACTAAAAGAATGACATAAGACTATTTTCGCAAGCCTTCACAAACCAAACAGACTCCAAAACAAAAAATCTGATAATTTAAGGGTAAAAGCGTAATATTCTAATTGTATTACATGTGCCACTATCAAGAATAAGTTGTAGTTTCCAGCAAACTTATTAGAGTGTATTTGATTTTGTAAATACGCTACGTTATACTCACCTTAGCATTCTGCAAGGAAGGGTGTACCAGAGTAGAGTACAACAGAACTCCAGCGGCAGAAATTTGACATAAATTTGATGCGTCCACAACATAAATTACCTTTGTCACACCTGTTAAAAGTAGTTACGTCTCAAAAAGTTGCAGTAGAAGATTCAATACAAGATGTCAAGAAGTCCAGAGAGGTAAAATATTAACAGTGTTTTGTAACATAAACAAATTAACACCAGAAACTATAACAGTATATCATAGCTAGCGATCTTAGTATTTCATTAATGTCCTTTCATGTTATAGTGTGTGGATCATGTTATTACAGATATGACTCACAAACCTTCATAATATTTCGGCCACAAGGGTGCCATTGTTCCTCCAAGTTCTCTTATCTGATACTCCTTTTGGTTGATTTTAACGTTAAACAAATTGACTCCCATTGTTGGCACTGCAGTTGTCGTCTCATCAATGCTGTCGTCATTTTGGAGTTTTTTCAACATCAAAGTCTTTCCACAACCGATTGGACCCAAACAAATAATCATGGTAACTTCTAATGCAGTAATGTAAGTGTTGCCTTGTTTATGTCTGTTGCTTGGAAACGGGATCGATTTATATGTAACTTTAGTTCAGTAACCAAGAGCGTTTGTCAACAGAAAATGTTTTCGCGTTGCACATAAAAACACAGTAATCTCCGTCTATCGGCCTGGCGCCTGTCATCTGTCCGGTAGCACTAGTCCTCTAAAAATGGTAGTAGTTGGTTGACTCTGCACTTGCCACACAACGTTTTCATCAGTGCATATAGGATTACAACTTAGTCCCTATGAGGAATTAAGTGGATCGATTCAGCTCAATAGGCCCAAACAATTAGTCCTAACTCCTCCATAGTCCCTACCCATTTCAACCATCTCTCAACGGTGTCGAACGTCGTACATCCAGAACTGACCGATATGACCGCTCCTTTATCCCTATAGTATCGAGATTGGGAACAATCTACATGAAGAGGCTTTTTCCAGTTCTCTTAACCCTAAGCAGCTCAAAAACTGTTTCTTCAAGCTCCCCATAGTAGCCGCGATCCAGTTAACTTACCAAAATACCTATATATCTAGATCATTGATTCCCAAAGTGGTCTATATCGACCCCTAGGAGTCCATGACAACCTGCAAGGGGTGTACGTCAGCGACAAAAAATTTGGGGGTCCATGAAATGAATTTGGGGGTCCACGATAGTGGATCTCAACACATACACTGATAGTACCTATTTACTTACATCATACTATCTTATAATATCAAAACATATACATTATTTATAAAAGTACCTATGAAGTAAAAAATTTATTATATATGTTTATAAAATTGTGTAAGTTGTGGGATGTTGGTATTCGCTTTGTGGTCGCAATACATTTTGAACTTGAGAGTCGCAGTCTCAGAGCTTCGCTACCTTGCACTGACTTGTTCAATTTGTCACTCTATAAATACGAATGTGGGACAAATACGTTTATTCGTTTCCTGAATCTTGAAAAGGAAAGTGCTAAGAAAGTATTTTAAAAAATATAAACAGATAGTATATCACACAAATTATAATGAGTCAGTGTTATTTGGTTTGAGAGTGCTGGAGAAAAGTAGGTACATTATTTTTTTATTAAATTTTAGTTTTGTACTCGTAGTTAGCAAAGATAGATAAATTACGCCAATCATGACTTTAGTTATTAGTAGTTAAATATTCAATCGTGCAAAATTACACGAGTACTCCTCAATAGTTTCTTTTTGAAAGTTTTAGCAATCGGTAATATAATTACAGTGCAATCTCCGTTTTTCGAGCTAATTGTTGCAAGATGTTCGAATTATGGAATGTTTTCGAAAAAGTCAAAAAATATTTTTAATATACAGCTGCGGGATTTTCTGTCTTATTTAAATAATTTAATTTTGCCCACAGATGACTGATGCCATGTCCGAATCTAAAAAGAAATGTAGACAGTACAGTGTTGATTATTTGAAATTTGGCTTCATTCCATCATTGCCGGACAAACAACCGCCTATGTGCCTTTTATGCAACAAAGTTTTGGGCAATGGCGCTATGAAAACATCTAAACTGCAAGATCATCTGAGAAGATGCCACCCTGATAAAACAGAGAAAGATTTGAAATACTTTCAAACACTCAAAGATAAATTTCAAAAGAGACCTACACTGGACAGAATGTTCGATTCGACGTCACAAAGAAATGATGATGGTTTGCGGGCGTCTTAGAATATCTCGTTACTTATAGCAAAATTCGGAAAACCGCATACTATCGGAGAGAAGTTAATTTTGCCAGCCGTTGAAGAGGTTTTAAAAACTGTTTTACACAAACCTGCATCTGATATCATTAAAAGAATTCCCTTAAGCAACAATACTGTTGAAAGACATATTGATGAAATGAGTTCTGATATTGAAAGCTTCTTATGTAATTATTTGCAAACGTCCCATTTCTCTATACAACTGGACGAGTCAACTTTACCTGATAATGCAGCATTATTATTGGCATATGTTCGTTTTATTATGAATCAAGAAATCTACGAAGAATTGCTCTTCGCAAGAACTTTGATAAGCGACACTAAAGGTGAATCAATATTTCATGTTTCGAAGGATTACTTCATTGAAAAAGCAATTCCTTTATCAAATATAATATCAGTAGCTACAGATGGAGCACCTGCCATGGTTGGACCTTATCGTGGATTTATAAGCTATTTAAAAAAAAATGTGTCAGGGGTGTTAGCAATACATTGCGTCATCCATCGACAACATTTAGTTGCTAAAAATTTGAGTGTTAGATTGCATGAATCACTTCATTTAGTCATTGATGCAGTAAACCGAACCGAGACTATTTTAGAATTACTGGATACTAAACATAAAATTTTAAACGAAAATTTAATGAAGAGGAAAACAGACATCGCCTATTTAACAGATTTGTTTACAAAATTTAATATGGTTAATTTGCAATTACAAGGCGACAGTTTAAATTTGATTAAAACAAAGTCCATCTTATTAGCGTTTCTTGCCAGAGTTAAACTAATGAAGCAAAATATTGTACAGTTCCCCAATTTGTCACAGACAAGCTGCCAGGAAGACGACGTTCAACATTTAAATGCCCTCTATTCAGATTTTGAATCTAGGTTTGAGGATATTTTGACTATGGTAATACCACCGTGGATAATTAGTCCATATGGTGACATAGAAGAAACGAATGTCATAATACAAGAGGAACTGACTGAACTAAGTACAAACGAAGAACTTAAGGTTCAGTTTAAAAACGGATATTAGCAATTCTGGCTGCAAAACAACATACCCGTTACTTATCCCGTATTATGGAATATAGCGAGGAAATTTTTAATTTCCTTTCCATCGTCATACCTAGTAGAAAGGGGGTTCAGCGCTGTTACCAATCTCCTAACGAAAAAAAGAAACAGACTGGACATCATTAGCCGAGGAGATTTAAGATTAACCCTTACAAAACTGACGCCAAATGTTGATAATTTATTATTAAAGCATCAGGTTCATCCTTCTCACTAAAAATATTGACTTATTGCTTGTTATTTTATTTATAGGTTATTTTATGTTTATTGGTGTCTGACCAATAAATGCCGGCATTGATTTCTTTAAAGAAAATAGAAAATATTTTTTTTAATAAGTATTCTGAAAATTCAAGGGTACACACTAAAATTCGTAAATTTTTTGCCTATTTTTAGATAACTTAAACGTACAAGAAGCGGAATTTAATCAAACTAACAGTGAAATTATTGTAGAACATACGTTTATGTTATAATTAGTGAACGAACTCGCTTATTGTACTATTTTAAGTAAAAAACTTTTTTTTATTATTTTTCACTTTTTTTTTATCCCTCTTAATTTTTTTTCAATGCGGGCACTTATTCCCAATGCGGGCACTTATTGGTCAGACACCTGTTTATTTAATGTTACGTATATTTTACATAACAGATACAAAATTTTATTTTGAGTAGTTTTAATTTAAATTCAATTAATAAATGTATAAATTAACATGTGCTTTTACTTTAAGTTTTTAACACTAAACTTCACTACAGTTAGAAATTTACAGGAAATCAATATCAGGTAAGTAGGGGGTCTACCCAACACGGAAAAACATGACACAAAAAAGTTTGGGGAACTCTGATCTAGATAAAATCACATTCATGTAACATATTTGGTATTCAATGTCGACGAAGATACGTTAGACCGGCTAATACCACAACATCTGCACCTGATAGCGGAAAACAAAGTGTGGGAACTGCAAGTCTCCGATATGGCCACTCGCAGTATTTTACTTCGCGAACAGGTTAAGAGGTCCGGCTTTAATGTGGTTGAAATAATATATCATCGGGGACAAATTGTCCCAGTCGGCGCGATAAAAACGTTATGTATTGAATCATAAATATCGGCTGCTGGGAAAGGTCGTAAATATTGATACGACCTGGCGCCTTTGCACTCTCTGTTCGGTTTTTTAGGTTTTTTTTCGTTTCGGGAATCTACCCTTCTGTGAGATACAGCAAAGTAGCGCCAGCTGGAAGATTTTTAGATCGCATAGCTAGGGTCGTAATAAAACGCTTCCTACTTTTAACCCTCTAGATTACAACTGCAACTAAAAAAAGCTTTTGAAAATTTGAAGTCATCTAATTATCTCTTAGGGCTTAGGTGAGACAACTATGACTATCAGAAGTGATACTCTATTAAGAGGCTGGAAATTTTAAAACACTGAAATCGTCTGCACTTATGGCTGATTCAACGAAAAAGCTTTCGGTAAAAATATAAATCAGCTCTGTGCTTCCCACGCATTCACGAATGTCTATTTTCAAATTTTCCTCAAATCGAAAATAAGCATTGCTAAAGAATCAAAACCTGAAAAGTAAATTTTCATAATATTTCAGCACTGTAACTTCTCTAAAAATGTTTGCTTAGCCTCAAACATTTCAGAAGGCTGTATAACATACAAAAACAAACTGTTAGATGATGTGAGCCTGTTTTATTGGTTGCTCATAATTCCTCTATCATTTAAGCCAGGGCTGTCCAACTTAATGTGGCCCAAGGGCCACTTCAATAAAAATGCAGTTTGGAGGGCCGCATTATAAAATCTTTCTATACAACATTATTACTGAGTTTTAATAGGTATATACTATACTAAATAGTATACAAAAATAGTTTTTCTATTATTTTTATATATTAAAAAAATATGAAATTACAAAAAAATCAGTGGGACATTTGAGGATGTTGGTTTTCTAATACTAATGCATCAATATTAACATTAATATTTGTTGTTGATAAACGAAGTAACTGAGTAAGTGACTTATCAGAGAGGGAACATCTATACTCTGACTTGATAAATTTCATGTTGGAAAAGCTGCTTTCGCAAAGATACGTGCTTCCCATCATTGATCCCATTGTAAGTCCTAAGTTTCGCAAGTTGGGGTATCGTTCTCCTGGCAGTAAATTAAAAAAGTCCAAGCCAGTTTCAGTTCTTCCTTGGTAAAAAGGATCTGATTGCAAATCACACAATTCCAGTTGAAGGCCTGCTCTGCTTACGTTCTCAACAGAAATTATTAGTGGCTGAGTAAAAACTGAAATATCGCTTTCGATTTTTTTAAAGTCACTAAATCGATTTTTGAATTCTTCTGCAATTGTGTCAATGTATTTTATATGAGGTAAATATGAAACTTCCTCAAAATCCTTCATTTCTTCGAAATGTTCTTTATAACTGAAGAATCATTTTTTTGTAATGAAGACTTGAAAAGCTTAATTTTATTCTTAAACCCATTTATATGTCCAAATAAGTTGGCAATATTCTGCTGTTTTCCTTGTAGCAAATTCAATTCGTTAAGGTGAGATGTCATGTCTGTTAAAAATGTAAGGTCTGCTAAAAGTTGTGCATCTGATTTTCCGGTTCCGTAGTGTCGGACTTCACTTCATTTTAAGGAAAATAGGAATTTCCTTACGTAGAGCGAAAAATCTTTGCAAACACTTTCCGGCGCTTACCCGACGAACATCGGTGTGAAGTAACAAGTCCCCATATGTAGCATCCACTTCGGCCAAGAAATCACGAAACTTTCTGTGAGTCAAAGCACGATTGTCCCTTCTAACAATATTAGTTATTTTAACAGCCACTTTCATGACATTTATTTGACGTAAAGATTTTCCACATAAGCTCTCTTGGTGAACAATACAATGTATCATAGGACAGTTGATGCTGTTTTGTTTCAATAGTCCTGCAAGTCCAATTTCTGTCTCTGTCTTAGCTCTGGCGCCATCACTGACAATACAGGAACATTTATCAAATCCCCGGTAGTCTGACACCAACTTATTCACAGCTTCAAAAATATCTGTACCCTTGGTTGTACCATGGAGAGGAATAAGGTCAAGCATCTCCTCTGCTACACTGAAGTCGTCTTGAATAGTTCGGATAAAAATTACAAGCTGGCTAATGTCAAACAGATCAGTGCTTTCATCCAGGCATAGCGAAAAATATTTACATTTTTCAACCACGTCACGCAATTTTTTGGATACATGTTCATTGATATGGTCCACCCGCGATTGTTTGATGCGATACTCAAATTTTAATTCATTGAATTGTTTCGCCATTACTATTGCACACTTTTTGATAAGCACTCCATCACTAAAAGGTTTTTTTGCTTTGACCATTTCCAGCGCTATTTTGTAAGAGGCGGCAATACTGCAATTGTTAGCGTCAGATTTTTTGAAAAAACTTGTTTGTTGTTTTAGTTTTTTCTTGTATTCGGTTATGATAGCCTGCCTCGAGTCCCCTGAATATTGCCGAAACGTTTTCTCGTGTAATGTCGTTTCATATTATATTCTTTAGGAACCGATAGTACTTGCATACAAACAATGCACTGAAGTTTATTATTATTGTTTGAGATTAAATATTCTGATTCCCAACGGTCATTATAAACTCGATGTTCGTATTCGTTATTTTTCGTTTCTGTGAAGACATATTTCACGGAGTATTTCACTTAAAAAGGCTTTAGAGTTGCTGTGTACTGAAACGCACTAGCACTAGAACAAAACTGCCTGTCCCGCTTGATTCAACCTTCTTATATACGCGCCCGTGGCTTCTCGAATATTCGGGGATGATCTAGAGATTGGTCCCATTTCCAGTAAATTCGCTGCGGCCTGCCATCGGTCGCTAGTGGCGTCACATGTTATTGTATTTTATCGTTAATGTAAGAATTGTGCATATTCGGTATTTGAGAGTAATTTATACATGTGATGTATACATGACCCGTGAAGCGGGCCGCAAGAAAGCAGTTCGCGGGCCGTATGTTGGACAGCCCTGATTTAAGCAACTCGCGAATATAAAGAAACATTACCCACTATGATATCACAGCATGCTACTCCCCAAATTTTATAAAAGCCGTTTTAGAGATCACGGAAGTGAAAGACAGACCGATGGAAATAAGTAGTATGCAGGTTTTTTTCTAATTGCTTGTTAATAATTAAGGGAGCGATTTTTCGATCCATTTTGAGAAGAAAACTTCATATGAACGTATGTCCTAAACATTTGGGACATGAAATTAGTAGTAGTAATAGTGAAATATTTTCAATACAGAAGGACAGTAATACGACTCTGACTTTTCTCGCAATAAGAGAAAATTGAGATCTGTATTTTCACCCTAAAAATAATAGCTATTTCTCGGCTGGGTGATATTGTCTTATTGACGATATTATTGTATTCATGCAGAAAAACAGATTAGAAATGATTAGGGATTTCATGGATATTTTTTGTCTTGAGAGAAATCAGTGGAATATTATCAATGTTCCCCAAAATAGGCGGGTAAAATGTAGTGCAATAAAAATGCATCTTGATCGACATGTATGCCGATTCTAAAGAAAATATCTAGAGAGGCATTTAAAAATGTTAATAACAGGATAAGCAATTTTGAAAACTTCACCACTCTATATCTCAAAAGTTAAGACGTTATGGACGTCCGTACATTTGAAGTTTTCTTCTTGAAATAGATCCAAAAAATTGCCCATAAATGCTAATATTAAATTAGGAAGCATCATGTACGAGCCCCTTCCCACTTCAGTTGGCCCACTTCAAGATTTGTACCAAAATATGCCTTTATAAACTAAACATGACGAAACTATTTACTTCCAAAACAATTTATTTTCTCAAAAACATTTTAGATACACTCTAGTCGTAAAAAATACATATTTGAAATCACTTAGACCTATAACTAATAGAACATCTGAACAAATAAACAATGTGCAACTAAACGCGCGAAGTTAACAAAGCAACAATTGAAAAATTACCATTGGGTAACATCACCTTTATTTTTTATTACGGCTGAAATTCTTTGGGGCAGAGTGTTAACCAAGTTTTGGCAAAAATTTTGTGTAAAACAATCCCATATTTCTTGAAGCTTTTGTCTCAGTTCGGTGATTGTACGAGCAGGATGTTGTCGTAGAACCTTTTTCATCTCGTGCCACAAAGTTTCAATAGGTGACAGATCTGAACTGCTAGAAACCCATTTCAAAATTGGTACATTATTTTCACCATCCATTTTATAGCCTTTTTTGAGGTATGGCACGGTGCACCATCTTGCTGAAACACAAAATCTTGGCCGGATGTCAAACATTCTTTCATCACTGGTAAAAGCGATTCTTCTAAAATTGCCAAATATTTGTTTGTATCCACATGTCCATCAATAAAATGAAGATTTCCTACTCCTTTTGATGACATACTGCCCCAGACCATAATCGATGCTGGAAATTTCACTTTTCTCTTCAGACAGTCAACATGTAATGCTTCTTTTTTTGCGAATAACTCTAGTTCGATTGTCACCAACACAAACATCGAATCGGGTCTCATCACTCCATTGTATTGCACTAATCTAAGCCGATTTTTCTTTTACAGTGGAGTTAATAGTGGCTTTTCTTTGGCCTATAAATAAGTTGTGCAACTTTAGGGTTTTTTACTTCACTTTTTTATAAGAAAACTTACCTTGCAAGTGCTAAATCCCAGTTTGTGGGCCTCTCTATGAGTTGTGAACCTCAAAATTCTCCTTCCAACAGCGTCACTCCACAGAGCACTTAATTGTAAATAATTGACTCGACTGTTTTTCACGATTATTCTTCTTAATGCTCTTCGGTCGGCATTTGTGATATAACTTTTTTCACATATCGGGGCTTAATATTAACTGAACCAGTTACGTTATATCTTCTAAAAATATTTCTCACCCTCTACCGCGATAAGTCTAACAAAGTTGCAATTTCTGAGTTTGATTTCCCAGAATTAAAAAAATTAATTATCAGTAACCGAATTTTCTTACTAATAATCTTTCCTCTACCCATTTTGAAAACCTTAACTACCCAAAACTATTTTAAACGTATTCTGACAGATGTGATTAATAAAAACAATTGTCATGGCTTTTATTTTTCACTGCCACCTATGCGTTATAGACTTATTTTGCATTGAAATGAAAATAGGTTGATATGCTGTAATTGCAACATGTGTTATTTTTATACTGCAAATTTGATTAGGGAGTGATAAGGTTGGTGTTTTCTACTATATATTATCAAAATATTCATTGTTAATATTTTAAACCTATAACACCCTGCTACATTTTTATTATTTGTGTTTGATAAGAAAAAAACTAAGATTTCAATAGTTGGGCCAACTGAAGTGGGAAGGGAGGGGGAGGCTCATATATTTACGTGTTGTAGACATCGCAAAACATGAAGAAACGTTTGGAATTCTAAAATTCTCGCGGTCACAGTAACTTCCTCCAGGCCGGCCTTCCTTCAGTGGAAGATTTTGTTCCTTTTCTAAAAAAATTTAATTTCCTTTTCTGAAAAAGCTTAATTTTTAATTTTACCATCTATTTGGATTCCGCCAAAATTGGGTGGGGACAATTGTTTTCAATAGGACGTTGCAGGTTCCCATACAATTAACTATCAAACTTGGCACCGACACGAATGATCAGTTGAAATTGTGACGTCAAAAGGCCGCCTGCTGCGGTTTGAATCCATCGGAGTGTTTTCGTTGGGGAGCCGTTGAGGATGAATATTTTGCTAACGATCGAGAAACAATTAAGGCCTTGAAACACAAAATTGAAGCCGCTATTTAAGAGACTTAGGGACTAAAAATCCAAAAAGTACTTAAAAATTGGGAATGAGATGCTGTCTGAATAGCCGAGGCAGGCTATTTGAATTATAATGTGTTTCACCCTTTATTTTCATGGTTAACTCAGATTCTAAATTTTAAATAGCGTACTGTAAAATAGGTTAAAGGGTGCAAATTCAGTACCAGCGTATACACATACAACTTTTGTAGTTAGACGTAAGGGACCGTTCAAGTATTACGTGAGCACTATGGGGGGGAGGGGGGATCTTTGCTTTGCTTATTTTGGATTATATGGGGGGTAGGGAAGTCTAGATGATGACTACGTCATCGGTAGTTATTTACTTTTTTTACACGAATGGCAACCCTCACATTGTCTTTGCTTGAAAACGAAACGTATTTTCGGGGATTCCCTCGAATAATGCATACGTTTAGTGAACAGCGCGCGGTAATTCCCCTACTCGCTTTAGAACCGAGTAGGGGAATTACCGCGCGGTGTTCACTTGTCCAAATTTTCCTCCAGCAGTGTATTGTTTCGTTTGGATACTATAGCGAGTAGACGTATTGTAAGCATAGTAGAGCAAGTTAACATTTGTGTTACCATTGATTCCACTAGCCAAAGTTTGATGTTTAAATAAGATGTCGTTTCACATAGACAAATCCAAGTTATACCAAAAATTGTTTGAAAGTTTTAAAAAATCTCATACTAGTAGGAAAGTACAAAATGTACAAAAGTTAGTTAACGAAGTGCGGCGAAGTTACAAATTACAAGCAAAATCCGACTAGATATTATTGTATCTAAGAGAATCGAAGAAGAATTGCAAGCAGCGACTAAGAATAAATCCAATCTACTAAATTTTTTTTCTAAGGCGAGTGACGAAATCATTTTAGGTACCTATGAGTACTAGAAATATTAGAAATCGCCAAAAAGTTTCTCTTTACTGATTAGAAAATGTTATGGCCTATCTCAAAGTATAGAGGTAATATTCATTATATTGTAGATTTATTTCTTATGATTGATTCCGTCAATTGGTCACAAAGTATAGGATCTTAGTTTTATACATATCTACAGAAAACTAACACTCTGTATTTTGTGACCGCAACGAATTGCTCGTTTAAACATATTAGATTTAAAGCCATAGGGTTTTGTATTTACCATATATATTGCCATACTTTGTATTTATGTAGCTTAATAAGAGAATCTTCAGCAGAAGCCATAGAAAGTTTTTATTTTTATTCAACCTGTAAACCTGCAGAAAAAACACAAATTATACAGTCAGCTTCAAATATTAAAAAGAGGAAGAAGATAAAATGAAACCCGGTAATAAATCACAACAGCAATGCGAAATTAATGAAAATACAGATAAACAGAGAGCAAAACCTTCTCAGGAAGCTATGAAAAATAAGATTGCTCTACCCGAAAAAAATCTGAATGCTTTGTATTCTGCCAGAGATACTATGCCAAGCCGTGATGAAGTTGATAAACAGATCATTAAGTTGCGCGAGGAAATAGATACAGCAAAACAGTCTTTAAACAGGAAGGTTCAAAACGCAGTTGCCCAGAAGAAACACAGAGATGGTATGAAAAGAAAGTTAGAAGATATTTGTCATGAAATTCCAGAAATAAAACAATGACTATCTCTGAGGGATTCAGTGGGCCGTCCTAATCTTGAAAGCAATCAACATTCACTATTGAAAACAATCGCGGATATAGCTTTAATTGGGAGTGCAGCAGATGATAGAAGACGAACGGAATCAATTCGCAGCGTAAAAACTCTTGATGAACTCACACAAGGATTACGTAAAGTAGGATTTGACATTAGTCGCAGTGGGACATATCTTCGTTTGATTCCCAGAAAATCTAATTCTGCAGAGGGACGAAGACATATATCGACAGTCCCTGTTAAGCTCATTCGGGCTCAAATTGATCACCACAAGAGCCACTTAGATAGCGAGTTTGCTGAAACATCAATCCATTATTTAGAGAACATAGCATCCATACTTGGACCAGATCAAGTATTTTTCATATCTCAAGATGATAAAGCTTGAGTCGCTATTGGCGTAACTGCGGCGAATAAGCAAGCACCTCTTCTAATGCACATGGAATATAGAATCAAATTGCCTGATCATGATTTGGTAATCGCTGAGCGTCATAAATTAATACCATCTGTTTATGCTAGTATCAAAATCACTTCCAATATGCTAGGACAACCGCAAGCCGTTGGATATTCTGGACCAACATACATAGCTATTCGAAGTGGAAAGCATAGTTCATCTACTGCTAATACTCATGCTCAGGATTTCGAGACGCTTCGAATTTTCAGGAAATGTATTAGCTGAAGTATGGAGTTCAATGGAAATTGATGGCTATAATGTTAATGCAAAATATGTTAGAGCAGGTGAACAAGACCTTTCTGATTTTCCAGACTTTAAATGGTATTCAGAACATGTGCGTAGGAGCCAATACTTGCTTCAAATTGTAAAATGTAGAAATACAGAATGCTGTCGTCCAAGAAGTGGCCTATTTAGATTACTAGACAACAGGTTTCTTACACTACGTGTAAAAGTAAAACAAACAGTTGATCACTTGGTTTTGGATGAAGGAGGGCAATTTCTTAATCTTCCAGTCAATTTAGCTCTACGCTTAAGTGCTTCACTCAAAGATTTCCTGCAAATGCCCTACGATTATTTTTGTCCGACGGAAAAATTGAGGCTATCAAGTCGAACATGCAAAACGTATGGTCTTTATCATGCTTCTGTCAAGTCACTAAATCGTCACATCGAAAACATCCATAAAAAAGTAAACACGCACACTGATAGGAAAGTTAGACCTGTAAGAGTCGCTGCTCGACGTGCTAATGAACTGATGTGCATTATTCAAAATTTAGAGCACCATGATGTTGAATGGCTCGACGAGATCGACGTAGACATTTCAAAATCCGATGAAAGTGAGCAAACTCACAACACTGAGCAGCAATCGAAGCAATCCAATGTCATCGAAAACTTAGAATCATGGATTCGGGTTTCATGGACTGAAGACTGTTAATTTGAATTTAATATATGTTCCAAAAATTTAAAATAAGTTTGTTATGTTAGCAAGATATAATATTTTTGTCCTTTACTCTATGTTGAATACCGTATCAGTAAAATATAATCTCTATCCTAAATCTATTTTCTTATTTTTCAAATTATAATTATAACGTTATAATTATTATAATATTAAAAAAACAATACATTAATTGACAAATGTTTACGTAAGCATGGGGGGAGGGGGTAAGAGATTTGCTTACTTTTGCTGACAGGGGGGATGGGGGGGTAAATAATTGTAATAAATCTGCTTACGTAATACTTGAACGGCCCCTAAGCTCAAAAATATTTTTGCTCCAACTAACCGATCTTGTGTGGGATTAATCTACGCTGTTGTATGCATATACATATACTCGTTTCAACCAATTAAGCCCACACAATGTTTATAAAATTCTACAGTTGGACTCTAGCTTTATCTTGATCGATGATGCCGAAATATAAAATTGAACATTATCCCTGAATAGCATAGCAAATCACCTGTTAGAGGTACCTAAAATTAGAGCCGGTCTATAAAAAGAGCTAAATTGAATTACCCACCAGCCGAGTAGGGCTTGCAGCGATATCTAACCTTTCATTTTCGCCATTACCTGTCCATTTAGTTTATAGTCCAGTCAGCTTAGTATGCGATGCAATATCCTGATTGATCTCAAAAAAAATATATCATGTGAGAGTCACTGTATACCAACGGTTTTTGTTATGAGCAAGGTGAAGGAGAGGTGCATAAATAGGGAGCTTCTGGAGTACCTCGAACGACTCAGCTTGACTAGCGACAGGAAGTATGGTTTCCGGCTTCAGCGATCGACAGGTGAACTCCTAGTTTACGTCACGCAATTATGGAATAAAATCATCCAGTCTTACGGTGAATCTCATGTCGTTGCTTTTGATATGACGAAAGCGTTTGATCAGCAGTGCCATGCTGCCCTCTTATGGAAATTTTCATTCTGTGGCCTCCCAGTGAAGCTTTGTAGATGGGTGGCTGACTTTCTCTCTTTCTCTTGTATATCAGCTACCTACTTTCCTGTATGATCAATCCAATCCACAGCTTTGCTGATGACAACACTACATGCAGGAATTCAGAGTGACAAGCCGATCTCTGTTGGCGAGCTGGAAAAAGATTGTAATGCTTCCAAAACATAGTACCGTATCCTGACGAACAAAAAGTGTCTTAGTGCCCATCCCGTTCCGATGAATGGCCGAGTTCTACCAAAGAGCCGTTCATTTTGCCTGGTCGGAGGCCAGATCACCGAGGACTTGACCTGGCACGAACACATCTCGTCAATAGCGGCAGCTGCTGGGAAAGAATCCGCCCAGTAGTATGTGGGTTTAGTCTTTCTTCCAGTCTAGGCAGCGAAGTTCTTACCTCCCTTCCCCTAGTGGAAATCTTAATGAATCTTCATTTGAATTATTGACAAAGAAAACATATTCAGTTCCATCACAACGCACTACCTGTTAAAACGTAAGTAAGTTTTGTTTACAACCTAGGTAAATTGTGAATGCGTACATTTATGTAGAACTTCTTTGTATTGTTAGGTACAGATTTGTCGCTACTATTAAGCCCTTCATCAATTTTTGAATATCTATACAAGGTGTTCCTTAATGATATGCGAATATTTAAGGGTGTGAATCTACATGACAAAATAATGTTAGTTTGCTCTATAAACGATGTTTCCTTACAAAAACTCGGGTTGTAGAGTTTTTAGAAAAAAAATGGAAATTAATTAATATTTTAGAACCGCTTCAGATGTTTCACTGTTATTTAGTACTCAGTGAAAGTTAATAAAGTTGCATACTTTTCAATGCTAAAATAATTTTTAGCTTTAACACTGGCGTGTGAACGGGTATCGACTTCGATATTTTTTAAGAAAAAAATAGTACGCCAATACTTTTTTGCCAAATAAAATTATTTTTGAATTGCCGGTTCAATTTAAAACAAATGATCTCTCTTGAATTGTTTTCCTTCGATGCGCCATTTTTCAGTAAAAAAATAAAAACCTTTCTATTGTGTAACTTGCAAATTATTATTAATTTAATTGGAAAAATTAAACACATTAGGGGTAATGAACAACAACAACTGACAACATAAACATAACATTAAAACCAACGAAATGATTACAAAAATTGTTAAAAATGGCCCCATTCACTTAGTATGCATGATTCCGCCCTCCTTCTCATGGAATTGCGCACTCGTTGGAGTGTTTTTTATTCTATCACAAGCTGCAACTATTCTTTCTCTAAATTCCTCTACAGTGTTAATGGGACTTGTGTACATTAGTATCTTAATATGGCCCCACAAAAATAAATCCAAACTGTTGAGGTCTGGGGACCTTGGTGGCCATTCTTGGGACCCAATCCAATGATTTGGATAAACAGTTTGTAAATAATTACGAACCGCTACACTGAAATGCGCTGGTGCACCATCATGCATGTACCACATATTGTTTCTTATTACTTACGGAACATCATCAAGCAGCAAAGGCAACTGTTGTTGAAGAAAATTGAGGTAAGGCTGTCCGCCAAGTTGTCCCGGCAAGAAGAATGGGCCAATAAAGTGGTTGCCAATAATTCCTGCCCATACATTAACCGAAGTTGGTGTCGGAAATGGGTTTCGGTTACGGCATAGGGATTTTCTCCTGCACACATATGATTATTGTGGAAATTCTGAATAGCATTTCGAAAAAAATTAGCTTCATCCGTGAACAGAATCATTGATTCAAATTGCGGATTTTGTGTAATTTTTTGAAGATACCACTGACAAAAGGTCACACGCCTTGGAAAATCAATGAGAAGTAATGCCTGTACTCTTAAAATATGGTCAAGATATAATAAAAAATCCAGTAAAATTCTCCAAACAATTTGATGGCAAATATTTAAGTGGCTAGCGATCTTCCTCGTACTCGTTTCAGGTAGTTCTTCGACTTTGTGCAGCACTGCTTCCTCAATTTCAGGTATTATCACACTTAGAGGTCTACCTTAAGATGTTCCTTTTCGTACAGAACCAGTTTCAACAAGATGACGATGAATATTAGAAAAGGGTCGACTATCTGGCAAAGCACTATTGGGGATCTCTGGTGATAAATCCGTCTGGCTTGCTCACCATTACCGTCGACAAGGCCATATACGTAATGCATTTCCGCCATTTCTGCATTTAAATAATTCACCATTATTAACAAGAAAATGAAAAAGAGGTCGCAGCGAACAGATTTGAATAACAGAGACTTGTCAGATGTCAAAAGTCAGTGACATATCCCAGAGCAACTAGATATTCATTGCTAAATTGCATTCTTCAATTATTACATTAATTTTCTCGGACAATAAAACGGTTTTTATTTTTTTACTCAAAAATGGCGCATTGAAGGAAAACAATTCAAGAGAGATCATTTTTTTAAATTGAACGGGGGATTCAAAAATAATTTTTATTTGGCAGAAAACTATTAGAGTACCATTTTTTTCTTAAAAAATATCGAAGTCAATACCCGCATCCACGCCACTGTTAAAGCTAAAAATTATTTTTGCATTGAAAATTATACAACTTTATTAACTTTTACTACGTACTAAACATCAGTGAAATATCTGAAGCGGTTCTGAAAATATTAATTAATTTCCATTTTTTTCCAAAAACTTCAACACCCCAAGTTTTTGTAAGGAAACATTTTGGACCATAGCTTATAACATTAATTTTTCATGTAGATTCACACCTTTAAATATTCGCATATCATTAAGGGACACCCTGTATATATAAAAATGAATCCCTATTTCGCGTGGTCACGCCATAACTTGCGAACGACTTTACCGATTTCATTCACCTTTTTTTGAGTTCCCTAATGCTGTATAGAAGGTTCTTACGTAAAGAAAAATCAAGAAAATTGTGCAGAAAATTGGGAAATCATTGAAGACCTAATGATTATTTAAGCTACGCGCATTTGACAGTTTGCTTGAGCGTGGAGCATGGACACCAGAAGAAATATCTCAAGTACCAAAAGAGACAGGCACTCCACTCCACAATCTTTATTCCAACAGGTATTGACAGTTAGCTATGTGAGAGAAAATTGCTTTTTGGACTTACATTTCTTCATCTTCCGTACTTTGCCCCTTCAAAAGAAACTGCAGTATTGTCTAATTGTTAGATTTGTCAGTTAGCTCTAAGAATAACAATGGCGGATGGAAATACGTTTCTTTTGATTAATTAACTTTCACTACTCTATCATTTTGAACTTCACAGCTCGCACGCCGCAAATTTATATTATCGTTTAACAGTGTTTATCGATGAAAAAATATTGTTTTATTTAATTAGTAGTATACAGTCCATTCGATAAGAGCTTTTATCCAGTTTTCAGTTTGTTGAATGAGTTTTTTGAGAAGTATTTGTTCAATAATAATTAACGTCCTACAAATGAAAGATATATACGAGAAATGAAGTTGAACGGATCGAAGGACTGAAATTCAACAACATAGAAGTGTCGCATTTAATCCCAATCGAGCTGCAGTCAAGACGTGGCAATCGATTACAGTTTACAGCAAATCGTTGCTATTGGACCAATAAACGTTGTGAGGCGACATTACAAAGCTTTCAAGCTTAAAAATGAAGCACCCGGATTATGTTGCGTCAGTGGAAAGATCAAATTGACTCCATTGGTACCACCACCAGAGCCACTACATTCATTGGTTTCCAAAAATGGGCCAGATTCTATACATTTTTGACTCAGATCCAGCAATACAATACCTGCTTTCAAATGACGTCATATGGTGCAACAAAATCCATCCCACATAATTTTATGCCTACTCTCAAAGTAAGTTGATTGGAGAATGACAGTCGTGCCAACGTATTTTGCTAGCCATATGGCTGCATAAACACTTCGCTACAATTACATATGTTCGATATATCTACCCTTTTATTATTTATTATTCATCCCAGTTCATAGCTAAGACAGGCCAACGTCTGTCGGGTCAGCTTGTTTCTAATAAATTAATATGGTTTAAAAAAGTAAACGCAGAGTTGATTATTTTTGTATGTATCTATTTATCTCGTCATTTTGATAGCTTCAAAGTTCCGTACTACTGATAAATTGTAGTATGTATTTGGAAACCACTGACAAACGAGTGACGTCACGATGTACGTAGCATCTTCTATTCATGTCGGAATCTGTCATGTAGCAGCAGCGTGGCTCTCCTATGCACCGTACTATGATGCAGACGTTGTGTCTGACGATGTTTTCGGGCGTTAGTGACATTCTCAGCTATGCTATATTTCAAAGTACTGTGAAATTAGATGCTGTGGTACACCACGATTAGCAAAAAAAAATTCTATACTTATCTCATTATTTGCCTCGCACACTATACCCCTGACACTGTGTGACCAAGAAAATAAATCTACTCGTCCAATAGTGACATAGTTTGCCACGTATGATACGTATTAATTATACCTCTTGGTCTGTGAGATCCCGCAGTGTTTCACGCCACGAGCCAAAACTCCTCGCTTAACGCCCTAGATATGTACAAAGGGTACAAGTAGTACGTGAGGAAGTAGATATTTATCATTTAAATACTCGCAGAAATTTTTATCATAAATAATATGAACTTATAAAGGCTATCTGGGTGCAATTAACAATTAAAAGCAATGGTTTCAGATTACACAGAAATATAATAATAGTAATAATAATAACAATAATTATAATAATAATAATAATAATAATAATAATAATAATAATAATGGTGTACAGGTGAAGGACAAAGATAGCAAAGTTTAGCCTAGTCTACTCTTACACTTAACTATATTTTTCAGTACATTTAGAGCACGATGTAATGTACGTTGCCTAAGATGTTATAAAAAAAATATAGTTATAACTAAACTATACTATAAACTAAAATACACAACTATATACAGTACGTACATGGATACATATATACACATGTATATATACACATATATATATACACACACATACATACATAAACATACACACATATACATATATACACCCATACGCACCTATAATATTTAGATACATATACAGGGTGACTTCGAAGTTGAGTCATTTATTTTAACAGTGAGTAGATCTGATCAAAAGAAATGTTTTTTCCTTTACCATTTTTCTGGCAAAATTAAAGTAACAAGTTATAGCCCTTTGGAAGTTTGAGTACCGCCCTGTCTCAATAATAATATCATGTGCTCGTGTTTGGCAACAACGGATATAATCCGCCTTATCGGTTCATCGCATCGGAAACAAAAAAGCGAAAGAATTTGGAACGATGTTTTTACAATTATTTTATTCAGTCCTGTTATACATACAGTCACTGTCAGTCGGTAACGCGTGTGAATAGTGTCTGTTGCGTGGCTCAAACGAAATAAAAAATGGCACATGTTTATGCGGATCGGTTTCCCAATCGAGTGCAACCAACCCCTCGTGCCTTTGTTAATGTAGTACAACGGGCTCGTGAATCAGGTGACTTAAGACCTCACAGGGGACCTCACGATCAAATACAGGTCCGCACTGAAATACTTGTCGGGAGGATACTTTATAAAACAAGGTAAACAATTTTTTTTATTTTTTTTTATTTTTACACACATATTTTGGTTTATCTTCCTTCTACAATCAGTATCTGAAAATTAATGACTCAACTTCAAAGTCACCCTGTATACACAAGAAAAGATACTGCACCAATATCAGGTAAGGGTAAATACAAATTGTTTTGTTTGTTTACGGAAATTGGCAGGAGACATTTCCTTGAATTTACCTGGTAAAGCATTGTAAAGTATGGCAGCATTATTCGAAAACAACGCTTGAAAAGTGTCATAGAGTGAGGCGGTATTCTGATTATTTTACTGTCGCTTATGCTCCTGCTATGAACTTCATGACTAAATATAATCTTACCTCTCAAGTAAGAGTTGCCTATAGACTGCACTGTTCCTAACGGGACATGGTTGTCTTAGCAGCTACCTAAAGGGGATAGAAAAGAGAGTGAATGCCTCTGCGTATATTGCATTGACGAGGAGGATACCCCTGATCATCTACTTGAGTGCGGTAGATGCGTTCATAACTGGAATCGAGATACTAACTGCTAACAATTGTGCCAGGCATGTAACCAAAGGCAAGTGGGTTTATATCCAACCAATATTAAGGCTAATGATTCTGAGCACGGTATGCAGGATGATAAAAACTTAGCGCAACGCTGAAAGTACTAGCATGGTGGAATGTGTAGCGAATGACAGGGATTTGACGGAATGAGCCACTTCTGGCATCTCGCACTTCAAGCAGAAAGGGCTAACAGGGTAATACTGTCGAATTTTTTGTATCTGTAATGTAATTTACCTGGAGCAAGAAGGTTTCCATCGCATCAGCGTACCAAAAACCCTTTTGGCATATATACATACTATACACGTTGTTATTCGAGAGTCAAGATTCCGGCTTAGATAGCGTGCACGTTACCTACGTTGTTGTAACGGTATTCGTGTGGCGTTTTCTGTTTGTTGCGTGTTGCAACGACCAACCAAAGCGCCGTTCTACTGCTGGCCACATTCGACCGCTGCAGTAAAGCTAACCTAATAAGCGAACGATTAGCCAAATTGGAATACGTCTTCGATTTGACGTTCATTGTGCTGCTGTTGGGAACGGTAAATACCAGTGCTTGGAGATACTAGATAGTGCGGTTCGTTACGAGTTATACTGTTTTTGCACTGAAGCAGCCGTGAAGGCAGAGCTTAAGTAGAGAGATATGTATACTGTTTTAAGAATTCTGAAGATACAAGGTGATTTGAGAAGCTTCTGAACTCCACATGGAAAACGATGAATTGATTTAAAAATACGTCTGTTCTGCAATACTTAATTTATTTTACTCATTTACTTATTTACCCTTGTTACATATACAAAACAGTCTTTATTAAAGAATTACATTATCATGTTCTTAACATTTGTTTTTAACACACAGGCAGAAGCTCCAAATACTCCTAAACTAGATATATATATATATATATATATATATATATATATATACAGGGTGACTTTGAAGTTGAGTCATTAATTTTCAGATAATGATTGGAGAAGGAAGATAATCCAAAATATGTGTGTAAAAATAAAAAAATAAATAAAAAAAAGTGTTACCTTGTTTAATAAAGTATCGTCCCGACAAGTATTTCAGTGCGGACCTGTATTTGATCGTGCGGTCTTGGAGCAGCATGCCCTGACCTGCGAGGTCTTAAGTCACCTGATTCACGAGCCCTTTGTACTACATTAACAAAGGCACGAGGGGTTGGTTGCACTCGATTGGGAAACCGATTCGCATAAATCCGTGATGCATCCGGGAGCATTTTGTAAAGACTGCCCCCCCCCCGCAAATAAGAATCATGTCCACAAGTTCAGCATTTTCGTAAACATGTGCCACTTTTGATTTCGTTTGAGCCACGCAACAATCACTACTATTCACTAACGCGTTATCGACTGACGAAAAACATCGTGATAAACGTTTCAAATTCTTTCGCTTTTTTGTTTCCGATGCGATGAACCGGTCAGGCGGATTATATCCGTTGTCGCCAAACACGAACATATTATTATTGAGACAGGGCAGTACTCAAACTTCCAAAGGGCTATAACTTTGTTACTTTAATTTTACCAGAAAAATGGTAAAGGAAAAAAACATTTCTTTTGATCAGATATACTCACTGTTAAAATAAATGACTCAACTTCGAAGTCACCCTGTAGATCTGATCAAAAGAAATGTTTTTTCCTTTACCATTTTTCTGGTAAAATTAAAGTAACAAAGTTATAGCCCTTTGGAAGTTTGAGTACCGCCCTGTCTCAATAATATCATGTGTTCGTGTTTGGCAACAACGGTTCATCGCATCGGAAACAAAAAAGCGAAAGAATTTGGAACGATGTTTTTACGATTACAATTCAGTTCAGTTATACATACAGTCAGTTTCAGTCGCGTGTGAATAGTGTCTGTTGCGTGGCTCAAACGAAATAAAAAATGGCACATGTTTATGCGGATCGGTTTCCCAATCGAGTGCAACCAACCCCTCGTGCCTTTGTTAATGTAGTACAACGGGCTCGTGAATCAGGTGACTTAAGACCTCACAGGGGACCTCACGATCAAATACAGGTCCGCACTGAAATACTTGTCGGGAGGATACTTTATAAAACAAGGTAAAATTTTTTTTAATTTTTTTTTTATTTTTACACACATATTTTGGTTTATCTTCCTTCTACAATCATTATCTGAAAATTAATGACTCAACTTCAAAGTCACCCTGTATATATATATATATATATACGTATATATATCTATTACCTAACTTAAGAAGACGAGTTATCGGTTCATTTGAACCATAATTTGCTTGATGAAAGGGGGCAAAGAAAGTATATGTATGTCAAGTTCTCCTATCATTCAGAATAACAGTTGAGGACAGTCAATATGACAATTGATAATTTTGTGCAGGAAAAGTAAGTCAAATTCCAACCTGCGTCGCTCGAGAGAAATCATATTCATGTAGAGAAGCGTATCAGTATAAATATACTCCTCCCCAATGAAACCTATTTTATATCCATAGATTCTCAAAAAAATGTCTGCACACGCTTTAATTGGTTGATCTGCAAGTTATAACCAGACGGAGCAACAATGCTCAAGTAACGAACGAACCAAAGAATAATACAAAATTTTAAAAGAAAATAGTGACAGCTCAACACAATGGCGATTTATAAGATCTTTCATCTTATATGCACAATTGGTTGTTTTTTCAATATGAATGTTAAAATAACTCCCAAGTCCTTGACCTGGTCTGTAGCTTGATGCTATAAGAATAAGTAATAGGAGAACGAGATCGACAAAATGTAATTTTGTAAGATTTCGCATCATTTAAAAGTAAAACATTCACCCCACACCAGCGAGAAATATGGTCTAAGTTTATTTGCATTCAGCATCATGCCCGTTCCCAAAAAGATCATTAATAAATATATTAAATAACAACGGACCCAAACGGGAGCCTTGAGAGACTCCAGAATTTTACGAATACGACGAGCTGTACACCAATCATATTTATCATCTGAGATCTATCAGATAAGTAACTACTTATCCAGTTCAAGAGTTGACCCTGCACACCATAGCTGTAAAGGTTGGACAATAGTATCGAATCGTTAACCCGATCGAACGCCTTAGGCCCGTATCGTCAGTCGTCCCTACAATTGTAGGGCGCGTTTATGGCCACCTTGATTGTCATAGTTTTCTACTTCTCCGTGTCAGAGCTCTATTTTGAGGTTATGTCACAAACATCTATTTGCATCAAATTGTGCTTGCTTTTGAGTTATATCATGTTTTATCAGCCTGAAATTTCCCACAATTTAAAAGGAAAACATATCTTAACAATAGGAGAGTGCTGACGCTGACACGGGACGAGTGTAATCTAGAAATTTTTTAAGGAGAGAAAACAGTATGACAATCAAGGAGGCCATAAACGCACCCTACAATTGTAGGGACGACTGACGATACGGGCCTTAGAGAAGTTCAAATAAACCGTGTCTACCTGCTGGCCTTGCTCAATTGAGTTGCACAAATAGTTACTGTATAACATCAAGTTGATACAACTTGACACCCTGGCGAAAACACAACTCATGGTAAAATGGCCTTAGACCTGGAGCCTGATTCTAAATGAGTTTTGACCGTTGAAAATAATTTATCATAGCGAATCAAGTATTCTGTTGTAATTGTTGTCAACACGCCATCGAAAGCAATTCCAAAGGTCGAAACTCATTCAGCACCAGGCCTTTGGGGTAATGTCTTCCTGTCCACTCCAAAGACATTAGCCAAATGTCATGTCCATCAACCAGCTGTCAACTGCGTCTCACGGCTGTCTCAAAAGACGTCGTTGGATCGGACAAAGTGTCGTTACGGAAACGTCATTTTCACGACATATGTCAAATCGTCAACGTCGAAAAACGATCTTAGGGCCGATTTCACCAAAATTGATATTATGGACCAATGGGAAAATACCTTATCGAAATGCAACTTGACAGAAGCTGTCAAAGGTCTCTAAATATTAGTGATTTCTTTTCTAAGTATTGAATAAAATCGTGAAAATTCGAATGTATTATAAACAAGACCACTTTTTGATTCCAACATGATGCTTTTGTACAGAAAAAACAGGACAACTTTCATGTATTTTGATATATGTTATGGGTTTACATTTAACAATCCGTTATCCCCTTCAGCGAATGGGAATGCGGCAAATAATAGGTCGATTTTGGATGGATGTATGGATATCAAAAAACCTGAATGGTTTTGTGGGAATATCAATCTAAGGTGCCATAATGGTTCTGATGAACGGCAAGTAAATGAATGAATGTTTGGAAACGAGCAATATCTTTTGGTAGAGCCTGTCATCATGTAGGTGCTTAATAGCTATCTGCAAGGGATTTATAGGAAAAAAACACCCAGAATCGCATATCAATTGAAGAAAGTAATATAAACATGAATAAAAAATCAACAATTGTAATTAAAACATGAATTTTATTCAAAAATCCAACATTTTTTAAATTTTGACTGAATTATATGTAATTTCTTAATATTCAATAAGCTGATGATGTTTCAAAGACGAGTTGTCATCTCATACTTTGACAGTATTTTGTTTTCAACGTTTCATAGCTATTGGTTGCTAAAATTTGTTGATTGGAACTTGAAGCTCATTCGCTGTATCTGACGGTCTGTTACCCTATAGGTGGAGGATAACGGACTGTTGTTGTTGAAATTGGCCCTTAGTGTATCGTCATTATGACGCACCCTTGCAACTAGGGCATCTATCATTCAGCAACACATCAAGGTCTTTCAAATGTCAATTTCCTAGGAAGACCTCATATGTATTAAGCTGTCTCCCTAACAGTCTATCTGCCTATCGGTTTGTCTATATATTCGTCTGTTGACTTGCCTATCCATCGGTCTGTTGATCTATCTGCCCGCTACTACAGCTTCCAAATTAAATTTCACTAACTTTTTTATTTTAGTGGCACTTTGCTTTCGATGGCCGCAATCCGTTAATTCAGCACGGTCGCCCCAAATCCTCCAAAAGGACACTAGAATTATCTTCCAGCCTGATTACGGACCAAGCAAAGCCGAAATAAGTGATTATCTGGTTGCCGACAACTTATCGGCTAAGCATTTTTAAAGCTCTGCCGGTGGAGATGCGTCCCTAATGCCAAGGAGTTGTCGACCGCACCCGAGTGGATTCGCATGTAATTGCCAAATGCGAATACAGTGTTGCAGCCAAGATCTGCAATTGGATTATGCTCACTGCTACGCTCCGATAGACTACGCTCTGTTAACTTTGTTTTGCCATCGACGACTCAGCCTCGGATTACTCCGATGCGATGCAAAGCCCCATGCAGATAAATATTTAAATAGTGTCTAAAAGTTGAAAACGGTACCCTGGAAAATTCGATGAAAGAGAAGATGAGAAACAACGTCACAAGGATAGTATAGATGAAAAGTCCATTGTCCCCGTGCATGGTTGTTTATAAAGGGTGTCCCAAAATTTAACGCAAGTTTTAAATGAAATAGAAGACACGGTTTTAACTCTTCTGTCGAAATTTTTTTAGACCTTTCTGCATAATGGTGGCTGCATTTTGTTGATGCGCCGTTTACTTTCCTCTTGTAATGCACGGCTAGTTGTGGGCTTGTTGATATAGTCCTTTGACTTTAAATGACCCCATAAGAAAAAATCTAGTGGTGTTAAATCACACGATCTAGGGGTCCAATTCTGCTCATTGAAACGGGAAAGTACAGGAAATCTCTCATGCTGTTATTGAATTGTTTCACTGGATGTATTTTTTATATATATATATATATATATATACATATATCGAAGCAGCCGCGCCGGAACACCGCGGCTGCTATAATGATCCCAAAGAAATTTTGCTAATACGATTTTTGAACTGCCTAATGTTAGTAGAACTTTGAAAAGCTTCCTCTTGTAGATTGTTCCACTATCTCGACACCCTCGGGACAAAGGAGCGGTCGTATCGGCCAATTCTGGATGTACGAAGTTCGACACGGTTAGGATGAGACCCCAAAGTCAGGCGGGTCTGTCTGACAGGCACATCGCGCGGCGGCATCATGGAAGAGAGCTCCGAGGAGCAAAGCTCGTTGGTGTAGCGATAGAAAAGAGCTAGATCACCGACGGCCCGGCGGTGCGAAAGAGTACCGAGACTATCTGTTAGAGAAGAGTCGTCGATCAGTCGGACCGCCCTTCTCTGGACAGCATCGAATATGGGGATAATGTAGTCGGGGCGGCAGCACCCCAAACGTGTGAGCAATACTCGAGGCTAGGCCTTATTTGGGCCTTGTATAGAGTGAGAAGGTCATGCGGAGAAAAGTACCTCTTAGCCCTAAACAAATAGCCTAGCTTTTTCCCAGCAGCTGTAGCTATTGACGAGATGTGTTCATGCCAGATCAGGTCCTCGGTGATCTGGACTCCGACCAACCGAAATGAATGGGTGTGAACTGTACAAGATTGTTGTGTCTCCAAGCAGTGGTAGCCTCCAGGTCTCTTGTCAGAGAGTAAGTCGTCGCTAGTCTTCGTTTTTCCAGCTCAGCGGCATTAAGATGAAGACGAGAACCCGTCAATTACGACGGATATCTTGCAGCTAGAGATAAAGTCAGCCACCCATCTGCAAAGCTTTTCTGGGAGGCCATAGGATGGAGGTTTGCTTAAGAGGGCAGCGTGCCACAGCTGATCGAACGCTTTCGTGATGTCAAGAGCAACGACATGAGCCTCACCACAAGACTGGATGAGTTCACTCCACAATTCGTTGGTGCCGGAAACCATACTTCCTGTCGCTAATCAAACTGTGACGTTCCAGGTAGTCCAGAAGCTCGGGATTTATGCACCTCTCCATCACCTTACTTATAACAGAAAGCAGAGCTATAGGCCTGTAGTTGTAAGGGTCGGTCTTAGATCCTTTTTTTGGGATGGGCTGTACATGAGCAAATTTCCAGTTTTCTGGGAAGGTGCCGGACTCATAAGATATCTGGAAGAGACGCGAAAGAACTGGAGCAAGCTCCGCTGCACATCTCTTCAGTACAATGGCTGGAATCAAGTCCGGACCAGAAGCTTTGTTGATGTCGAGCGACAAGAGCACTCGTCTTACGGTCTTATGCCTGAATATTACCTCCCGCATAGTGTAGGGAACCCTTTGAATTGACGGCACTTGGGCGTTGGGGGGACGTCCATGGTGGAGTTGGCAGCAAAGATCTTGGCTAGCACTTCCGCCTTGGCCTTTGAGTCGAATACAATAGTTCCATCCTGACACGTAAGTGGTGGAAGGCTACTGTGTGAGAAGTTCTTTTCAATCTGCTTGGCCAGCGTCCAGAAAGACCGACTGCCATTGCGCTGCGACATTGCCCTGTGCCTAACTTTTATATCGTGCTGGTTTTTGGCATTGCGAACTGCTTCGTTATATTTGTTTCTGGACTCGACGTTGGCTTGTATGGCATGTGGCACCGTCTTGCTGAAACCACATAGGTATTGGACACATCCATAGCATCCAATTTAAGTAGAAAGAACTCTATTATGTCGCGATATCGGGCACCAATAACAGTTACTACTTCAGCAGCCTCATTTAAAAAAAAAGTATTATCCAACGGCTCAAAATCCGCACCAAACAGTGACACGTTATTTATTTTTCGACAATCACACGTCGGTTGTCCGAACTCCAAATATGGCAATTTTGGCGATTAAGTTGAAATTTAACATGCTTCATCGCTTAAGATGATTTTGCTGGAAAATTCAGCATCCACTTATTGATGTTCAATAATCCATTCCACGAAATATCTTCGCTGCTCATGGTCATCAAGGTTCAGTTGTTGTGTTGATTGAATTTTGAAAGCATGGAGACACAGATCTATTGAGATTATACGCTGTAGAGAGCTAAAATGAATTTAGATTTCTCTACTTTTACATATGTAAACGCACCGGTCTACCTAGCTTCTCATTATGTCCATGTCTTCAGTGTATATCAATCAATGTATTCGACTTCATTTTTCCGTTTGTTCCATTTTCAACAAATTGGAATGTGTATCCGCTTACTATGTAGCATGTCCAGAGATACCTATTTGTCCCATAGAATATTAAGCTTTGGACTCCGGAAAGTAAGGTGGTCTTAACTTGTGCACAGCTCATAGAAGTTACTCGTTGGAGTAGCTGTGTTAATTAAGAACTTTTGGGAACTTCTACTTCGGTATAATAAACTTCGATAACGGATATGTCTCCAAAAAGAATATTCAATTACATTTATCGATCAAGAAAGGCGCGAAAGAGCTTCAAAGACAACGCGAATGGCGAACACCTTAATGAGGGAAGTTCGGTTTAATCAGTATTTATGGTCCAGACGTGATCCTCATTGACTTGCAATCTTCATCTTCTTTAAAATTTACAGGCGCGGGACCTGGACGAGGTTTATACAGAGAGTACTTCGTACAAGTTACCTTATCAACAGTAGCACTTTTTTACTGTTTCTACCTGGCTACCACAGGAAGAGGGTTATGATTTTGCACTTCTGTGTGTGGACAAAAAAATCTATTTCACGGGTTACAGTCCAAAGGGATTGCTGGATTTGGTATATGAGGTTTCTCTAGATTTGACTTGACTGTGCAAGTGACGATAGGTACACTGACATTTCATGAAATGAAAATAGCGGACATTGATCGAACATGTCAACTTTGAAGTTTATATTTCACAACATGAAACTCAAACGGCTTGCTCGATTTTGGCATAAGAGATATCGCTAGATTTGTTTTGCTAATGGGAATGACACTTGGTATGCAAATATTTAATAAAATCAAAATGGCGGACTTTGAAAATTTAAACTTAGATTTTCAGCGGCTTACTGAATTGTGACATAACAGAGGTGTCTCTAGATTTGTCTTGACAGTGCAAGTGACAATAGACATACTAATAATTGATAAAACCAAAATAGTAGATTTTGATCTAAAGTTTCAACTTTGAAGTTGATGGATTTTTACATTCGATATTCTACAAGAAGATTGGTTGGTATTTTTTCCACAGTGTACATTTCACGGAGCAATAAGTTTTAGTAGTAGTAATACATTCACTGAGAACCATACCGGTCTGGCGGCTTGAGAGAATGTTTACGAGAGATAAGTGTGTATAGACACATAGGTATGTTAGAAGGAGATACAAGCCGGCTAGCAACGTTGACGCAGCAATCTGCCGCGTTGCCAATATGCTACTACACCTTTAATTAAGTTGCATATGGAAAAGTTAGTTTACTCTTTACGCCCAAATTATGGATTAATTTTGAGCGTACACATTTTTGAATTGTGAATTATAATTCCCGATCCGTCCTATTTGTTACATTTTCCGACCGCTCGCTATCGCAAAATGTAATAATAACTCAGGATGTGTTGCTTTCATCACCATTGATGGAAATCAAAAATAATCCTAAAATAAATTAAAACATTAAGTAGCATCAAAATTGAAATGAATAATTCGAATCAAAATGAAAACAAAATATTAAATTAAATGTTCGAACAAACATCCTTTTTGGGTTTGACAGTATCCTCACCTATTGTAAGAGCTTATGCGAACATTTTCTGGGGTAACATATTAGCAGCGCGGCAGATTGCACGACCTTCTGCGTCACCGTTGCTAGGCAATGTGGTGCTGACGTTCGCCCTTCTGCCGGCTTCTATCGCTTTTTAGCATGTGTTAATACACACTTCTCGCGTTTCTCTCTCGTACACATTGAACTCAGGCCGACAGACAAATTTGGTTTTCCCTGTATACCAAAGTTTAAAGATAACCCAACTATCATGTTCCAATAGAAAATTGAATGGGCTAGCCCGGTCCAACATCCAATGCGTAAAGGTACGACGCACTTTAGCACCGAAATCGCCGCACGGTGTGTAAGCACACGCAGATTTTTATCTTGAATGTTTGTGAAATTAAAATACGTCCATTCTTTTCATGTTAATGTTTCATTGAAATTTAGAAACTATATATGAAAAATAATATCAGACAAATATCCAACTCCAGAAGCGGCGCAAGCCTAAGCTCTCTTGATTACATTTTCCATCACTTTTTGGTAGGTTTCGGGAGGAATATTTTCAATCGCTTGCATAATATTGTTCTTCAGCTGCTCTACAGTATTTGGTTTGTTGGCGTAAACCCTATTTTCCAAAAATCCCCATAAAAAAGTCAGGAGTCGTTAAATCCGGTGACCTTGGTGGCCAGTTGACATCACCAAATCGAGAAATTAAACGTCCCGACAATATTGTTCGAAAAAGATTCATTGTTTCCCTAGATGTGTGACAAGCTGCTCCATCCTGCTAGAACCACATGTTTGCACATGTTAAATTGTTGGATTTGAGGAGACAGAAAGTTTTGCAACATATCACGGTAACTCTCGCCAGTGTCAGTAAGGGAATTACCTGCAGCGTCTTCAAAGAACTAAGATCCAATGACACCTCCATACCAAACGCCGCACCAAACTATAACTCAACGAGGATGTAGTGGTCATTGATGGATGACACGAGGGTTCTCTAATACACAGATTCGGTAAAAATCGTTATTTTGGGTATTGCATGACTGTATTGTCGGCGACTTTCATGGTCACTAGGCTGTAGTTCTGGGTTAACTAAATTTTGTATGGCCGCAAATGCGTCTTTTTTTAAATATGTGTTCTTCGAAGTTAAGTCATTTATTTTAACAGTGAGTAGATCTGATCCAAAGAAATGTTTTTTCCTTTAACATTTTTGTGGTAAAATTAAAGTAACAAAGTTATAGCCCTTTAGAAGTTTGAGTACCGCCCTGTCTCAATAATAATATTATGTGCTCGTCTTTACAAAATGCTGCCGCAGCATCACGGATTTATGCGGATCGGTTTCCCAATCGAGTGCAACCAACCCCTCGTGCCTTTGTTAATGTAGTACAAAGGGCTCGTGAATCAGGTGACTTAAGACCTCACAGGGGAGGGCATGCCGGTGCTCCAAGACCCTCACTGAAACTCCCAAAATACTGCTCCTTTCTCTCTCTCCCGACCTTTCTCCTTCCCCTCTTCCTCTCTCCCTCACTCTCTCTTCGTCTCTCTCTCTTTTTGGTCTCAACAGCAACAGCGATAAATACACCCTTTCTTCAAAAATTTCAATATAAACAGGGTGAGCTTATAGTGTATGGCCGTTATTAAAAAATACTCATATCAAGAAAAACTATTTACAAAAACTACAGGGAATTTTGTGGATCGGTACTTAAAAAACTGCTACCGCTCACTACAGGGTGATCCATAACTACGTGCCAGTACAAACATGTATTTTTTTAAATGGAATACCCTGAACATTTTTAGTAAACTCTGAAAGACATCTTCAATGGATGCAGTTTGATATCGGCTTTGAATCGCTATTTTTGTCACTTTCGCACCTAGAGTAGCAAAATGAGCTTCATATCCGTTAATGTCTATTTTTTAGTTGAAGGTGCTCTTTATACAAGTTGTTTATAAACGTAAAATGTACTTATACTTTTACGGCTTTGGGTTGTCTTCTTTTTTGAGCAAAGTAGCGATACACATACATGTATACGATATCAAACCTCTTCCTCTAAAGAGGCTCTTCAGAATATACTATAATATATAGGGTATTTATTTGGAAAACTGTATGCATGTGATACCAGATAGTTATGAATACCTCTGTTACGAAACTGTTGCCCGAATATAAACTAAAATCTCTCCTTTTATAACAATTTTCTGTGAGATTTTAAAAAATCTAAACAATCGTTTTCAGAAAAATGAAAATGAAACCTGTGCGTACAAAAATATTTACAATGTCTAACATTGATTAAAATATAGACATTCACGTCAAAGATAGCCACGTTTGAATAGATTTTTTTTAAACAAGATTTTTTGTAAAGCGGCTTTCTGTGGAACCTGAGATTCTGTAACTTTTCTTTTGATTGAGTCAATTTTTTGTACTCATACTGGTGGTTTATTTTAAGGGCTCTTTATCTTCCGCATGCTATGAGCTAGCTTGATTTATTTCATGCTGTCCAGTCTACTCCAGCGATTATATTCTCACTGATACATACAGGGTGACTTTTTTGTGAGGTCTTGTTCAATAACTCCAGTATTACGGATGGTATCTAAGAAAGTTAATGACAAAAATTGTAGCCAAAAGTATGCCTCTTACTTGGGATATATTTTTACCTCTACATGGTGATTCATATCTACATGATGACATTCTTGAATGGTTAGCCCAACATTGTATTGCAGATTTGAATAGGTCCTTCCAAACCAAACGATTTAGTTTATCATACTATAGGGTTTTATTCTCAATTTGTTGAGATATTAGACAATCTATCCAAAACCGAGAAACTTGAGCTTATAGCTAGAATTTTTCGCAAGAAAAACTGTATAGCCTCATATTACTTACTTGATTTTTCAGTTCTTTTTTTAAATTTTCCTGTATATTTTACATTCCTTGTTTTCCCTCTTCGCAGGCTTTCTTGTGATAAAAGTTTTAAAGGACTTTGTACGAATGATTTTTGAGTCATATCTAACCTTTTTATAAATCAGGTATCAAGGTCGGTAAAGGCAGATCTTTAGAATTGGTGAACTTTCATTATAAATAAATTCTACCAAATCGTATGCAATAAAGTCGGAAAGTCTATGCGTTATTCCTCTGCCTTAGTATATGATCGGTTCATAGCTCCATTATAGGACGTATTATCTGAGAAGCTGAAATAAGGTAGTAAGCTTGGAAAATGTTTCTCTTCCTGATTTATTCCTGGCTCTTTATAAATTGCATATCAAGGTAAAAAAAACTATGTACGAAAACGGCAATAGCATGTAGACGTACCTGGTGCATGCTGGTACTGGATAGAATTCTTGGAACAAGCCACTATAAATGCACTCCTATCACCTCTGTGTCAACAAATTTGAGAATATGAAGTTTGTATTTAGACTCCTCAAAATGAATTATTTAAAAACACGAAGCGCATAAGTGTATTGAAAAAAAATACCTATTTATATTGATATCCGATTCACAAAAATATTAGATCAAAAACCAGTCGTACAAACCCCCATAAGCCGGTATATTAAAAGAAATCTAATGGAAAGAGCAATCAATGAATGAAAAAATATGCGGGGTGCTATATTCAAAAAAATTATGAAATGGATTATTTTGCGTGATGGGTCAGCCTGTATAAACTACTGAAGAAACTGAAAAAGTAAGTAAATAGAAAGAAAAAATTGCATTATAAAATTTTTCTGACAAAAAATTCAGCTTTCTACTACTCTAACTACAACAGTTGACAAAGTTGAGTGTCCAGTATAGTATGTCATATCAAAATGTCTGGATTCAAATCTGCAATAAGGAGTAGTACTTTCGACTTGACTTAAAGAATGTGTTTGGGTTACTACTTGATTATAAATCTCCAAGCAGAAGTAATAATATTTTCCAAGTCGGGAGCGTTACAATATTTTTTCAAAACTTTCAGATGCCATGCGTGATAAAGGAGTTATCGACCAAGCCTTCCTTAGTCACTCTGTATAGGCTCCGTTATTTATTTGACCCATTAACTTTATGTACTTTCGTGCAGCTTGTGAGTGATTCCAATTATAAAATACACAACAAATAATTGCTCTTAGCAATGAAGTCTCTGCTTGAGCATGCATCAATGATCTTATGGATACAATTTTTATCGTGCTGGAAACAGCATGATTCATAAGGGGTATAAAGACATCATTAAAACTGATATTTACTGCTGCATACGTTTTGTAAGCTCTCCACGGAATGATATTCAATACATAAAAAAGTCTCTTTTCTTTCAGCTACATCTCTTAATATTTCCCTAAACTGCAAGTGATACGAGGCATATATTCAGAAAGCAACCTGCCGGGAACTCCCATGGAAATTCCGTGAGCGGAACCTATTATTGATTTTGGATAGCGTTTAAATCCTAAAGTAACAGATGTCACCACCAGCAGGAGTTTTAAATTGTATTGTTTACCGCGATAATCGGTAAGAAGCAATTGATTCTAAGCAGAGTACCTACAGGGTGTAAACGATATTCATTATTTAAATGGGTGATAGAAGGGGTTAAAAAAAGCAAAAAGTTTCACATAACATGGGGGTCAAAACGGCATTTTTTTAGGGAAAAGCGGCTCTAAAGTAAAATAAAATCTGACAACGCCGCAATGCCAGACACAAATTACGACGGCGCAGTGTAAATAAAGATGGAGTTTGATATTTTTGGCTCTTAGGTATTATTTCATTATTTCATAATGTACTCGTAAAATGCAAACAATTAAAAAACGGACTTACCACTGTCTCAGCGCTTCACCTGGTGTGTGAAAGTTTATTGAACGTATTAAAAATCCACTTATAAATGGGGAACACAATTTTAATACATACGAGTACATTGTTTTTCTTTTTAAAACCCGCACTGCACTTTTTTATATTTAAAGAAGGTGTTCAAAATGTCGTCCTCCACTTTTCACACAAGCTTCATTACGACGAACCCAGTTTCTTCTTACTCTAGGTCCTCGAAGTTGTCCATTTATTATTTCAACCGCATTAAATTTTTTTTCGCGAAGTTGTGCTTCAGTTGTTATTCGACCAGCCCTTAAACCATCCTTTTAAGTTCCAGCGATTTGGATAATGTTCATTCAAATACTGAATGATGCCTCTAAAAATGTGTGGTGGTGCCCCGTCATGAAGAAACCACAAATTCTGTCTCCGCTGTAATAGCATGTTGTCTAAGTTCTGGTAGGTTATTGGCTAGAAAGCTAAGGTATCCTTCTCCTGACAACTTTGGGGGTAACCTGAATGGGCCAATTACCTGATCGTCAAGAATACCCGCCCAAATATTTATTTTAAAACATTGCTGAAAATGACCTTCACGAATGGTATGAGGATTTTCTTGGGCCCACATGTGAGTATTATGGAAATTTAATATCCCGTCTCGCGTAAAAGTACATTCGTCCGTCGCTAGAATGTTTTTAAAAAAATGCAGAATGTTAGTCTGCGAGGATATTCTTCTGGTAATAAGACCTGCACTCGTTGTACATTGTACAGATAAAGCAAATTTTCCCGTATGATTCTATGGACTATGGTATGCGATAGTCCTACGCGGCGGCCTAATTCCCGAGTGCTGATAACTGCATTGATGTCCACGATATTTAAAATTTGTTCCTCCTGCTCCACAGTAACCTGCATTTCACGAGTGCGAATATTAGTGGGCTGAACACTTCCTGTATCTCGAAGTCTTTAGTACACTTGCACAAATGTCCTTGTGTCTGGGTGTATCCGTTGGTGAAATCTGTCGCCATAAATTTGAGCTGTAAGATTTGAATTGTGACTAGCTTCACCGTAAACTAAAGACATGTCGGCAAACTCTTGATTCGAGAACATTGTAAATCAAGACAACGACCTACGCGAACAAAAACAAAACAACATACTAACCACTGTTACCGTTTGCGATCGATTGCCGGTTCGATAAGAGCGATGATGACCAACGCGCTGTTGTCATGTGTGTTTTAAATATTCAATTTAATGAAACTTACTTACTTACTGACTACAAATTTTGGCTTAACTTATAAAAACTTAATGCCATTTATTTGTTAATTTTCCAATTTAAAAACGTTTTAGATTAGACTATAAAAATTAGTGAGATTGTCGTGATTGTGGTCGATATAAAGCACTAAAAGTCGTAAACTATAAAGCCATTTAGACAAAAATCTGTTGGCTTTTGGACCATGGGTCATATGAACTTTTTGACTTCTTCTGACCCCCCTATTACCCATTTCAATAATGACTACCATAACGTTTACACCCTGTATATCGAAATGTTAAAAATCTATTCAGCCATCCTTGAGCAGTAAGCTGCCTTTTTTAAATTTCGACGCCACTACATTCCTTTTATGATTACAATCACATTGGCGTCAAAATTTAAAAGATTGATTAAAGGAAGTGCTGTTCCGCGCAGACACAGTGAAAGGTGACTATTACCCGCAACCGAGTTGCCAGATCAGTGTCACTATCACTGTGAAATACTCAAATTCAGATGACTCTACAGAAAACTTATGGAGAATAGGTTTGGGTCACCCTGTGAATATATTTGGGTCACTCTTTATATGTGACGCAATCACAAATGTTGTGGAATGATGATGTGGATAAATATGGAAAAGCTATTACATATCGTGTAACGAACTCACAACACTTGGGAGTTCTGTATCTCGGAGATTACTCCTGGAAGAACTTTGGGAACGCCCGTTCTAGGTGTTGAGATCTAAAACATCCTGATTTTGTTCTTCAAAAGTTGCGCTATTCCCCATAAAGGCTTTTTTAAGAAGTATGAGAAGGCAATATTTCACAGTGAAAGTGCGGCGCTGACGGATTTTAACAAGAGTGCTACTAGTCTCGTATTTTGACCTCAGACTTGATCGCCGGTGGCGGCCTCTTGTTGCTGCCTCAGCTGCAACAGGTTTGTAAATCGAAAACATCAGAGGGGTAAAAGAAAAATCATAATACATGAAAGGCTTTAATAAATTACAAGGTGAGCACATATGAATAGGGGTTAGTGACTATCATAATTTGAAAGCTGGTGATGCAAAGAAAGTTCCATTGTTTTCACTCGACGCTTTGGAGAACATTGAAGTACGCATACGCTGTACGCATTATCTACAAAAAAAATATATATATATACACACATACATAGCTTTTCAGAAAGGTTTTCCTTCATAACTTATTTTTTGAACAGGTGAAGTTGGGAAGCTGGAATTCGGAGTGATGAAACTGATGCAGGAATAATACACTTTGACATAAAAATAAAAAGTAATATAGCTATGGAAACAATAGTTGATAATTTCAAGATGTAGCTGGACATCATCTTGATATATTGTTATTGTTATTATAGAGCTAGAATGCACAATCACTATCCTTCAAACTGGCGGTCTGGCAGCCTGCCAAAGTTGTGCGGTTTTGTACATTGATCCGCTAATAGCGCAACAATCTCTCAACTAAGCCTTAGAGCAGCGGTTTTCAACGTGTGGGGCGCGTCCCCCTGGGGTATTCTCGGTAAGTTGTATGATTTGTAATTAAGGTTGTACTGTAAGTTTAGCGTCAAAATACTCAAGGTACATTATTATTCTATACACACATTGTTATTGTGTGAAAATAATCATTGAAAATTGTGTCGCGAATGATGAAAGGTACCTTAGAGTATTGTAACGATAACACCGTTTCACTATTCAAAATCTAATTTTTACTGCTCTTAATTCGACTCGACCGAGTCTCCATTGTGACTAGATTCTTCCGCCATCTGGCCGGGCATATATCCACCTATCGACGCATCGAAAAATGTTCTAACGTTTTTCACTCAGCGTCGTGAACTTCCACATAAGTAGTCTAGTTTAGATGACAGCAAGTATCTCCAGACGGATCACGAATACTCACGATTGCGTCGCGAGTCATTCAGATTGCAAGCACGCTCGATACATGATAGCGCAACTCTGGTTGCTTAAGCGTCGCCCATTCTTTTGGAATGGTATATGCAATAAAATATGGGCCACCATGATTGTCAAGTTAACAAGCCGCTATTTTCCAGCTATCCGTCAAATATAGCGAATGAGCTTTAAGATCCATTCAACAAATTTTAGCGACCAATAGCTGTGAAATATTCAAAACATGATAGCTTGTCATTGAAACATCACCAGTTCTGCGGTGTGCGGTGTTGCCTTTACTGTTTTACATTTTGCTAAAATCTTATGAAAAATAGAAGCTGCTAATAAAATATTGACGAAAATGAATGGGTATGTATAGAATTCACAATATAAATTTATATTTCAAGTTTCAGATTGTCTATACATGGACTTGAACCGGAATGTTAGGTATTTTTACCGAAATGTATGTATTTACCGAAAACGTCATTTTCCACGATTTTTCAGGATAATTCAAATATTTCCATACTTGGCAAAAAAGTGCTGGAACCAAAAATAAAGCTAAAAGTGAATTTTATGTAATCTTCCTAGTTTTATGCCCCATACCAATCATACATATGCACACTCAGGCAGTCGGGCATACGAGAGGAGTAGATTTGGGTTGCCTATGATTACGAACACACATGCTTATTTCTTACTCCGCTTGAACTGAATTGATTTTTGTGCATACGAAAGATACAGACTGCTAGGTTATTATCCCATCACCGGACAAGCAATAAAGAGACCGAAACCTGCCTGTTTTCAAAATAAACAATTAATTAAAATGTTCATGAGTTCAGGGGCAAAACAGAAAAAGATATTCATAATCAGGAATCGAAAAAGGAGCTTCCAGAGTGGTTGCAAAGGACTTTGAAAGATCGACCAGCATGCACATTGTACAAGTTGTTATATAGAACTATGCCCTCAAAAACATGTTGTATACACGCTCAATATAATGATAATCTTTTTTGATAAACGGTGCTGCGTGACTCAAAGGACCTTGATCCATCACCGATCTTGGGACGGCATTTTTCCCTATACCGAATTCAACGGTTCGGCAACACTGCAGAAACTTCAAAGGCAATTAGGATTCCAGATCAAAATGAAGTATGACAAGTTTTGCAAATACTTTAGTAAATAGGAATTTTTCTTTTAATAGGTGAATGCGGATACATTTACAAATATCGATATTTTAGGGCCCAGGAATACAGAATGTGCTGTTTGTTTACATTTGGTTTGGATTTCTAGATCATAAATTGATAATGAATTGTTTTTGATATGACAACAGATGATCAACCGGATGGAATACGTTTTACATCCTTTTTTTGCAAAATAAAAAAAATCGATACATTTCTACAGGTACGTATTATGTACAACACCAGGTATGTGATGTAGAGACGAAACTAGATTGCATGCATGAGCAGCCATGAAAAACAGTGAAAACATCCTATTAAATATAATAGGTAGAAAATCGACTTAGTATTTCTTGCATTTTCATTGGTCCATTCAAATAAGTTCCCGACTTTTGTGAAATGACAGAAATTGCCAATTTTATGAAAGTTATCCTAATTTTAAAGCTCAAAGATATGGTATTACACCCAGAATGCACCCTTATTTATAAAACAACCACTATTTCATGATTTTATTCAATACTTCAATAGACATTACTGATATTAGGAGAGCTTTGACAGGTTCCATCAAATTGCATTCCGATAAGCTGTTCCCTCATTGGTGGAAGCCTACATCAAATTTAAATCTTGGTGAAATCGACTCTGTTTTTAAGAAAATTTGACAGATTTTTGACAATTTGCTTATATGGAGTGTTCTCAACGTCGTTGAGTGTTTCACATTTCGTTACGTATCCGGATAGACCCTCTCAAGAAGATTGATGTAAGATACCATAAGGTTTTGATGAGTGATTGTTGAGTTAGCAGCGACTAGATGTCCAAAAACACCCAACTTGAACAGCCTGCAGTCCACCATTTTGAAATATATATACGATTCTTTGAGTTATATCGTATAAGTATTGTGAATTATATTAAATGACTTTAAATCTAAACATGTATACTTGTATAGACTCAAGCACTAGTAGGCAATGGTTACAAATCCATTTTATTATTGTACGACTCTATTCTCATGATTGTCAATTCAATTTTTGGTTGAGTTAAAAAATACCCTAAGCTGACGCTCCGCGATTACGATTGCTGAATTTCAAATTTTGGTTCCTCAGATTACACAACATAGAAATGTATTAATAAATTTATGTATTCATATATGACGTTCCATTTGAAAAAATGTTCCAACATAGCACCCATACGCCATCTCCAAGTTGTCAACTACCTATTTGATACTAAAACATAGAATCCATACATTAATTTCATCGCCCCACATTTATGCTTGCCAAGTTGACCCGTTACAAGAATAATCTCTTTGAAAAGCACTGTAATAAATTATAAGAAACTGAAATACCTGAACAAATAATGGCAAGCTCATTGTAAGCGTCCCTCCAACTAACTTTATGGTAATCTGTTTCTTTGAAAAAACCATGAACAGCAACAATGTTCTTTTATGAGAATCATCAGTGTTGATCCATTTCGAGCTGAATAAGGAATAAGGAATATCTTCACTCTGCAAAATAAAAGTTCTGTTTAGGGATCGGCCGATATCCATATGAGCATTTACATATCGGCCGAATCGGCAAAAGTTCGCTAATAAGTGATCGAATGATAGGATGTATATGCCGATGTGAGCTAGCCGATACAAATTACAAAGCTGATATACAGTGCTTTTCTTTAATGTCGCTGGGCGCCATCTTGGAAAAAAATTATATAAAACGGGGGTCTTTTGGCACGCCATTTTGAAGCTCCTGACGAGTACTTTATAACCCTAGAATACCAATACCTTTACCTACTACAAAATGATGGTACATTTAATAAGTACTTGAATACATTGACATTTAAGTTGATAATTCGAATAAATACGTTGAGTTCAACTTAGGAGATGCTGGAAATGGTTGCCTTGAACTTCTTGACAGCTTGACAGCCGGTCGTAATTTCGTGTAGAACATTTTCAAACATAGTAACATCGATATTTCTACAAATATTTGTTATTCTCAGCCGTATATCCAATATTGAAGCAGGTTCAGTTTCGTACACATTTTGCTTCAAATAGCCCCATAAAAAATCTAGAGACCGAGTTGGCCATTCCACAGGACCTTGACGGCCAATCCAACGACCTGGGAAATTGTTATCTAAATAATTCCTAACTTGTCTGTAGAAGTGTGATGGAGCACCATCTTGCTGGAATACAATATCAGCATCGAATTCATTAGGATTCGCTTCGACGATTTCGGTGATTAGAGGATCAATAGAATTTTCCAGCATATCCAAATACAGTTCCCCGGTTAAAGTTTGTTCGATGAATAGAGGCCCCACAATATGATTTCCCAATATCCCAGCCCAAACGTTAATTTTTTGTGGATATTGAGTATGACTTTCCCGGAAGACGTGAGGATTGGTGTCACTCCAATAAAGACAATTTTGTCTATGCACAAAGTTGAGAAAAAATGTACATTCATCACTAAAATAAATATTTTGGATTTAGTTAGGATGCCGTGCAATGGTTTCCGTCATAGTCTGCAGAATTCTGTTTTGCGGTCAGGGCCATCTTCAGTTAGCTGATGTACCATTTGAATTTTGTATGGGTGATACTTATTCTTTTTCAAAAGTCTCCATACAGTAGAAGGACAAACCTCACATACATTCGCGATGGAGGAAGTAGACTGTTGGGGATTTACTATGATCTCACCAATTATTTGAACTTGCTTTTCTTCCGGGATGGTTGGATGACCTGGGGGCTTTTTGTTGTTTACACTACCAGTAGCTGTAAATTTAGATACAGGTTCCCTTAAATATTTTCTACAGACAGGACGATTCGGGAAACGATCATTAAAATCCTTTCGGTCTCGTGAAAGTCACGCGTCGCACCATAAATAAAAATCACTTCGATTTTTTCTTCGAACGGACGAGAATGACCATTTTAAAAATAGTTCAGTATCCAGCACAAAAACCGAAAACTAAATAAGAATATTTTAACTGTACAACTATGTTTGTTTCCTGTCACTGTCAACAAAAAATAACACCTCGGTTGGCCGCGTGGGTCAGAGTGTCGTGCTACTGATCAGCCGGCCGGCCGGGCCGCGAGTTCGAATCTCGCCTTCGCCATGGATGTTGTGTGTTTGTTTTAGGCAGCAGCGGTGGCCGCAGTAGTAGACTCTTCGGTCTCCTGATCAGCCGCCGTGCGCTGTGCGGGTTCGAGTCCCGTCCCAGGAGAAATGTTTCTCTTGGCCATGGATGTTGTGATTGTCCGTAGGTGGTAGATGGTCTCTGACTGTCGAACGCGGAGGTACCACCCGGCGGTTCTCGTAGGCGGAGCCAGAATGTGTGCATGTTGCATGCACACGTGTTCCCTCACCAGAGTCCGTGTGGCGTCCCCCCTTTCCCATGTATCCCCCATAGCCCCACGGTACCCAATGGGTGCTTAGGCCCTTAGGCCTTCGTGGTAGTTGGAGTATAAAAAAAAAAAAAAAACAAAACAAGTTTTTATCGCTGTTGCTGTGGATACGGCAGGGAATTACAATTATTTGTAGAGATATGCATGTTAGTGGGTTTGTGTTCAAGTAATTACTAAATGTACCACCATTTTGTAGTAGGTAAAGGTATTGACTTTATATTCTAGGGTCATAAAGTACTCATCGGGAGCTTTAAAATGATGTGCAACAAGACCCTCATTTTCATATATTTTTCTTTCCAAGATGGCGCCCAGCGGCCATCTTGACATTTTCATCTGTCAATTTTTGTCTAAAATATGGTATCCACGCATCAATTTCATTATCACAAGTTTTAATTTTTTCAATTGATCCGTTCAAAAAATCAAAGGGGAGGTGGACATTAAAGAAAAGCACTCTATAAACATCTCCTATATATTCATGAATTAAGTCAATGCAACATATTTTCTGTTCTTTTACATAGGATACTAATTGCAATATCGAGAATATCAGTATTTATAATGGAAATTTCATCGAAATGTTTCCAGACGGCGGGCTTGGCGCTTTTTTCGTAGTTATAACATTTTCATACGGTATTTAACTTGACAAACACGTAAGCTACGATTCACCTTGAGGACATCGAAACTTGGAGAGATAGTATTCTGCAACTTCACGTTCCAAGTATAATTTCCTATTTTAACTGTGATATGTTTGAAGAACTTTGATCTGCTAGCCTTAACTAGAAAAAAAACAGCTTCAACATTTTGAAGACATTCTCAAATTGATAGGATCAAGCTGGGGCCATAAGCGGAGTGCTGTGTTGCCAAGCTCTGCCGTTTCTTCCATTATCATCAAAATACTCGTATGTATTACTGCTGTCGCGGTTAATGTAAAAGAGTGTCAGATCGAAACTTGTTTTTTTCCGGTATACTTGTCAGCTTATATGTTGTGACTCATTTAGACCAGATTTAGATTGCGTCAAAACAATAACGGTTGGTCAATTGTCTAATTTTTGCCCTCGCAATGGCTTGTTGAGATCCCAGACACGTTATAGTGCAGGCGCCAAAGGACATTGAGAATGCAAAATGTGAAGACCAGGAACTATGTTCAAATTCTTCTACCTGAGACCCCACAGAAAAAGGAAAAACAGTTTGCCGGCAGCTATGGTGTTCGCTTTACCTTTTCGCTGCCCTTCATCATCAGTTATGGCTGATAGAAGTAATAATATTAAGTACTAAGCAAATGTTACCTTATTTTTTCTCTATGAATCACACGAATTACATTCGCGAAGTAGCTCTTCATTTAAAAGATATGATACAACTATCTTCAGAAGTTCTACATGATATGAATAGAGGAATGCTGAAAGGAAGGTAAATTTAATGCAGTGAGCCCCGACTTAGCATTAGAGCAGACTCAGAACCGATCTTCAGCAGTGACCGGAGGCTTGATTGGCATTACAAAAAATGCAGATGCGATGCAGAGATGGGTGCTCCTTTATCCGCTCAAGAACAGCATTCACGAGGCTCTTTCTTCATATCTCGGAATACAAGCAGACTCTACAAGTGATATTAATTATCGTAATGAATGGACGCAACAGAGAACTAATAAAGATGAAAAAGATATTCAAAATATCATAAAGTATTTCAATGCTTGTAATCCCTTCAATAACAAAGGTCAACTTGCTGATGACTCTTCTTCGCAATGTTTATTAAATATTGTAGAAAATGGAGAAGCTATGCTGAGAACGTATGAAAATGAGCGATTTGTACAGAAAAATAAAAAGCTATCCGATCCAATAAAAAAAGTAGATTTGACAACTTTGTAACTGCTTCTGAGAAAGGAAGTAAAAATACTTCTAATAAAAAGTTACAAGACGCAACAGATATAAATATTTTTCAAAAAACATTTATGTTGGCTAATCATGGAGGATTTGACACAAAAATTTTAGCATCCTATGAAATTTTGGAGTATCTACTGCAAGTACCTTTTTGATGCTAAAGTATTTTATAGAAAATCTCCAAAATCGGAACTTGCTCTAAAAATTAAAAATAATTATGAATTGATGAGCCAACAAAATGTTTTAAATCACAAAACTCTTTATTTTTTGAAGTAGGTACATGTGTTAGATTCGAACCATTTAGAAGCCGATTCAAGGATATTTTGTCACGTTTTTCACCTAGTAAAAATCAATCTGCTCATATCATAATTCTTAGCGCTTATACAGATGTTTTTATCCTCGGAATTGACTTTTGGAATAAAGTAGCATGCCTAGGCTGTTTAGGTTTATGGTTTGAAGGTTCTTATAAGAGGAAATACATTTCAGCAGGTAATTTGGCTGCTCAGCTCCTTGTCGGAAACATTTGTCGTATTTTGCCAGCATTCCACTCTCTAAGCGGTTGCGATTCGACTAGCAAATTGAGCTCGAAAAAAATAGTTAAGCAGCAACGTTGGATTTTTTACTAAATGCTCTGAGGCATTTAAGAAATCCATACCTTACAGTCGAACAGTTAACAGAGTTAGAAACCAGTTGCACCTATCTTTTCTCAAAAAAAAAATTAACTGCTGATGAACTTCGATATAAATTGATTTGTCCAAATATCGCCTTCGGCTTAAATTTATCAAAAGTAATTTATTTGCCCACCAGATGCTCTAAATTTACATTTGTTAAGAGCTTCAGCATAAACATATATATATATATATATATATTTTTATATAACAAAAATAGGAAAATAATGGGCAAAATCCGCAAAAAGTGGATTCGAGCAGAAAATAGGATAGGTAACCCGAGCGATACGCATTTCTGCTGGTTGGCTTATCAGGCCCGAAACGAATGCACATATGCAACTACAAAAGTAGATACACATGCCCACACATCCGGATACGGGTGTAACCTGAGGAAACGAAGATGGAGAGGAGAAAAAAAAGACACACGAAGTCCACAACAAGAGCCAACCTACACATTGTAGTATTGTTGTTGTTGGGCTTGAAGTACCACAGCAAGTGGCTATAACCGGCCGCGTGGTTGTGGTTATTTGTTGCCTTGAAAATTCAAGGTCTTCTAGCCATTTTATACTACAATGTGTAGGTTGGCTCTTGTTGTGGACTTCGTGTGTTTTTTTTTCCTCTCCATCTATCCGTATCCGGATGTGTGGGCATGTGTATCTACTTTTGTAGTTGCATATGTGCATTCATTTCGGGCCTGATGAAGCCAACCAGCAGAAATACGTATCGCTCGGGTTACCTATCCTAATTTCTGCTCGAATCCACTTTTTGCAGATTTTGCCCATTATTTTCCTATTTTTGTTATATACCTTTCTCCGCATGATAATTCTCTCTTTATATTATTTATATATATATATATATATATGGATAAATTCTGACCAAACATTACTACAGTCTTTTGAAAACACATTATTCGGCTATGAACAAAGCTATGGTAAATTGTATCCACGAGAACTGACGAAGAGACCATCACCAGAATTATTGATTCAACCCTGCAGATGTACACCTAATCGTCAAACAGAGGCTTGTTCATGCAAAAAATGACAACTCAATTGTATTTCGTTTTGCAAATGTATTAATAATGACTAAAAATAAAATAGATTAATTATTTGTATTTTTTCCAATTAAATGTGTTTTTTTTATAAAAAAAATCTTATATTTAAATATCTTTAATCATAAGGAACAATTGAATACTGTCATTAAAACAATCATTGAAATGGTTTCAAAGCACTTGTTCAGGCCATTTACTTTCTGAGCTTAAAACTATTCACAAAATGCGGTCCTCATATTTTACACACTCAACTCCATCCAGCGCCCGGTCTATTACGGACATCCCGTAAACCCAAGTATATCGGAGCATGCACGGAAAAAAGGAACGACCCTACATCGGTATTTGACATATCTGTATCGGCCGATTATTTATCGGTATCGACGATAATTGTACTCGTATATCGTTCGATCTCCAGCTCTAGTTATTCTAGAGAAGTCAATCAATATGAAATAAGGAAAAGTGTTTAGTTTAAAAGAATGTATGAATTGATATTGTATATTATAATTTTAATAGATACACCATGGCTAAATAGAACAAAGCTTATATCTCTGGTACTATTAAGAGCACAAAATACTACTTTGCTGTCCGCCAGCGTTGCACTATTGTACCATAAAAGTTTGATGGCATTTGACTTTCTGCCAACATGGAAGAGTTGCATCATCCGCCCGACAGAAACCAGTAGCGAGCATTTTTGCTACTTTGTTGCTATAGAACGGCAAAGTCGGTTGTAGTAGATTTCAATTCTAGCAATCCCAAGATTCTCGTGATTTAATGATTTGAAGGCAGGCATAATAATATTTTCGGTTGTATATTTTCGTAAAGTGAATGCTATGTTTACCATTCATTGCTACATTGTAAGCAACAATTTCTAGTTTTATGATTCATGAGTCATGACTTATACTTCTAGATGTAACATAAAATAGTCTTCTCTTACCTCAGTGGCTAAGATAGTCCCATAAAAGCAATGTATATAAATGATCGCTACAATAGAACTCATATATGGAACCAAAAACGCCAGCTCTATAAACTTGACCTAAAAGGGTAAAGTTCTATAGAACGCACTCGCTTCCAGTGTTACGCTTGGCTCTTACCTTGACTATCAACGAAAATGTTGTACAGGTGTTTAATACTCCAGCGACGATCACTGCAGACAGACCAATTTTGCATATATGATGTAGTCTCTTCGTAAACCTGAAAATAACTCATCACCTGTCTTGTAACCAATCAATTTTACCAAGCAAGTTAATTCATCAGAACCAAAACAGTGTTACATTATCTACTATTTCCAGAAATCCTCGATGACCTCTTTTTGACTGTTTGCCCAATAACGCATAGCTTGCTTTTATATGACACTTAACTAGATTCAGTGATGTTTTGCAATGACTCAAGCGTTACAAATATATGATCAATTATCCTTAATATCTGTCGCAGGTTTTTGGAAAAATAGCAACGAAGTATCTGAATCGTCAAAAAACATTCATTTTCAGCTAGTACCTCCAATGCTATTAAAATCCGAACTGTGAACACCTTCTGAAGATGCCAACCACTCATGTTGGCGAAACGTCAAATAAAAATGTTTTACGATGGCCTAACTACCCAAAAACCGACCAAATAACATTGGATGGTACCCTCGAAAGCATTTCAACTTAAATTTCATTATAATTTTATTTTGAGGTCATTAATAATGATTGATTGTTATACATCTACCACTGCAATATAAACTCTTTGTAATTAAAAATTATCTTCTACTTTTCAGTTCGTTTAGCTATAAGAGCGTGTCTTTTAGTTTTCTTAAACTATTATTTATTTTTAATTTTTTAGTACCATTTATCAATTAGCTTTTTGTGGACATGTGGTATTGAAATGTCTTACGAATCGTTTCGTAATCTAATCATTTCATTTAAAGCTTCACTTTTGCTTTGGGTTTTTCCTGTTCACTTAGAGCAATCAAGTTCTTCGATCCGAATACCGTCTAAAGATCTTACACGACTAAGTGCTAGATAGGCTTGACCAGCAGCAAATAATCGCGAGCCTAGATGAATGACTGCATGATCGACTGTACAACCTTGCATCTTGCGGACGGTCGAAGCCCAACTCAGGGTTAATGGCAACATTCGTGTCTCAGCAGTTCCATAGCTGTATTTCGCTGGAAACTGTATCGATATCTATTTACAGTATATTCAGATAAGAGATAGACCGGACATAAACAAGACCACGTGATCATCGAACGCTGTAACATTCGGCAGGGACGTATTAAGAGTCACGCAGTACATATTTTAGATAGTAGATGCTGCTTTGCGTAACTTTGTAGTAAATTAGCACAATTCGATGTGTATACGATTGGTGATGGATATAGGATCATGTGGGGGTGGGGTAAGAAATATATAATGATGTAAATATACATAAGGGTTTCAAAATTTTCGCTTCGATTTCCAGCTTCGGATGCCGCCTGATGTTTGGTGAAATACAGTCGAATATAATCTCAAAATGGCGTTTAAATTAGCCTAAATTAAAAATAATCGTATATCTCTTAAAATTGCTTTTAGAATATTGATTAGTATATTTTTTGATTTCTAGGTAAATATGTAACCAAATTAAAACGTTCAAAACGTAAAAAAATGTGCATGGTTGAACATTGTCAGAAAGTAGATTCTTGAATAGGTTTTGCCAAAATGGGTTCAAAAATGTCAATAATTAATTAAAAAATACAGTAGCTTTATAATTACTTATAACTTACCGAATTTGATGAACGACATCTTTTATTGGAAAGATGAGCTTGATGAGCTTTCATCATCACTACTGCCTGAAGCACCAACGTCAATAATGAATGGCTCGACTTGTTCCTCTAAAATATTGTCCAGTTCCCACATTCTCTTTTCAACTTTGTCTTTCACGTGCTTAATACAGTTTTCCCATTTTTGCGCTGTTATTAATTCTAGTGCTTCTTTGAAAAGTCCTTTGAGGTCACAAAATTTAAAAGTTGTATTGTGCTTAGCTATATAATTTTTAACCTCTGCCCATATGAGCTCAATGGGATTGAGCTCGCAATGGTATGGAGGTAAACGGAGCACAGTTTTATTTTGACTTGCTGCCATTTCGTCAATGGCGTATTTTTGATATTCCGCCTTGTGATCCTTGACAATTCGTATTAATTGTACTTTCAGCATTGCTTCTTCAAAGTTGATATTTTTCGAGCGGAGCCAATTTTGAACATCAACTTTCCTTGAAGCCGTTGTTGGAACCTTCTCCATTCTTCGAGAATGATAAGGCGCATTATCCAACACAATTACTGCGTTTTCCTCTAAGTTCGGTAAAATTTTTGAAAACCACTGTTCAAACGATTCGCCTTTCATTTCCTCGTGGTAATCTCCAGTTTTCTTAGACTCAAAGCACCACAGACCGTCAACAACAAATCCATCCTCACTGCCAATATGGCAGATAATGAGCCTTTTCCTTTACCTGGAAATCGAAGTACTAACTGGTGTAGATTTATTTCAATAAGCGAACCTTTTTCAAATATTTTCATCACATTCAGCGAAAAAACATTGAGACATGAGTATCAGATTGCTATAATTGGAATTATTTAGTCATATTGAAAGAAAGAATATTGAACGTCGTATGATTACTCAGCGCTTCACAATTTAAGTTATAAACCTTTAAAAAATGAATGATCAGGAACCTGAAATACGCGCAAATATTAATATTAACAAATTATAACTTTATAAAGCTTAAAGTATGAATTAAAATGATTAGAAATATCAGGAACGGTACACAATATAAAACTTAGTAACTTTTTTTAAGTTTATAATATTCGACATATTTTAAGATTATATTAATAAATTATTGAAATATCGAAAACACATAAAAACATGGCTTAAAAAAGTTCTAACAAATGAAAATGTACAATAAAACATCCACTCATTTTATCGAAAGTTATAAAAGTTTTGTTACTTGTAATATGTTTTATCTGCCCCCTGGAATTAATGTTTAGAACCTTGTTCCCAAGGTTTGAAAAACATCCGATTGTTGTCTATTACTCGTATTTACCTGCTGGATTTTTAATCCGGTGGACAGTCCATCTAGAAAGGCCCTCCTGGATGAAGTTACAGAATCATCAACCCATACTTTACTTGTAGTGTGTCCTGCGTTTACCCACGTTTCATCAAGGTAATAAATCTTCCTGTTTTGATTTCTATATTTCCCAATTTTTGTTAAATAATCCCTCCTCCATAGCACAATTTCTTCTCTATCCAGTAGTAAACTATTACGACCCCGTTTTTTCCATTTGAAATTTAAATGCTTCAGTAACGCATGGAAAGTTGATCGTTTGAAATTTGGCAACGTTGTATCTCCATTTACCTCCTGCAGTACTTTATCTATAGTAGGTATTTCATTCTTAAAGAAGAATTCATGCACTTTCCTCCTAATCGCATGCTTATCAGCTTCATCCAATAATTTAACAATGCTTTTGCGATGTTTACTGGTCATTGGCTCAGAAAAGGTGTGATTTTTTTTGTATTGTCTTAACACATTAAACACTGATGCGCGACACACCCCAACTTTGTGAGAAACCTTCACAACAATTTCTTTGATGGTTGATGCCTCGTTCTCCTCGCGCTCGATCTTATATATATTCAAAATGACCTCTTTCATTTCTGCACTCAGGTGTCTTTTTTTAGAGCGTTTCCTAGGTGGACTACAGGAGTTTACAACTTCATCGGCAGTATCTGTACTACTGGGCATTTTGCGCAAGCAGTTGATAACAATAACAATCAATAACAAGGTATAACAATAACAACGACAAACTCAACAACTTAATAAGATAACAAACGAAAACGTCCAAAGAAATATCAAATTGCAATGATGCACACGACATACGTAACACGTCTGAACCTGAATGTGACTCTGCCTTGATACGACTGCTCTGCCGCTCGGCATAGGCATTTAATTGCGAATTGACCAATGAGGGCTCCTGTTTTACGTCGAGACGGCGGCGTTAGCGTGAAAATCACCCGAACCTTTTGTTTACATCCGGTCTATCTCTTATCTGAATATACTGTAGTCATGTACTCACCACCTGAACCGGAATCGATACGGACAATAAGAAGCTTCTTGTGAATCACAATTATTATATATTATAAGTACCTGCGCATGTATAACGAATAAACAAGGCGAGAATGCACCACCTTGAAAAAGTATCTGCCTCCGTTGAGGTGTGCCGAGTGGCCGAACCAACAAAGAGTAAGTCCAAAATTAGACGCATGCGCATATCGCGCGCCAGTTCTATATCTCTTACTCCCCTGCAGAGGATCTATAAGAATTTATCAATCCTGCCGGTCCTAATAAGGATGATGGAAAACTGTTAGCAAATTATTGCATTCTCATCGGTCCTTGATACGTGTTCGAAGTTCCAAATTAATCAAACTTCTAGAAATTGGTGAAAAGTGTGCTCAAAGTTTCCGTTAAAGGTGCGTTTAAATTAGTGCGAACACGAGCGAACGAACGAACGAATGAATTCGTTCGTGCTCCCTCGTTCGGTAGCTGTCTCCACATTTTCATCGAACGAACATTCGCATTCGCAAATGATCCGTGGAAACTCATCATGTCGTCGGAATCAGATGACGACGTTATAATTAGTGCTGCCAGTTTTGTAGTTATAGCGGGCCTTTCGCAAAGACTTAAAAAAAAGAAAAGAAAATGGTGTTCTAATTTGTTAAACAGAAGAAACCAAACCGGGGTCTTTGTTAATGGATTTAACAAGCGATAACTTGGGCCAAATAACAAACTTTAGTAGAATGTCTGTGACAGATTTGGAATTTTTGTTAAATTTAATTGGACGTACCATTTCCAAGCAAGACTCAAGTTTCAAAAAGGCAATTACTGAAAGAGAGAAAATGCTGTTAACACTCCGATTTTTGGCAACAGGTGATTCCTATACTAGCCTAAAATATTTGTTTAAAATTTCTACTTCTACAATATGCTCTGTTATTCCTGAAGTGTGCAGTGCGCTAATCCATGCTTTAAAAGAATATGTCAAGGTACGTTAAATTGATTAATATTCATTTAGCTGTTGTGAAAAATATATTAGGAATTTCAACTATACATTACAAAATGTAACAATAATTATGGCTAAAACTGAGTTAAATAATCAGCTAATCTGTCAGTAATGTTTCTGTCGTCCATGGCATCTTCCGCTGCAGGGGGACATGTCCCATAATAATCATTTTGTGGTGATGAATGGCTTTCCGATGAATACGAACTCGGCGAAGGTTGTGGAGTACTTGTTGTGCATGACTTATGAATACTATTATTGTTATTGATGGGTTGTGTGATTAACTAGGAAGAACTGTGTGGCTGCTGTGTCTATCTTCTTTGAAGCCAATGGATGTCATGTAAGTTTGTTGATTCGGAGGAATATCGTATTTTCCCATATCCGCTTCAAAAGGGATGTTATTAATGAAATGTTGTACGATATTTTTGCAGCGATCTGAATAGCGGTCCATTTGATCTCCTATATGCTGCCATATATATGATTGTCACTTCTGGCAGTCCTTTTGGCAGCAATTTCTTTTAATATAGAATATGCCTCGTCAATTCTTGTATCACGCATGGGTCGTTTTCGTTTTGGCTGTTGAGTGGCGGCATTGATTGTATCGGTATTAGATTGCTGGTTTTCACCTTCAACGATTTCACTCTGTATTTCTTCATTAATAACAGAGACACTGTCCTCAGTTTCATTTACTCCACTTTAAAAGTAGAAGAAATTAAATGTATGATATGAATTAAACAAGCACATTGTTTGATGTTTTGGTTTGTTTGGTTGAACCGTTTTCAAAATAAATATCTTAAAAGCCTGTTTTAAAACGAAACGTCAATCCATTTGTTTCTTTGGTTCATATTTGACCGAAATCCCAAATTTGAGAGAAACATATCTTTAAGCAAACTATGTAACTAAAGATAATATCTTAAATGTAGATTCATTTTTAGGTGCCGAGAAATCCTGAAGAATGGTTGCAAATTGCCAGGGGATTTGACGAAAGATGGCATTTTCCCAACTGTTTAGGAGCGATTGGCGGGAAACACTGTCTTCTGCAGGCACCAGTAAATAGTGGGAGTGACTACTTTAACTATACTAAGTGACATATCAATCCGAACAACCAGTTTAAATGGTTTTATTTTAATAAAATTTTGTATAAGTACTTAGTGAAGCATAATAAGTAAATGATAAAAATTTCAAAATGATTGCACTGCTTTAAAGCCCTTTGACCTTTAATAATGTGTGTAGACATGCTTCTGCTCAGGTGGTCAATGTGCTCCTGTGGTATCTCATTCCAGGCAACCACCAACTCCTCTCGAAGTGCTTCTAGAGTCTGAGGAGGACGTTGCAAATTGAGCAATCTCCTACCCATCATACCCCACACGTGCTCAATTGGGGATAAGTCGGGAGATCTTGGTGGCCATGGTAACAATGTGACATCATTATGTTGAAATAAGTCTATTGTGACTCTTGCAACATGTGGTCGGGCATTATCTTGTTGGAAAGTTGGATCTGCCAGGGTGTCAAGATATGGTAAAAGATGGGGTTCTAGAACTTCGTGGATATAACACTGCGCGTTCATGTTACCTCTGATGAAGATTAAAGGTGACCTGGAACCATAAGCTATAGCACCCCAAACCATAACTCCAACAGTGCGATGAACATGTCTTTCAACAAGAAACTGTGGATTCCTCCTTTCACCACGTCGCCTTCTAACCCTGGCACGACCATCGTGCATGCCTAAACAAAATCGAGACTCGTCACTAAAGACAATTTTGTTCCATTCCTGGTCCCAGAGTGATCGTTGTCTGCACCACTCAAGGCGATTACGTCGGTGTTCTCGAGTTAAAGGGAGGACCCAGTGTGGCCGGTATGAAAACAAGCCAAAACTTCTCATTCGTCGGTAAACACTTCGCATGCCAATAGGTCTTCCGTGTTCTGCAAACCATTCATTTGCAATGGACCTGGTAGTGGAGAAACGGTCCCTTAAGGCCAATAATCTTAGGCGGCGGCCTTCTCGAAGCCATGCCTGACAACACCTAACCACAGTGTCTACACTTCTTTGCACTCTAACTGCAAGTGCCCGAAAAGAAAGTCCAGCTTCCCGAAGTCCCACTATACGGCCCCTATCAAACTAAATTGACGAAATCGTACAGGTCTCCGTACTCTAGGCATCGTAACCGATCGTAAAGGATGTCAAGAACCAAAATCCGCCAACGTTGATTCTTTACTGCGGCTGAAATATTCATTTTTAGAGCGTTAGTGAATTAAAAAAAAGCAGTATAAAAACCGGAATGTCCAACTGATAAGGCTGAAAATTTTTTCACTTGTTATTTACAGTAAGATAAATACATTCACCAACTTTTATTAAAATAAAACCATTTAAACTGGGTGTTCGGATTTATATGTCACTTAGTATAAATCAACGTTCAGTATAGTTTTACTAGGTGTTGTTGATTATGACTACAATTTTTTATATGCCAATGTTGGATGTCAGGGTCGTATATCAGACGGAGGAGTATTTTCAAACACCTCTTTTGCAAAAAAAATGCAAGAAGATGATACCAGATGCTTATATTTTGCCTGGAAGAACAAAAAAGGTGCCTTATGTCTTTGTTGCCGACGACACATTTGCGCTTCAGAAGCATTTATTAAAACCGTACGGAGGAGCACATGAGAATAATTCGCCTAAGCGAGTTTTTAATTACAGATTGTCGACAGCACGCAGAGTTGTTGAAAATTCGTTTGGCATACTTTCCGCTGTGTTTAGAGTCCTTAGAAAACCATTACTGCTAAGCGCAGATAAGGCAACTCTTGTTGTTTTAAGCTGCGTATATCTCCACAACTTTTAATAAAAAGTAAGGAGTGACGAAACATTTATAATCCACCTGGAACGTTTGATGGTAATATCAGTGAGAACTTGAACAAGGAAGCTTTTATCCCATTGAAAAAAGTGCCTAGAAAGCCTTCGGTCCAGAGTGAACAAGTTAGACAAGAATTTATGGAGTATTTCACAGCAACAGACCAGATTCTATGGCAACAAGGTAAATAGATAATGCAGAGACTTGAATATTGAATTTGAAGTAAATACATATATTTCTCGATATATTGTAATCGACATTTATTCACAAATATATTTGAGTTTCCTTATATCGTATTATTTGGCTTACCTCATCAGTACTGCGAGTCTCCCTGGGTTGAAATTTATCCATCAAATATAACAGGCTTTTGATAGCAAACCATGTAGAATGATAAATTTCATCAGTTCCACTGTCAGACTTTTTAGTCGTACCTTCTTTTTGGTTCTCGCCTGAATGATGCAAGAAGCGAACTTATTTTCTTTTTACTTTCATCCACATCGCAATTTAATTCTGAAGAAATGTCAGTCCACGCATCAATTTTCTTGTTGGTTATTTTGTACAATTTTGATTTTGGTTCCATAAGCACGGTTGGCTTCTATATAATTCGATTAATTGAAGGGTCTTCTCATTTGTCGGCTGCATTCTGTATTGGTCTATATAAATAACACGACTTATAAATACCAATAAGTATTAAAATCTACTTAATTATTTACCTGCATACAATTTTATTATATTAATGCAGCCCATAAATTTCGTTTGCTAAGAGCGAATTCGCTCGCTAATAACTGGACACCATTTACATTGAGCAAGAATTTCCTTTGATGATTCGCCGATTTACCGACAAGCGTCGGAACATGCCAGAACACGAACGAATTCGGTCGTTCGCTCGTGTTCGCACTAATTTAAACGTACCTTTACATACATACATACATACATACAGACCAAGTTTCTGTAAAAGCGTGTTAATAATAATATATATAAAAGCGTGTTTAAAAAATCCGATAAATATTCTGTGCTAAAACTTTAGGACATACCTTCTAACGTCTATGTATGACTTCTTTCTAAAAGATCATACAAAAAAATTAAAAGGGCTTGATTTATAGCGGTTCATGTAACGTAACATCAAAAAAAAACACATATACAATTCGTCACCACAATGTCAACGTGCTCTAAAATTACCAACTTGCATGTTATTTAGCACTTACTCGGTTATCTCAGAATAACGTTCAATGCATTCTACCAAACACCTCCTGTCCTCCGTAAACTGAAGTCGTTCTTTCAAACATGCCACCTGTATGATAGCTTCTATTAACATGGTGCAAAGGAATGAGATATATGTAGCACCCATTGTAGCATTGCATACTGAAACGAGGGCCTGTAACCAAAAATACACCCTCCAGTGGATCCATGGGGGAATATAACTGACCAATGGAGCAGTCTTGCCCTGAAGCACTCCTACTATTGGTGCTAGACAGGTTAGGGTAAGGCTGAGCCCGTAGAACAGTTTTTTAATGAAGTACGCGCTTCCCTTCCACTCGTGTATGTACTACAAATAATTGGATTTTTTCCATTTGAATGTATACATTGACATACGTGCTGTGTTGAATTGTGTTTCTAAACCTAATTGAAACAACAAAAAGGAACACTTTGGCCTTATAAATCTTCAATCAATTGATTCAGAGATAACAAAACTTTTCAGTAAATTTTATCAAGGACTGAAGCTTAAGTTCATCAAAATTACAAGGTAAAGTAGAGTCTAACCGTGTATAAATCATCGAGATGCGGCCGTGAGGGTATGAGAATTGCTTTTTGATACAAAGTACTTACAGAAAACAATATCCACCCAACAGATTATCGAGAAGTTGTTATCTTATGCTGACTCTATGTCTAGTGCAACATTGTATAATTAACAGCGTAGTGACTAACTTACGAGTCACGATTTCAGCTCAATGGATTTAATTTTTATACAAAATGTACCATGAGGAAAGAGACATAGAGAAATGGTAGGTTGTATGGACAGGGGCCTTTTATATCTGAAAATAAAAAAGTTCTAGATTCATTTTTTAATGGATATATTATATTTATCTAAACACACAAAATCTTTGATATCACATATCTGAGGCACTACTGATCCGATTTTGATGCATGATAATTGCACAATGAATAACAAAGTTGCCAAGGAGAGAACGTAAAACCAGTGGAACGGTTAAAAAATCAAGGGTAGGACTCATGTTGTATTTTACCTAAATCAACAGCTTTTAATGTGAACATTGAAACTCTTGAGCTACAAAAAATAATTGTTGCTTATTAATTAGAAGAACAGATTTATTGCACCTCTTTTGGTTTTCCGGTTAAAAATTTCTATTTATTTAAATATATTTTTATCAGTTTCTGTGCCACAAAACTCAAAGCTTTAAACATTACAACTTATTCCATCAACATTGTGTTCCGAATTGAGCTGATCTAGATTTTGGTAACATAAGAGTTTTTCTTAATTTCTTTGTATTTTGTGTGCAACGACCTGTAAATTATTACTTATTATTTTGTAGAAGAAAGAACAATAAATGACATAAATGAAAAGCGGAAATAGTGTTATTCGCCTCATTTACTCCTTTCTGTATAAATATATCTTTCTGTAATAAAATGTCATGCCGGAAGTACATATTACGTTTTTGTAGATTTGCAACCTAATTTCAAGTTGGTTTGAAAGGGCAAATTAAATGAATTTGCATCTTGAATGGCATTTCCCTTCTAAGCAGAATTCATGTTGTATAACACCGTTTGTTAGAAATACAAGGAAATAAAAAACTGAATCCAGCCCTGGAATTTTCGGTTCCCTAAACATCTTTATTTCAATTCTAAACATTATTTACTAAGATGTTGATAATAACAAGTTGGTAGTGTATAAAATTTAATTACATGTTTAACAAAAAAATCGAGATAAGCGCAGTCCATATATTTTGCTAATTAATAAGCACCATTCAATGGCGTTTTTATACATATCTAAACATTTCAATATATAAATAAAAAAGTTGCTGATTTGATAAGAGCTTTACGTTGCTCCTAGATAACTTTGTTATTATTGTAGCATTTTTTGAGTTCTTTTGAATGAATGAAAACACGAAATTAGAGGCATACCGGCCACCATAAGGAGCCAGCGCATAGGCCACTCAGACGGGCCCTTGTGCACCTCCACATTGCTTAGACCTCAATCCTCGCCATTCTAGCGAAGTTGAGTATGGCCTTGAGTCCAAACTCCTTAATGTCCTGGGGGTCCAAAGTGATGGACCACGGTATAATCTGCCTGTAGTAGCTAAGAGCCTCGCAGCGACACAGAACGTGCGCCGAGGTCTCTTCTTCTACCCCGCAGCGCTCACACAAGTGATCCTCAGCCACCCCCATCAGGTGGCGCCTTAATGTGTTATGGCCAGACAACAGTCCCACCAGCAACCTTAGGTTGGCTCGAAGTAATCTTACAGGCAGTTAGTGCCTTCATTGCAGCCTGGCTGTCGGAGAAGATTGTTATCCTTCTCCTAGGCCCACCCCTCTCTAAAATGAGGGATACACAAGCCAGAATCGCAATGATTTCCGCTTGGAAAATCGTGGTGTATCCACCAAGAGACAGTGGATAGTGATAGCTTAGTCCTAGGCCCCGAGACCCCAGCGCCAGAGCCCTCTTCGGTGACCGAGCCGTCCGTGTACCAGACTTGCCCACTCCCTGCAGTGAGCCTCCGGTAGCCGGTGTCCACCCCTCCCTCGTTGGATACTCCACATTAAACATGCGGTTGAAGCGATACTTAGTGGTAACTACATCGCCCCTGCTCAGAAGGACAGGATCCTCCTTTTGCAGTTCGACCAGGATGGCAGTATGACCCTTGTATGATTCAATAAGGCCCAGTTGCCCTGACTCCACAGATGATGTGCGACTACTCTCGCCTCTCCGCAGATCACTAGATCCAATGACGGGAGATCCAGCAGAGCTTCCATTTCACTCAATGGCGTTGTCCGCACTGCGCTTGTAATGCTAATACAGGCCAATCGCTGAATATTATTGAATTTGGCCTTATTCGTCTCAGTTCCAATGCAAGGCCACCAAACCAGCTCTCTTGTACGGCTGTACAAGAGAGATCGACGCAGTATTGCCGTGTAGAGCCAGTAAACCACGTTGGGTTTGAGCCCCCACCTAACACCGACAACGCGTCTACAAGCCCACAATGAATTGCGAGCCTTGTTAACCTTAAATTCAACGTGCTCTCTCCAGTTCAGTTTACAGTCCAATATGATTCCTAGATAGCTGAGTTCTTTTGGGTGTGGATTAAAACACTCAATTCCACAAAACGAAATGCACTAATTTATTTAAAACACAACACAGCTAACTTTAACTTAACTAGATAGAACATTTATGTACACCACTATTTATGTCTGACTACTTATTTACCAGTTATTATGTCGCGCCATTCACTCTACCAGCCGTCGGCTTATATATTCCGCATCGCAGGTACTCGTTAATTCGAGAAAGTTCCGGTACGCCACATAGCGCCCTGTCCAGAACCTTCGGGGTCAGTCTTGAAGCTTACCGAAGGAGAGTCCCTGGCGAGATTCCCAATAGATGGCGCTAGTAGTACCACTCGGGGCCAGTCTCGCACCGAAGAAGAGTCCCTGGCGCGATTTCTGACAGATGGCGCTAGTAGTACCATTCATTCTTGTTACATTAGGAACAATTTCACCAAAATCTATCAATAATGCTTGAGATATGCGATATTGTAGGCGTATTTAGGTAAATCGCCTTGTAAAACGGTAAATAAATGGCTTCAATCAGGTTGACTCTCATGCAACTCCTTCATTAGTTCAAGGACCATGTTGAGCACAAGTTAGACCCTATCGGAATAAGTCAGCGTCATAGACCTTATAGCAAACAGCTGTACATGGTTAGCTGTCTATGGTCAGCGGGTGAAAGCAGCATGTTTAAGTTAGATCCTCTGGGAAACTCAGCTACGAACATATATATCAAATAAATTAAACTAATCAAGTCCGTCAAATAGGTCCATACAATTAGTCCATAAGCATTATTTCCTTGCCCTAGCCGTAGTACCGTCCATCTGGCAACATTGCATTTTCCCATAACTGATCGCATGGTGTGTCAGACGCGGACAGCTACGAAGACCAACTCGCCAGCAGGTAAAACCAGATAGTAGACGCATCGCTACTTGTCGAAAACACTTCTATATCGTTTTAAGGGGATTTATATATATATATATGTCTAACAGGTCCGTAGGATTACCGGGTTTAGATGTATATGAGTATTTATCAGCTGACATAAAAGAATTGCGATGTACTCTCCTTCATCCCCATCACCCATTTTTGTCCCTAAAAGGTTTTTGAAAAATGAAGGTCAACAGACATAGTTTAAGTAATTTTTGCTTTTTTTTCTTTCGTTTTTGGAATTTTTTCCGCCGTCCCCTAGACAGATTTTCAAAAACTACACATCTAAGCAGTACCTTAGAAGTTATAGATGAGACAGACTGACAGACAGATAGACCTTCAGACAGACCGATATACCGACAGACAGGCAAGCCGACAGACCGACAGATACACAGATCGACAGACAGACATACCAACAGACAGACAGACAGACAGACAGACCGACACATAGACCGACTGACAGACCGACAGACAGACCTACAGACAGACCTACAAACAGTCCTAAAGACAGGCAGACCAACAGACAGGCCGAAAGACAGACCGACAGACAGACTGACAGACACACCAACAGACAGACAGACAGACAGACAGACAGACAGACCGACAGACAGACAGACAGACAGACAGACAGACAGACCGACAGACAGACAGACCGACAGACCAACAGACAGCCAGACAGACAGACAGACTGACAGACAGACCGACAGACAGACCGACAGACAGACTGACAGACAGACCGACAGACAGACCGACAGACAGACCGACAGACAGACCGACAGACAGAAGACAGACCGACAGACAGACCGACAGACAGACCGACAGACAGACCGACAGACAGACCGACAGACAGACCGACAGACAGACAGACGACAGACAGACCGACAGACAGACCGACAGACAGACCGACAGACAGACCGACAGACAGACCGACAGACAGACGACAGACAGACCGACAGACAGACCGACAGACAGACCGACAGACAGACCGACAGACAGACCGACAGACAGACCGACAGGCAGACCGACAGACAGACCGACAGACAGACCGACAGACAGACCGACAGACAGACCGACAGATAGACCCACAGAAATTATTGTTTCTCACGATATACATGCATATCATACCACATCCAAAAAAACGTGTCATTATAGAAATTTTTCGCGAGTACATTGCTTCCTCGCCATTAGGCGTGGGAAGCAAAAACGGAATAGAACTTTTTCCATTTCATGTCTTTGCCGCAACACCCTGTATAACTTAAATGTGTCCTAGGTATCCTCCAAATTCCTTGAGCTCAAGGTTTCCAAGACGCTAGTGCAGTTTTAACGAAAGGCTTGATGCAGGATTTGCAATACTCGACAAGTTGTAGCGTTAGCGAACCATAGAGTTGGGTTCACTGTAGCAAAACCTAGGGGAATCAACAAGGCGCTGAAGCTGCTCTGACATATTTGGTGACAATAATCAATGCGATGCTCAGAACCCGGCACTTGCCTGTGGGGTGGAAGACTGCTGAGGACATCATGATTCCAAAGAAGGTGGGTTCGATATTTCCTCAGGATTACCGTCGCATTAGTCTGCTGTCAGCTCCTTCCAAGCTCACCGAAAAGGTGATTTATTGCCATCTTGAGAATTTTTCGTCAAATCACCACGTGATTCCTGACGTTCAATTCGGTTTTCGGTCCGAGCATAGCACCGGCAGTCAGGCTGGTGGAACATGTAACCAGAGGGTTCACCCTCAGCATAAGTACTCGAATTGGCATCTTGCTTTTGGATGTCTCAAAAGCCTTTGAAAGGGTGTGGCACGCGGGCCTCCTTTATAAACTAATCCAAAAGGGTTTTTCTTTTTGGCTTCTAAAATTACTCAAATGCTTTCTTGAAGGAAGGAAGTTTCGGATCAAAATCAATAATGTTTTGTCAACAACAGGGCCGGTGTTCCTCACGGTTCGGTCCCAGGACCAATCCTTTATTCGCTTTTTATCCATCATGTCCCTTGCCCCAGCAACTGTGAAGTCTACCTCTATGCTGACGACACTGCACTTGTCCACGTGTTCGCGATGGCTTGCACAGTGCGGTGGAAGAAGTAGTAGAGTTGGCGGAACGGTGGCTGATTAAAATTAATCATTCGAAAACGCAGGCTATTCATTGTACCATATAACGTCGCGGCCCCCCAGCAGAGGTTTCTGTAGGCGGCAATCGTGTACCATGGACAAATTCTGCCAAGTACCTCGGTGTCACCGTTGATAAAGGTATGACCTGGCAGAAACATACAGCAACCTTGAAAACAAAATTCCAAATTGCGTTTCGGCAACTATATCCTTTGTTATGTAGATCCTCCAAATCCAGTTTGATAAACAAAGTTCGCCTATATAAAATTATTATTAGACCAGTCATTACTTATGCATGTGAGGCTTGGTGTTTTCTTGCCAAGACACACATGCAAAGTCTTCAAGTACTGCAAAGTAGAACTTTGCGAACAATTTGCTACGCTCCATGGTATGTCTCAAACGAGACACTACACAGAGACCTTGACATTCCTTACTTGAGGGATTATGTCAAGCTTCAGGCGCAGCGACGTTATAGTCAAGCGGAATCGCACAGCAACCCTCTGTTGCAACCAGGACTGACAGATTCGACTAACGTACATTAGACAGTGACTAATGGGCAAAGGTCCTACGGACCGCCCAGACAAACAAATGATGAATAGTACCTAGGTTCAGCGGTTTGCATGCTCTATCATACCTCCTATTTATACAGGGTATTCCTTGGTTATGTGCCAATTGTGCTCCTTCCCTGGTTCAAAACATAGTTAACCCGGATTTGTGTCCGGCAAAGTTTTTGGATAACAGAAACTACATAAATATTCCGGGATTTTTCTTAACTATTAACCCTTTTTAGAAATTGGGCAAGTGAAGCGGTACAAGAACATCCCTGTCGGAAAAAAAAACATGATCGCTCAGTAGATTTCAACGGAGGCAAAAAAAGTCAGGTTTGGTGACTGAAAAGGTAAACATAACTATACTACAACTATTTAAAACTGTAATGACTCATACGCGTGATCTACACGTGATCAGAGCTCGATCCCGGCTTCCTTCCAGTACAGCCGTATAGCGTACGACATATGTCGTTTCTGTGGCTTTGCGGTGGTCAACAGCACAGACAGAGATGGAAATAATGGCTGATTGTTCTCCGCCGGTAGAACCAATGAAATCAAAGACGCGCCTCGACCGGCAGACTCATAGGCGTCGGCAACGCATTGGAACGTGTTTCGTTGAGCGATCGCATATTGTGTATTTTTATAAGAATTGTTGTGTGATTGTTATTGTTGTGGTTTCTGTGGTTACTGTTTTGGTTATACTTAACCATGGAGAGTACAAATGGCACGAGTGGAAGTACTGAAAGCCAGGGAACAAGTAGACGGCTTCGTAAAGCACTGAAGAGGGACGCGAAAGAAATCGTGCTCAACGTGTTCAATTATCTGAACAGAACTATGTCGCAGGGAGATGCACTCGCGCGTTGTGAAAGTATGACAGGCGTTCCAGAGTGGGCCATTCGCAGGGTGGTGCATGAAAAGAAGAAAACTGGAGCTACTACTGATCCAAAGTTTAATTTGAAGGGACGAAAGGCCGTTAAATTGGATGACGATAGCAAAATGGCGTTAAGGCGAACCGTACATTCATTCTTCTTTAGGAATGAGATACCAACCCTCAAGGCTGTACATGCAGCGATCAAGGAAAATGAAATTATACCCCAAATGAGCGTCGAGGTAATGAGGAAATCCCTGCACGAAATTAATTTTCGTTACGAAACGCGTAATCGGAAGTCAGTATTGATAGAGAGACCTGAAATAGTCGCCTGGCGTCGAAAATACCTATGCGAAATGATTGAATATAGGCGACAAAGCAGAAAAATCTATTATTTGGACGAGACATGGGTAAATGCAAGTCACACAGTTAAAAAAACCTGGATAGGCAAAAACGTAGTGAGTCACCGACAAGCAAGCATTGAAGGTTTGTCAACAGTTCTTCGTGGACCATCAGGGAAAGGTCAAGGATTGATCGTAACTCATATTGGTAGCGATAGTGGCTTTTTAGAAGAGTGTGACTTGATTTTCGTCTCTAAGAAAGGAGGTGATTACCATGACGAAATGAATGCCAGCTGCTTCGAGAGCTGGTTTCAAGGGGTGCTTCAGCGAATTGAGCCCAACTCTGTGATCGTCATGGATAATGCTTCCTACCATAGTCGTCGAGCCGAACGTGTACCGACTATGGGATCTCGAAAAAGTGACATGCAGCAATGGTTGCGCGAAAAAGGAATCCCGTTTGACGATTCATGTGTGAAAGCGGAATTGTATGAAAAAATTAAACAGCACAAACCTGCGAACATTAGTTACTTGATTGATGAAATGGCTCGTTATTGTGGTGTCACTGTGCTGCGTTTACAGCCCTACCATTGTGAACTGACCCCAATAGAGCTCATCTGGGCTCAAGTGAAGGGTTATATTGCGCGCCATAACACAACCTTCAAATTACCAGACGTTAAGGTTTTACTTGAGACTTCCATACAGCTAGTAAAGCCCGAAGCTTGGCAGAATGCTATCCGTCATGTTGTGAAGGAAGAAACAAAATGTGGCAGCTTGACCACCACATCGACACCATCATAGAGCCAGTTATAGTCAATTTCAACGAGGAAAGCGATAGCGACAGTTTATTACTGTCAGATGTAAGTGGAAGCGACGATGAATAAAGGTAATTCCCAAATTTTTTACTTACAATATGTTTCAAACCACTCTTTATTAAGCATGTGACAAATCTAGTTCACCCATGTTAAACATTCATACCCCGCCTATGAACAGCCGACTACTGGTAGTTAAGTGATGTTCACGTGAACATAGATGAGTCATTACAGTTTTAGATAGTTATAGTATAGTCACTCACTCCGGGCAACAGCTATTTCTTAGAAAAGAAATGGGTTATTTTCAGATTAAAAGATATTTGTGGCGTACCAATTTTTTGTGAAATATTTTTTACAAGCCACGTTTGCAGAGACGCCGCTGTGGCGATTTAAATAACTCTTGATTTTAAAATATGCCATTTTACTATACATGATATGCTAAAATTAAAATTAATGGTTGAAGTACCTTTAAAGATAGAAAATAAAACGATTTCTTTCTTAAAAATACATCACTTATTGCGGACATATATTTTTGACAACTTCTCTTCATAAAATTATCCTGAAACATTAGAACCTCACTAAGGAACATCCTGGAAAGGATTTGCCAATTTTTTTAATTTCTTTTTTGTCTGTTTCAATTAGGATTAAAAGTACTATACCATGCTGTAGCTCAGAGTATCCTTACCGAGTACTCCTTTTGACTCTTAGGCTGGAATGCTGCTGATTCCAGTTGACATATCATAGCATGGACATCTTCACTGTTCAAGAAAATGCAAACAACCATCATCCAGTTAGTCACGGTGGTTGTATAGATGAACATTACTGAATTGAAGTCAGCTACTGTGAGGGTTTCTCGCTTATCTAATAGATACATGAAGCCAAACGTTATATAGAAGATCATCAATACGACAATTACACCTGGATAAGCAAGATAATAGACCTTTGGTACATCGCAATCGGTAGAAGATCTAAGAAAAGAGTTGTGAAGGTTCAAAGTAATTATGATGTAAGAGATCGCTAACAATGAAGGTTGATATACGAGTACTAAAGTTGATTGAATGACCGAAGAAGATTTTCAGTTTCAAGTTTCTGCATATCTTGTTCCTCCAAAGCTCTTTATATGCAGATGACTTCGTGATTTTAAGTATTTTCGAAATGTTGGTATAATATACGTTGTGCATTAAATAAAACTAACCCTATAGCTTTCTATGTTAACCCTAGGATGTTGCTAGGAAAATTCAGGTTGCAGATTGAGCACGTTGAAATATGAACGAGCCTCATATGCTTTCAAACATACCTCGTACTTAGTTCACCTTACATCCCTCGAAAGCATATCGAGCTATTGAGGTTAGTTTAGATTATCAAAAGTCACATTAACATTCAAAGAATTTGTTTCTGAAGCACTTTTATCAGTGGTTTTCGTGTCTGTAATTGCTTATCAAAAAAAGAGTCCGTTAGCGGTAAAAAAATAGGACCAGCACAGAGTCGCAAAGGCCTCTTAATTTTGTCGACATTCTCGCAAATAAAGTTTATCTTATTAACCAGTTTGTCAATATGTTTATCGTTATTAAAACATAGTAATCAATCACTTTTATGAACATAATAAACATGGATTTGGGCAAATGGCATTTGGGGGTGAATTTGCCCTTGAATTTTCATGATAACAATCTGTGACACCATATATACAATTGAAATCTAAAATTTCCGATCACAATTCGTATGGTAAAAATATTTTATAAGACTGATGGTCTAAATGTACTTCTATAGTTACCTCTGTAGACCGTATAGCAGTATCGGTTGAAAAAAGATTGTGAATCTTTCGAAGTATCCCAGAAGCCTACAATCTTCAAGGAAAATATATCTACCTTCAGCAGGGATACCAGATCAACCTTCATTTTCTATAGATGTATTGTAAAATGCACGAACAAACTACATTTATTCAGTTCTTTCAGTTTATGTATTCATGGATACCTTACATAGAATACAGGGTAGAACTCTTCTCACATATGAGCATATTATTTGCTAAACGTGAGTCTCGTGTCTATATTTACACGATTCAGATAAAATAGCATTAATCAAAATGTTGCAATATTGATTCTAGCCATTTGCATCTCTCATCTACAAACAGCTCATAACATCCAAGGAAATAAAAGTATAATGTTTTAACATTTTTACGGATTTTTATCAAACGTAACTAAAAATCCGCATGCAAATTGTTTCATTCATTGGTGAGCTACGATGTCACAGATAGATAAACAGATCCAACCCCTAAATCTCGCGCCAGAGGTTAAAAAAGGGTTAGGTCTAAAAATACTATATTACTTTTGACGGAGGATAATAATATCCACCGTCGCGTCGTTTTGTCAACGTGTCTTGAAGTGCATTTTTCCAGTTTCGTATTTTGTTGAAAAAAATCTGGAGTTTTCTAAACTTTTCGAGCAGCCTGGGATAAAAATATAATCACTTGACGCATTTCGACTTATAAGTCGTGTGTAACAATGTAAATCGAAGCGCGCGACAGTCGAAGATAAAGTTTCACGTAAGTGCTCACACCCAATACGGCTAGCAGCAATAAAATCTGGCTGTACGAGAACGGTATTCAGTGTTCATACGAATAGTCGAATTCACAAAAAATACGGCTTCCTTAGTCTCCCAAATAAAGCTACTTTACAGTCTCGCCTATGAATCTCCATATTTCACTGACCGCCAAATAAAAACACAGATATAGAGTAGAAAATTTCTGACGTTTTGGCCATCACGGTGGTCTTTTTCCAAATATAAATCAAAAGTGACAAAGACAATACAGTTTATTTATTCAGGTGACGGTTCATTATTTTGTCGCAAGACCGCCTGGAATTAACACTCCCAAAAGACTTCCAGGTTAAGGCCTGAATAACACCTATGTCGAAAACTACTCATCTCTACCTAAAATCGGATCTCACGGCTTCAGTGCTCCGGAAACTGTACATCAAAATGTAACTTTTAAAAACACAAATAGTAGCCTATCACCCCAACTGAACGATTCCTTATAAACTTTGGTTTTTACATTTTACCCAGATAAGACTTATTTTCAGTCCGATTATCTGTATCCTAAACGGCAACTATTTTTTTAGGAAATATCCTGTTAGGGTTATATTTTTTTTTTGGATGCGCTGGACACGCTGGACATCACATCGAGAAGGCCAGGCGACTTACGTGTCGCGAGATCCCACCCAGAAATGCAATGGTTGATCGTCATGCAATCTTAGACTTAATGGATCAGCACTGTCCATGGACCGAAATGCCAGAAATAGCACTTCAACACCCCAAGACCACCATGGTATTTGTCATGCAAGAAAATAATGATGGACCAACACCAGTTTGGCGATAAGCGCATAACAAACAACAAAAACATGGAAAAACATATGTCCAGTCGATTTGGAGAATATCAATCATGTCCCCTGTAAGCATAAATGGTTAAATTATGTTCAAGTTCGAAAGGGTCAGTTTTTCATACATTCCTGTAATTATTTTTTTTGCGATCTTAGTCTACTTGAATGTCGAAAACTGTTCATCTCTACCAAAACGACGCCGTACAGGAGCAAAAACAAAAATAATAACATATCACCAAATAACCAACTGAACAATTTCTTATAAATTTTGTTTTTTTTTGCATTTATATCCAGATATGACTTATTCTCGGAAGAAGTATTGAGAGAAAACTTAGATTCCAGTCGATGTGGAGAACATCAATAATGTTCCCCTTGGGGATAAACGGTTAAATGCTGTTCAATTTCGATAAGGTAGGTTTCCCAGACAATCCTGTAATTATTTTTTTTCAACTAACATGTCTTAACTAGGAAGACTTTACCTTAATAGAACTTCATCCCTACCAAAAATCTGATTTCACGACCCAAATGTTCCTGGAACGGTAAATCAAAATGCTGCTTTTTCTGAACATTTTTCAATAAGATCATAGTTTAGACGGCAGAAAGCGACAGTTAAACAATAGTTAGATGCCTTATAGGAGCAAAGACAAAAATAGTAGCATACGAGGGGCACGTTGTATATTTTGAGATGCGCATTAACTATACTAGTTAAAACCGGCAACAGTGCGCTATTAGAAAGAGCAGTCCTTTATTAGTAAGTATCCGCATTCAGTTCCTTTGCAAGCGTCTTACAGTGCACGTGGTGTAAACAAATTTAAGATGAAATATGGAGTTGTCTGGAGAGAGTTTTCGCGCTATGATTTACCATGAGCTTAAGGTCGGTTTAACTGAACATCAATGAATCGAACGGTTACAACAGACATTTGGCCCCGGGCAAGTGTGTTTCGCTGGTAAGAGGGTGTGTTTCATTGGCTGATGAACGTAGTGGTAGGACATGTTCTAGTGTGACTCCAGAAGACATTGCTAAAGTTCAGCGGCTAATTGAAGAAGATTCTCGCTGCACATATGCGACTATAGAGGCAACTCTTGGGGTAGGATCCGCAACAGTGTAGACCATTTTTCCTGATCATCTTCATTCAAAAAAAATTTTTGGAGAGGTACAATCCTGCATCACGACAATGCATCTAGCCACACTACCCAACTAACTGTAAACTTTTTACGCCAGCGCTACATCAAAATGTTAGAACATCCGCCTTATTCGCCAGATGTAGCAATGTGTAACTTCTGCCTCTTCAAGAATTTTGAAAACAAAATCTGCGTGGTCGAAAATTTTCGTCCTAAGAGGAAATCGATCAAGAAATAATTCCAAAAACTGACTGGTTAGAAGCATTCCATTTGTGGAAGGTCAGGTTTCAGCAGTGCATTGATGCTGGAGGAGAATACTTTAAAGATAAATAAACTAGTTTTAGGAAAATAGTTTTTAGTTTTCGTGTATCTCAAAATATATAGCGTGGTCCTCGTATCACCAAATAACCAACAGAAAAGTTTCTTATTGATAAACGTTTTTTGCGTTTATACCCATATACAACTTATTTTCCGTCTGTAACCTACTTGGCAATTCTTTTTTGGTATGATATCCCTGTAGGAATCTTGGAGGATATGTATAATGTAGTATTCATCTTTGTCCTGGAAACATAATTCAACCCAATTTAAACTTTGAATAGAATTTGACGCACAATACCTTCATGGATGGGACTGCAATTACGGTGATACCATAACGTGTTATTTGGTCAGGAACTCAAAGGAAAAACTACATCCAGACACATATTATTATAAGAATGATATACTGAGATTATGGCATATGGATATGTGAGTTTCACGCCACGTAAGTGTTAAGTCAATGTCAACAAAACTCACTTTTTCGTTACAAGAACGCAAAGAGACCTCTTGCAAAACTTTTGGTCACAAAATATCTGTGCCAAGAATAAGCATTGTTTTTTAGTAAAAAAACAAAATATCTGCACAATTGATTCAAAAATTGAAAACGGCTAATGAAGTAGCCCAATGCTCAGGAATGTTCTCCAATTCGAATCATCGTCCGCTAGATGGTTGTAGCCTTCTTGATATTCAGGCAGCGAAGAAATATTGCTGGTGTGGTATAACTGAGTTCGCTTTGGCTTGAGCAAAAGCAACTAGATATGGCGAATTTTTGTATGACATGACGATAAATGTATGGACCATCATAAATGGTATGTGAGGGCACATTCTTAAAATATCCACAGTTATCTCCCAATTTTGACCCACATATAAAAGATGTTTTTTTTTAAATGAAGTGTCCTTCTTTTCATTAGATATTTGAATAGGTCCTTTTAATATAAGAAGATTGATTCAACATACTTGAGCATTCATTGCTGAGATATTGTGAATTCTATATAAAAACACCAAAGTTTGGCAGCTCCTATGTCTGCTATATTGACAGATGAAGTAGCTTTGACTAAATTTTTTTAATTACACCCTATTTTAACCTAATTCGTCCATATTTTCAATATTTAGAATGTTAAGTACAGGGTGGTCAAAAACACAAAACATACTTATCTTCAAAGAAGTTAAATGTTACACCAGGTGTATTTTCACATTTAGGATTCCACTTCTTACAAGTTTTTCCCTGGTATTAAACTTTATGGTGTTTATTTATTTATTTATTTATTATTTATTACAAATTCAGGGTGTTAATAGCCGGAGCCAACACACACCCACTAGATTAAATTTCGAATGAACATATGCATATTTAAATTATTATAAATATAGTAACCTTATAAATTAAACATCTATTATAGAAGTTATATAGTTAAAATAATAAAAAATAGTATAGGAATGAAGTTTTTGAAATATTGAAATCGTTGGTAAATTGCACACTATTAGTTAGTATTTAATGTACATAATTTAGCATTTTGTAGTTTCAGTTTTATATATAATTATGTATAGTTATTAGCCGCACAGTACAAACATGAACTTTTAAATTTCGTCTGTTTTTTTACTAATTTAAGCCTCTTCATATACTACATTATATGATTCATCTGCTAATAATTAAATTATTTTTTGAATACTGTTTCATGTGGTATTTATATAACTGATGGGCCTGCTCGAAACCGTATCTCAAGCTTGTGTTTATGGCATTGTAAGAAATAAAGTTGCCTAATATCAAGTTTCCGTGTTTCGTTATACCTTAGCTTTCTAGCCAATAACCTACCAGAACTTTTGGAACAGACCTTAGACAACATGCCATTACAACGGAGACAGAATTTGTGGTTTCTTCATGACGGGGCACCAACACACATTTTTAGAGGCGTCATTCAGTATTTGTATGAACATAATCCAAACCGCTGGATCGGTCGGAATGCTACTGATCCTCGAAAATGGCCAGCAAGGTCTCCTGACCCCAATCCGATGGATTTCTGGTATTGGGGAAAACTTAAAGGGATGGTTTATGGGGCTGGTAGAATAACAACTGAAGCACAACTTCGCGAAAAATAAATGGACAACATCGAGGACCTAGAGTAAGAAGAAACTGGGTTAGTCGTAATGAAGCTTGTGTGGAAAGTGGAGGACGACATTTTGAACACCTTCTTTAAATACAAAAGAAGTGCAGTGTGGGTTTTAAAAAGAAAAACAATGTACACGTATGTGTCAAAATTGTATTCCCTATTTGTAAGTGGATTTTTTTGAAACGTTCAATAAACTTTCACACACCAGGTGGAGCGCTGAGACAGTTAGTGGTAAGTCCGTTTTTTTAATTGTTTGCATTTTACGAGTACATTATCAAATAACGAAATAATACCTAAGAGCCAAAAATAACAAACTCCATCTTTACTTACACTGCGTTCCGTCGTAATTTGAATCTGGCATTGCGGCGTTGTCAGATTTTATTTTACTTTAAAGTCGCTTTTCTCTAAAAAAAAATGCCGTTTTGACTCCCATGTTATATGAAACTTTTTGCTTCATTTAACCCTCTCTATCACCCATTTAAATAATGACTATCATAACGTTTACACCCTGTATAAATTGCTTGAGGGATAAAATTAGGGCTTATGGAAAATGACTTTTTTATGCTTTGTCTTTATATACTACATGTGGTGGAAAAATAAATAAATAAATAAGTTACATAATATAAATAAAATGTATAACAATTTAAATAAAAATCAATATAAATATAACAATTCCTTTTAAATTTTCAATTCCATCTATACGTATTCAGAGTTACACGTTCACGTTCACTTATGTTATAAAATGTATTTGATGCTAATGATTTTTTAACTTTTTTTAAATCAAAAGTAATTATTGATTTGCTGTACATCGACTGGAAGTTTATTGTATAATTTGATTTAGTTATAGTAGAGTGATTTTTTGAAATGTGTTGTGGTATTAATATAGATGATCATTAAATTTTTTACATTTTAGTTAACAGGCAACATTTCTAATTTTTTATGATATATGTAGTAATCCCCCTTAAATGTGCGTCTATAAATACTCCAAGTTGTTTCAATATGGACTATCAATTTTTGTTTGATATGATATAAATCCAATGATTTTTTTTTTAAGATAACTGTTGGAATTTGACTATCAAACCATTTAACGATCCTCATAAAATCCTTTTCCAACGATTTGCTTCAGTGTATTCCAATTATCAGCTTTATATAATACGAGAGTGTAGTCTGCGAATCATATAATCTCTCCAGTGCAACTATGCTCGATAAAAGAATGCACTACTCTATTAGCTCCATCCCTTAACATCACCCCAAACTGCAAGGAATCCTTGGCATACATTCAGAAAGCACCCTGCCTGTTACTTTCACGAAACTTCCGTGAAAGATACCTAATATTGATTTTGGATAGCGTTCACATCGTAAAGTAATAGATGTCACCATCAGCACGCGATAATCAGTAATAAATAGTGGATTGTAAGCAGAGTATGGATACGAGGGTTTATTCGGAAACAGAGATCCAGCCAAACTGAAAGGTGCAAGGCGGAATCTGGCAACACCGCCCATTCTTGGCTCAGCAGCCGTCCAATATATGTAGAGTGTCAAAATAAAAACTATTATACATACAAATTGATTTCATTAATATGTTCCTTGCGAACATTGTCATTCAAAAAGCATAAAGGTAAAAGACATCAAAAGACGTGAAAAAATAGATATGAAAAATACTGGAGAAATTCATGTATCTCCTTAATTTAGGTTATTTTGAAACAACAGAAACAGAACATACATTTTTTTGCAGATTTCGCCAATTATTTTTTCCATTTTTTTATCTACAGGGTGTCCGCAAAGTTGGGGTTTTCCTTTTCAGGACCAACTACCCTTGAAATAACAAAGGTAATGTGTAGTGAAACGAGGGCGACCAAGTAAAAAAAAAAATAAAGAAAAAAGTACTCACTCTCCAGTTGACGAGAAGGGCTAAGTACTTCTCTGTCCGAAATCATACCGCTCCAACAGAAAACTGAAATCAGCTGATGCGCTACCGAGCAGACGCCGGCGGTGGTGCAGACCAGTAGACCACGAACAGAGGTAACAAATATGACCATCGTGCAGAAACCACATTGATTGTCTTACACTTAATGGCACATCTTCTAACAAGGAAGGCAAAATATTGCGTAAAAAGTCTAGGTATTGCATCCCGTCCAATCGATTTGGGAGAATAAATTGTCCAATGAGCATACCGTTCACCATGCCAGCCCAAAGATTCACCGAAAATGTTTGTTGAAAATGTGCCCGACGGACAGCGTGCGGATTTTCTACTGACCAAACATGAGTGTTGCGAAAGTTATTCACCCCATTACGCGTGAACATAGATTCGTCTGTCACCAATATGCACTTCAAAAAGTCCAGGTTATTGTCATGTTGATGCAACAACCACTCACAAAACCGCAGTCTTGCTGGAAAATCGTCAGGTTGAAGGGCTTGTACACGTTGGACGTGAAACCGATACTGCCCCTCTTCACGCAGCGTTTGCCACACTTTAGTTTTTGATACTTGCACTTCTCTAGCCACGTCTCTAGTGCTTGTTGTTTTTTGAAACGCAATCGATTATACGAGTTCGTTTACCTCTACACGCGTGACCGTAACCGTCGGTTGAAGGTTGCATACTGACCTGACACACTGACCCCGACCCCCGACCCAGTTCTGTCGTCGGGTTGAGCTAGTGTCCTAGTACCAGTTGGGGATATCGCGAGTCGCGGCTACAGGACGGTATTCAGATATTTTTGATGTTGCAGAGCCCTTTATCTCGGTTCCCTTAAGACATTGGTGTATATGGTACTAAGAAAAATTGCTTATGTTTTCAAGATATACACGTCGTGTAAAGGAAAACCCCAACTTTGCGGACACCCTGTATACAGGTACAAGGTGTAAAGTTAGTAGTGGCTCAATGGAAGTCAGGTGACAGAGGGCCTCAAAACATATCGAACGAACCCCTATATGTGGTCCGAAACTGTATAGTTCAGGAGAGATTTGCAATTTTGTGATATTTCGAAAAAAACGAGATAATGAATCGCAATTACAACTAAACTATCAGGTTTAGGGTCTTTTGTGCCGAGCTAAATGGTTAGTTTTAGCAATGGTTATGTCACTTTTTAACAAAGCTAATTAGAAATCAACGCAGAAAATCTTAAATTAATTTTTTTGTGAAAAATCTCTTCCATCCCCCAACTTTGGAGGGCGGTAAAAAACTGAGATCATATTTCATTATTTATTTTATTGTAAAACCTATTTCAGTCCATGTAGAATAAACCCTGAAAATTTCAGCTTGCTACGATAAGTGCCTCACCTTGTAAACAAGAAATTATATTTTACGAGCTACAGTCCAAACTACTTGATGGATTTTTACATATGAGGTACTGTTAGATTCCTCCTAGCAGTGCAAGTGATACTGTGTGAATTAACATTTTGTAAAATCAAAATGGCGGATTTTTACGCAAATAGCCAAATCAGCTTAATGAGCTTGGGCATTCAACTCGGCATTCCACGTGAGGGAGCGTTCAATCTTCGGTCCGACCGAAATTACTAAGTCAGGCAATGGTCCAGCGCGGCATTTGTATCTAACGGTGGGCATCTGAGTAGAATCTTGTCATATCCTCCGCGAGATTAGGCAGAAATGCATTACTATTATGGTGCTGCCCTAGAAAATGCTCGAGCAGCTGCGCGCATGTATCGGGAGTACGTGGTTAGAAGAGGTTGACCACAAACGGCGGTATATCCCGACTACCGCGTTTTCCTACGCGTCCACAATGCGTATATGGAGGGCCGCATTCTAGGCACTCATCTTCAACTAGGAGCGCCGAGGATACGCCCAGAAGAAATAGAAGATAATATAATAGAAACAGCCGAGAGAGATCCCCCTATAAGCACGAGACCCATTGCCCGAAGAAGAAACATATCCCATACTACAGTGCATACAATACTACGCTCGGAGAACATGCATCCTTACCATGTACAAAAGGACAAGACTGTGCACAACGGGTTGAGTTTTGTGAAAATATGTTGAGAAGGTGCGAAGAGGATGAAACTTTTATCGACAGCATCTTATGGATAGATGAATCCAACTTTAACCGAAATGGAATATTCAACATGCACAATTTCCATTCATGAAGCGTGGAAAATCCACACGCTATTCGCCGACACAGCTTTCGACGTCAGTTCGGCCTTAATATATGGGCTGGAATACAAAAAATTAATTGTACCATATGAATTACCCACCAGGTTGAATGGTCAGTCATATCTTGCTTTTCTACAAATCAGTTTGCATGAGCTGCTAGAGGACGTACCGTTGGACGTTCGAAGCTGCATGTATTTTCAATGCGATGGTGCCCCATGCCACTTTGCACGGGATGTACGGCATTAATTAGACAGTGGCGTTCCTGGGCGTTGAATAGGTAGAGGTGGACACTTTCGACGGCCTCAAAGGTCACTCGATTCAAATCCTCTAGATTTTTTATATGGGGTTTTAAAAAGGGATAATCTATACATCTGAATATACAAATGTCAACCAACTGCGCCAGAAAATTGATGAAGCAAAAATAAAAGTTATGGAAAACGCAAATTCATTTCAAAGATTAAAGGACAATTTTATCAGAAGGTGTCGCTTGCGTATAGAAAATTCACTTGAAATTTTTTGACACATGGAAACCTAAAAACTTGCAGAGCTGACTTGTTGGTTTGAATTACTTAAGACCAATTTCACCAGCAACAGTCCGTTATTCTCAACCTATAGGGTAACAGACCGTCAGATACATCGAATGAGCTTCAAGTTCCAATCAACAAATTTTAGCAGCCAATAGCTATGACATGTTGAAAACAAAATACTGTCAAAGTATGAGATCACAACTTGTCATTGAAACATCACGAGCTTATTGAATATTAAGAAATTGCATATAATTCAGTCAAATTTTTAAGAAATGTTTGATTTTTGAATTAAATTCATGTTTTAATTACTATTGTTGAGTTTTTATTCACGTTTATATTATTTTCTTCAATTGATATGCGATACTGGGTGTTTTTTCCGGTGCTGTTGCGTTTTGTAGAACTTCCGATTTCACTGTTTTTTTAATTGAAACTTATAGAGGGTAGTCTGATACATTATTTTAAAACAAGAAAAGTGTGGATGAAGCACTTTTTTCATGAAATTTTTTTCCCAAAACACTGTATTTTTAACAGTTTTTCCACCATTAACTCCACCGCCATCTGCCGTATGACGTTGACGTCTGTGCATATGTCATAGTATATCAGAGGCGCTTGCCTGCACTGTTGCCAGATTAGGCTCCGCATTTAGGGGGAAATATGAAAAGTGGAAAATTTATATACGTATAATAAATAATGAAACACAAAAGCGAAAAACTGAAACAAACAACAGTGGCAAAATAAAAAGCGATGCTTAATAATTATAAAACAAAACATAACAGTAGTAAGCTAAAAAACAATTGTAAATAATTATAAAAACAATAAAACAAGAAACAATTCCATGTAATTATAAAAAACAAAAAACAACACAGTAAAATAAAAAGCAATTCTAAGTTGTAACAAAAAAAGAACAGTAGTAAAACAAAAAAAAACAATTTCATGTAATTATAAAAACAACAAACGGTAAAATAAAAAGCAATTCTAAGTGATAACAAAACAAAAAGTAAAAACAGTAAATTAAAAAACAAATGTAAACTAAAATGAACAGAAAGTATTCAATATTAAAAGGTATACTTTGCGGCAATTTGTCGCAATATATTTTTGAATCGGTCTCCGGTCTAAATGAGGCGATTTCATGACACCCAGCCGCCTCAAAAATTGCTTTAATCTAGACCAGTGCCCTTCAATTTCATTAGTGCACACTCCTGTCACTGGATCCACAAAATTTAGTGTGCGGCTCAATGTTTCATGGATATAGGGGGAAACACCTCCTAGGTTCTCCAAGCGATTGTAGCCGGCCCAACCGTCCTTCCAGATTTCTGTTCCCTGCTTGACAAATTTTAGTATTTCGCTCTCAAGCGTAGTCACACTTCTATTTGGAACATAAATAATGCGCCCACGTTTCGTGGAGACTTCGAAGAGGCCCAGGACCCACAGTTCCCTGTGTTCTTTTTTGTTTTCTATAATTACATGGAATTGTTTCTTGTTTTACTGTTTTTATAATTATTTACAATTGTTTTTTAGTTTACTACTGTTATATTTTGTTATATAATTATTAAGAATCACTTATTTTGCCACTGTTGGCTGTTTCAGCTTTTCGCGGAGCCCAGTCTGGCAACAGTGCAGACAAGCGCCTCTCATATACTAAGATATATGCACAGACGTCAACGTCATACGGTGGATGGCGGTGGAGTTAATGGTGGAAAAACTGCTAAAAATACAGTGATTTGTTAAAAAATTTTCATGAAAAAAGTGCTTCATCCACACTTTTCTTGTTTTAAAATAATCTATAAGACCAAAAGATATTGCTCGTTCCCAAACATTCATTCATTTACTTGCCGTTCATCAGAACCATTATGGCACCTTAGATTGATATTCCCACAAAACCATTCAGGTTTTTTAATATCCATACATCCATAAAGTTGAATATTTTTCGTTGTTCAGGAACTGAACAAACATCCACACTATATTCACAGCTACCAGCAAACCTAAAACCTGCAAAAAAAACTACAAATTTGCCATATTTTTCTTTTTCACGAGTACACATTCTAGGTTATATTTATATTAGACATTATTTGAATACAGCTGATTATTGCATTTCAAGGAGTGACACGTGTGGGATCTGTCAACTGTTGGTACCAGTCACAAACATATACTCTGAAGGTTTAATTACATGCTATTCAATGACAACACGGTGACTTGTGTGGTTGTCAGCGGCCATTTTGTGAGGGTGCGACAGGGTTGCCAGATTGTGCATTAATATCCCGTTTCACCCTCCTGGTCCCAGTGGAGTAAGTTCCGCCAACTGTTGATATATACTCTACTATGCTCTACTCTACTCTACTATACTATTCGTGACATTTTTCCCAAAACACAACACAACACTTGAAAAAATGCAAATGAAAATTTAAAATTATTTCCACGACGCCGCAAAATAGCTCCGTCGATACCTTGGGTTATACATCTTGACAGTAGGGATGTTCGATACGATCCTATATTTAGAAGTATCAATACATTTCACGAGTATCGTCATCTTTCGATTCGGACTATGTCAGAAAGAGTGACTGTCATTTGGCTGCGACATTACCCTGCCAAATCAGACATATCTTTCATCATCTTCAAAGAAATTGTACAAAATCTTCAAATTTGTAAAGTTAGCGAGTTTCACTTCATACGTTTTTACCAGACATGCCCAAATCATCAGTTGCTGCCGTGATATTCATCCCGACCACTGCATCCCCACGGCTAGACGACCTGTATGTTAAATTTGTAATGATAGGGCAGCGGGTTATGCTATAAATCATATGTCACAGTGTTTTTCTGCACTGATTGCAACGGTTAGGTGGTATCAAAAGTATTTTCATAAATAGGAGATCTTTCCCATGCCGGATCGAACAATCTACCAAAGATGCTTATAATCATGATACCTAGTAAATTTTCACGAAATAAATTCAAAACTAGCAAATGTAAAAGATTCATTTCGCACCCTCCACCACGGGACGTGATCGTCGTTAGACTTGGCAACCCTGCGAGTGACAGATAGATATCCCCGCCAGTCAAAAAGAAAAACATTACTAGTTTTTATGGTTTTTTGGACTTAAGGGACATTATTTGTGAAACATTTTTCATAATATTTTGTTTATGTTCATAGTAATTGCATTATGCATCAGGGATATGTAGGGATTGACACGTCTTACACATATTATCTGTGTTTTAGGATGGAGAGGACATAATGTTTTTATTGCTTTGAAGAAATTCATTAACCCATAAATTACTAAATGATTACTATTATGACGTAAAGGAAGATGAGGAATTGGATGGAATGTATTTTATATTCTATTTTCTTGCAAAATACAGACAAATCCACACTATTCAACAGGTATGTAATGATAACTTTCAGTATATTGAAGGTGGTAAATTCGAGAGTGCCATGCATTAGCCAACGTCCAAATCTGCTGCCAAATTTAACAGCTAGAAAATCGATCTATTATTTGCCGCATTCCCATTCGCTGAAGGGGATAACGGTTTGTTAAATGTAAACCTATAACATATATCAAAATACATGAAAGTTGTCCTGTTTTTTCATGTTGGAATCAAAAAGTGGTATTGTTTATAATACAGTCGAATTTTCACGATTTTATTGAATATTTCAATAGAAATCACTAATATTCAGAGACCTTTGACAGCTTCTGTCAAATTGCATTTCGATAAGGTATTTTCCCATTGGTCCATAATATTAATGTTGGTAAAATCGGCCCTTAGAGATCTAATTAACAAGCTATAGTCTGGACTGTGTTGGGTAAGGGAAATCCGTAAGAACTTTTTGCAGTGTTCATCATCAAGCCATTATCTGTTCAACACTGTTGTATTTTTCTCAACGCTTCACCAGCAACTTGTACCATAGTCGGAACATTGTTGGAAGTAATCAGCACAGAAGTATCATTTGCATACATGACGTGTTTGTTGCTATTGAAATCGTGGACAAATATAGTGGTCCTAGGATGTATCCCTGCGATATCGCAAAAACGTTTATCTTAGGGACGGGCACAAGCATTTGTCCGAAAGGTGGTGGAGGGAGTTTAGTGCCGGTCGGAAGTCTACTATGCAGAACGTAGTGGACAACTGTCAGTCCAGAAGGCGGCTATCGAGATGGTCCAATGCGGAGTGCTTCAAAACAGGATACCTTCCGTGAACTTGTTGCACAGATTCCTGGGAATTTACCGATGTTGATCATCCTGTTCCAATTCGCGTTAGACCCTCTCCGTTCTTCATCGGGCACTTCTTTCGGAACAGCACTAGGGTATACCTCTACAATACGCCTCAGCGGGCAATATGCCCCACAACACTATCGCTCAAACAGACTGATATAGACAACGGGTTGGGACGCGCATGCAATGCATAAATAAATTATAGTAAAATCTTTAAATACGACCTTGAGACATATTGCGGTGAGTACTGTACAAATTATTGAATATAGTGACCTATTTTTTGTATCAAATTTACATTTAGGTCTATGCCGTCAATGGAAACCGTGATAGATAACCTACAATTTTACGTGTTGCTCACAGTCATAAATCTTCCATGCCGGTCATGTTTACCCTGTGGCGTATTGTAATTGAAAATTTACAAAATGCCCCGGCTGTCATAGTTTAATATGGCCCAGTTTTACAGTCATATATTTTCTTTGTTTACGACCCAAATGCTATTCCAGAACACTATTTGTCTTCATCTGATGCTCTAAAAGATCAAGATTTAGTAGTAAATGAACCTAATGAGGAAGATGTCATTTCCTATTGCAGAGAGATCAAAATCCTTTGGAGCAAGAAGATATCAATGCTTCAGAAGTACCATAGATGTGTTCTGGCAAGTGATAATCAAAGGATTGACAAAGAAGACCCACATACTAGTATAGAACTGTCGCAGCCAAATATAGTACCACTGGAGCCACCAATTCAAATAACGCCTCCGAAACGTCCGGATATACTCTGCGAATTTCCCGAAAAAGAAACGACGAAGATTTTGGCTAAAGTACACCCTGTACCGAAGCTACCTGTTTTGCAAGAGAAAACAGAAAGCTGTTATTTTGACGTCGCCAGAAAATATACAAAAACAGAAAATTATTGATGAGAAGAAAAAACCTGCGGGAACTTCTAAAAAAATCAAAGCATTTGAAAACATGAAGCTTCAAAGAAAGCAATTAAAATAAAAAACAAAGAAAATGCTAAAGCAAAGAAAAATAAACCAAAGCATGAATAATCAGAGAGTGAAAGTGATGAGGAAGAAAGCCGAAGTGGTTCGAATGAAGAAATATCATAAGAAAATGAAAACAGGTGTTAGGAATGTATAGATAATAATTATAAGCCGACTTCTAGAGAAGATTGGATAGAGTGCCCATCTTGCTCTTTTTGGATACACGAGATCGAAGCTATTAGAAGTAGAAAGAAGTGCCAACCATGAGAGAGATATGATGACTTTCAGGATGGATTAAAAAAATTGTTTCAACTTAATAGGTAATAGATCTAGTAGTACTTATGTTATTTTTTCAAAGTTTTGTTTTTTTATGCGAGAGAGAGTGGTATGATGACTCTTTACGCTTTATGTAATTTTTTTTTTTAGGTTTTTGCTTATTCTATAGGAGATATTATAAGCGATAATAAAGAATGTTTGTTGCTTTTTAAGGGTGTCTTTCATTTTATTATAAAAGGGCATTTTGCAGCAGAACTGAGGCATTTTGTCGAGGGATGCTGCACCTAAAGTTAAAAAAAAATACCTTGTACGCCATCGTAAAATATTTCATGTCAAATATAAGTGCTATAAGATTAACAAATGACCGCTCCTTTATTTATTCTGTAACACATCATTATCAACTCTAACAGCTAGGATTTACTGAACTCTAAAAAAAATTGTAGAGGTTTACCCTAAACTCCCTGCATCACTTTCAGACATACTAAAATTTTTTTTTTTTAATTTTTTTTTAATCAATCCTTTATTAGCAATCAGAAATTAACAATTCTATAAGCTAATCTGCTGTCCATAGTACTGTTCACAGCACTAGTTGTGGCATGATGAAGTCCCATCCAGTGATGAGACCTCTTCAAACATCAAGTAGGTCTGCTGGCCAATATTTCTTAAGTCGTCTGCGGTTAGGGGGTTCTAATAGAGGTTGTAATGATGTATTACTGTGATTTTCCAGTTTTCTGTGGTGTTTCTTGCTCCTCTCTCGAATCACATCTTTCACCTATGGAACATTGAGATCTCTGTGGATAGTGTCATTGGTCACATACCAAGGGGCATCAGTTATCATACGGAGTACTTTCGATTGACTCCTCTGGATTATCTGAATATTAGATTTACTTGCGCAGCCCCATAGTTCTGCTCCATATGCCCATATTGGCTTGATGATGGTGTTATATACCAGAAGCTTATTTGACAGAGATAATTTGGATATTCTCCCAAGCAGCCAGGATAATTCTTTCACACGCAAGTCTATTTGTTTTCTTTTTTTAATGATATGTTGTTTCCACGTCAGTTTGACAAAGATATTTATGACCTGACAGTTCTACAAAACAAAGTGATTCATGTAGAGCCACTAAGAACCCAGAAAGGCCCGATCCAATGTATGAGGTGCCAGCAGTATGGTCATACAAAAACCTATTGTAAGAGACCATTTGTCTGCGTTAAGTGTGGAGGGCCACACAGCACGTCCAGTTGTAAGAAAATCAAAGATATCCCTGCCAAATGTGCACTATGTGATGGTCCACATCCGGCCAATTATAAAGGATGCGAGTTCTACCAAAAACTGAAAAAGCTTAACAATCCTAACAACACACTAAATCTTCAAAGAAACGGAACGACGAGAGCTGAATCTACTACAACGAACCAACCTACAGCAGCAATCCAGTCAACCCAAAGATCTTCACACGCGCAACCAAATATGAGTTATGCAGCAGCGACATCAGGATACCAAAACAACATCCAACAAGCAGAAGAACAGGCAATGTCCCTGAGCAAGTTTCTCCAAGAGTTCAAGGTGATGTTTGATCAGCTTATACAGCAAAACAGCATGATTTTAAACATGCTATCTACACTGCTGAATAAGATTCATTCAAGTTCTTGAAAGTTGCATTGTGGAATGCCAACGGTCTTCTGCAGCACAAAGAAGAAGTAAAATTGTTTCTTGAGCAAAATAGGGTGGATATTCTTCTGGTGAGTGAAACACGTTTTACTGATAAGTCTTATTTCAATATTCCACATTACATAACCTATCATACCAATCACCCTGATAATACTGCGCATGCTGGAACGGCGATCATAATAAAGTCCAACATCAACCACTACGAGTTGCCAAAATTCGAGGAAGATTACCTGCAAGGTACAGCAATTAGTGTAAAAATGACATCTTATCAGTTAGCAGTCGCTGCAGTATATTGCCCACCCCGTCATAACAATAAGGAAGAAAATTTCGCAGAATTCTTCAAATCCCTATGCTCCAAGCTTATTGCCGGTGGTGATTACAATAGTAAACATACTCTCTGGGATCACGTTTGATTACACCTAAAGTTAGAGAACTCGCCAAAATAATACAAAAAGGAAACTACCATTACCTTTCCACAGGATCGCCGACATATTGGCCCACAGATCGACAGAAAATACCAGATCTTCTTGATTTTTTCATTACTAATGGAGTATCCCACACGTATACGGATGTTTCACCAAGCTACGACCTCTCATCAGACCACTCCCCAATAATAGCAACTATAAGCTCTTCACCTATATTCAGACCGCCACCTCCTAGACTACATAACAAATCTACAAGTTGGAATAGGTACAAAGAGCCGATAAATGAAATGATCAATTTGGATGTGACTCTGAAGACACCACAGGATATCGATGCAGCCCTGTCAAACTTCATTGAAATATTAGTACAGGCAGTATCCCAATCTACGCGTCATCAAAGTCCTGAACAACAAATGCTAGCATCCCGGAAAAAATAAAAGATTGATAGCTGTAAAAAGAAAAGCTAGAGCAGTATGGCAACGAACCCATGCACCTACAGACAGAAGAAAGTACAACCAAGCTACTGAAAAGTTGAAGGGTGAGATCAAAAAACTCAATGATATTTCCATGCAAGAGTATGTCACTAATCTTAATAGATTTGACAATTCGATCTGGAGACCGATAAAATCTTCGAATAAACCCAAAACACCAGTGTCGCCTTTACGAAGACAGACAGACAATGTTCCGCAACAATGGGCGCGTAGCGATAAAGAAAAAGCAGACTTATTTGCACAATACCTGGCTGATGTATTTACTCCTAATGACGATATACCGGATCAAGAAATAGTCGAGCAGCTTACCAACTTACCATCCCATTACTCAGCAATCAAACTGCTCACCCCAAAACAAGTGAAAACTGAAATAAATAACCTATTTATCAAAAAGCACCTGGTATTGATAAAGTCACACCAAAAATCATGAAAGAACTACCAAACAACGCAATACTGATGTTAATGTATATATACAACGCAATCCTCAGACTCAGTTATTGGCCTGAACAACTGAAGACTGCAGATATTATACTTATACCTAAACCAGGGAAGGACCCAAGAATAACTTCATCCTATCGACCAATAAGATTATTATCAATAGTCTCAAAGATTCTGGAAAGATTACTGCTACGTAGGATTAATAACGATTTGCCAGAAAAAAACTGGATCCCCAACCATCAGTTTGGATTTCGGAGTGAACACTCTACCATACAGCAATCACACAGAATGGTACAAACAATTAATTCAGCACTAGAAAATAAACAGTACTGCACATCAGTATTTTTGGATGTAAGTCAGGCGTTTGATAAAGTTTGGTATGATGGTCTGCTGTTTAAAATAAAAACTGTACTACCCATAAAATACTTCAACATCGAGTTTCCATCCTATCAAATCAGGAGTTCCCCAGGGCAGCGTTTTAGGACCAATGTTGTACACCTTGTTCACCGCAGATCTTCCTATTTCCCAAAATACAGTCACAGGAACATTTGCCGATGATACAGTAATCCTTGCCAGCAACAGCGATTCAACGTTAGCTTCGAATTCTCTACAAGATCATCTAGAAATGGTGGAAACATGGATGAAGAAATGGAAGATAAAAATTAATGAAAACAAATCACAGCAAGTAACCTTCACACTACGGAAAGGGAACTGTTCACCAGTATATATTAATAACACAGCTGTTCCCCAGTCCATTTCAGCGAAATATCTTGGGCTCCATATGGATAGCAAACTGACGTGGAGACATACTAAATGGACATACACTTCTCGCCATATTTTTTGCCTCGCACCTTCTAGTGTGCAGGCTCTAGGGAACTCTATTTCTCGATCAACCTTCGTACACCGATAAGTAAGAAATCTTTTGAGTTAGAAAGAAATCCTTAATATTTATTGTGTCGAAACGACAAATTTGGAAATACATCAGATTAACGATTGAGAAAGGATCTGTTAAGTGGCATCACTTCGTGTGAGCTGGAACCCTCCCATGAAGCGGACCCTTGATCTCATTGGTTCTGCATTTTCTGAAACTCTATTATTTGCAAGCGTAAATGGTCGCTTAGATATCTACCATGACGTAGAGGGGCTTGTTTGTACATAATTAAGTGTTTTGGTAGTCAAACAGTTTTTGGGCAGCGCTACTATTTTGATTTTTATTCTTAGATATTTGTAAGTAATCAGTTATATCTATATATTTTTAAGATCTTTGGTTCACTTTTCTCTTGAAGTGGTTTTTTCCATCTTTATTTTGAAGTTCTCCCCCTCAAATCCGGAAAGGTTAACGGGAAAAACTAATCAATAAACTGTTATTAATGCCTTCAGAAATAAGAAGATGGGACGAAGGAAGGAAGGTAATAGAAAAAAGTATGCGCCTGCAATTTTTGTGAATAAAAACTACGTATTTGTCTTAAATATATTATGTACTCTTGCATAACCTACAAAACCTCAAATTGAATATTGACAATTTTTACTAGGTGTCCGACTTTGACAACTATTTTTTGGAAAAATACTCCAATAGCAATTCCAACAATAATTTTCAAAAATGTAAAGTAAACAACGCGTGACAATACAAAGTGAATGTATCCTTTAGCTATACTTCATATTTTTCAAATGATTAACATCAGAGTTAGACTTTATCTATACGTTGTTCAACTTCTAACAGTATACGATACATATAACACAACAGTACAATGAAACATCTCATATTTGAAAGTTTTATGTAATCCACAGGTTTGCTGATGACAGCACTACACAGTAGCGGATTTAGAGGGGGGAGCGGGGGGCGCGCGCCTCCCCCCCCCTAGACGCCCGACACTTGCTTTTGTAATGTAACACCATGGTGTTGCTTTTTAACACATCATGGCGACAGAGTCATACTAACGATAAGTTATAGGAACTGAGCATTGCGATTTTTCGGTATCCTTCCACATCAGTTACCTTTACAGCACAATTCTTACGATTTATACGTATATACGAGTATTGTGACTTGTGACAAATCTAAGTCTAAGCAATATATTAACTATACAGATTGCACTTAAAAAGTGATTCAAGTTCTGTTTGTTGCTCAATAGTAATTTGAAAAGTGTGTAAAGCTTGACTGTTCGAGGTTGGTGTTGCAGCGAAGCACTAATAGTCTAATCTTACCTGAAGAAAATGCCGCTGGTTTGCGAAATAATTCTAAAGTCTGGTTTTATTGCTGCAAGTTGCTCAAGGCGGTATTCAAAACATGGACGCATAAAATGGGTACACCAATTTTTGTGGGAAAACTTTTTGTTCGACAACAAAGAATGAGAAAACGTGTTTTTGGGATTCAAATGAAATAACTGGCAAGGACCAAAAAACTCTCCTTATTCGATTTTTAAGTATTTATGAGACCTACTAAATGAGTCCACACGTAAAAAGATCCGACTACCAGCAAAAAAGTTAGGCTTGGTGCTCATGACGAATATACTCGCCGACAGTTTTAGGTGGTCCTCTCCGTGAATTTGAAGAATATACTCGCCTCCTATAGATATTATGATTCCGCACCCTTACCCCTGCCAACCATTACATTGCTACCCAATTTTCGGTCTACTTTTAGATCAGGTCGCGTGTAGTACATAACCGGCGGGCATTTCGTTGTTTACAATGGCACAAAAGAAAGCGGAATTGACTGATTTGTTCTACTCTGGAGGGTCAGAACACTCCGACAGTAGTACCCAGAGTGATTTAGAGGATAGTGATTATGAAAATTCATATGAGGATGGCTCTGATATCGAATTTAGTATATCTGAAGACGAAGGGGAAGCAAATATATTGAACCTGTAGATCTCCCGTGGGTTTAAACATTTTACTGACAACAATTTTCTCGAAAACGATCCTAAAATACGGAAATTGTAGAAAATAAAGCCTATCATTGAACATTTACAAAATAAGTTTATGGGTGTTTATTTCCCGGGAAAAAACAAATCTGTTGGTCGGATTAATCGGAAGGGAATTCCGCAAGACATAGAAACAAAAAAATAGTAAAAGGAGAGTCTGTGGCTATGTTCAAAAGAAAAATGATGATCATGGAATGAAAGGATAAAAGAGACACCACTATGATTAGCACTCTTCACGACAATAGAATGGTTGAAATAGAAAAGCGTGACAAACAAATAAAAAAAACAGATGTTGTTTTGTGTTATAATAAAGATATGGGTGGGGTGGATTTATCGGGCAGTTTTCTACATTTCTATCCCCTCGACAGAACTCATATAACAAAGTATTATAATGAAATGTATTTTCATTTATTGAATATTGCAATTTTAAACTCCTATATTTTGTACAAACAAAGTGGTGGTAAGAAAACAAGATTAAACTTGGTCATGGAGCTCGGGGAAAAGTAGATTAAAAGATATAATGTACCTGTTGGTCAAGAACTTCGACGCGCAAGATCATATAACGCTTTGTAGAGCGCCACTTTCCATCCATTATTCCCCCACACCAAATAAGGAGAACCCAACAAAAGGGTGTCATAATTGCTTTGAAAAAAATTCGAAAGGAGTACTATGTACTGGTGGTTAGAAAGCAGAACCGGTTTATGTCCGGCACCTTGTTTCGGCTTGTTCTATACGGAAATACGTTATTAATTTGAGCTTAGGTATGTTTGAGTTTATTTATTTTTCCAAAATATTATAATGTTTTTCAAGCCATATTTTTATGACTTATATGTTTGAGTTTGTATCAAATGTTTATGTTCTTTTCGTTAAAAAAATAAAATGATTAATTGCCTGATTGTGTGGTACTTTTTGGTAAAACCAAATAAAAAATGTATGCTCAGCGTATGACGTATATACAGGGTGGTCCATAAGTCCTTTGAAATTTCAAATTTGAATAAAATTTAACGGGTGAGCGTGAGCGGCGCGGGCGAGGTGGGGGCAGTATCTTCAGTGTCTGGGAATTCAGTCGCCATGGAGTGTTTCACTGGAGCGGATCGTGCTTTTTGTGTGCGCGCGTTTTATCAAAATAATGATTCGGCAACCATTGCGCGGCGTAAATATCGAGAATACCACAATTTACACAATTTTACAAAGTGTCCAACAGCTCAAACGATTAAGAACTGGGTTGCTAAGTTCGAAGAGACTGGTTCGACGTTAGATAAACAGCGGTGGGGTCGACCAAGGACAACTCGTATTGAAGGAAACATCAACATTGTGGCACAGTCTGTTCGTCAAAATCCTACCCAGTCTACTCGTAAGCGTTCCAGTGCACTATACGTACCCAGAACATCTTCACAGCGGATTTTAAGGAAAGATTTACGTCTGCACGCTTACAAAATTCAGTTAGTGCAGGAATTAAAAGATAATGACGCTATTCAGAGACTAAACTTTGCGAATGAAATGTTGAATCGATTTTCTTCGCTCAATAATGTGTTGTTCTCGGACGAGGCTCACTTCCATTTAAACGGGCATGTAAATAAACAAAATTGGCGTTATTGGAGCCCCGAAAATCCAAGGCGTAAGCATCAGAAGCCCTTACACAGCCCTAAAGTTACAGTTTGGGCTGCTATGTCAGCGCATGGCATCGTAGGCCCTTATTTTTTGAGGACGACAGACGCATTAACTGTTACTTCAGAGCGGTATGTAGCAATGATAGAAGAGTTTTTGACACCAGCGTTGCAGAATTTTCCAGGCTATAATACGCAGACCTGGTTTCAACAGGACGGAGCAACTGCCCACACCTCCAACACTTCTATGCCCGTCGTCTGTCAACTTTTTCCCAGCAAAGTAATTTCTCGAAGAGGAGACATTTCCTGGCCACCACGTAGTCCAGATTTGACCCCAATGGACTTCTTTTTATGGGGCTACCTCAAGAGTAAAGTGTACGACACCACTCCGCGATCAGTTGATGTCCTGAAAGAAAATATCCGAAGAGAAATGGCAAGCATTACAGTGTTGACTTGCCGCGCAGTCATCGACAATTTCAGACGTCGTTTATATGAGTGCCGTGATCGTAATGGATTGCATTTAGACGATGTGATTTTTAAAACATAATTTCCATTCAATAAAGATGATAACAAAATATAATAATTCTTCATAATGTAACTAGTTTGGTTTTATTCCTTTTTTTCCAGCTCAAAGGACTTATGGGCCACCCTGTATAAACAAAAAACAATATTTTGTGTGTAAAAAAACATATATAAAAATAAGTATTTGTTTTAATTCAATAAATAAGTATTTTTATCATTAAAACAGATTGAAAGCTCTAAAATAGATAATATTTGACTACATTTGATTTGTAGTATGGGTATGACGGATATGAATGAATAAATCTTGAAGTTAGAGGCATTCCGGCCACCATAAGGAGCCAGTGCATAGGCCGCTTAAGCGGGCCCTTATGCACCTCTACATTCCTTAGATCACAAGCCTCGCCCTTTTAGCGAAGTTGAGAATCGCCTTCAGTCCAAGCTCCTTAACGTCCTGAGGGTCCAAAGTAATGGACCCTAGTATAGTCTGCCTATAGTAGCTCAGAGCATCACAGCGACACAACACGTGCGCCGAGGTCTCTTCCTCTACCCCGCAGCGTTCTCACAAGGGATCCTCAGCCACCCCCATCACGTGCAGGTGGCGCCTTAACGTGTTTCGGACAGACAACAGTCCCATCAGCAACCTTAGGTTGGCTCTATCCAGAGATAGGCAGAAACGTCCATCCTTAGCACTGGGCCCTTCAATGAGTTTCCGTGCCTGGCGGAGATGTCTAGAGATAATTTTCCATTTCTGAGAGTGTTGTCTTGCAATCCACGTCTCCATTTCCCTCCTAGCTCTATCCGCGGTCACTCATAGATCTGGCTCAGTACCAACGAGCTTGCTGGCTTCGCCAGAGTGTCCGCCGTCTCATTGCCCCTTATCCCAGCGTACCCCGGTACAAGACTCGAAGTAATCTTACAGGCACTTTGTGCTTTCATTGCAGTCTGGCTGTCGGATAAGATTGTTATTCTTCTCATAGGCCCACCAGATCCAACGGTGGGAGATCCAACAGAGCTTCCATTGCGCTCAATGGCATTGTTCGCACTGCGCTTGTAATGCTACTACAGGCCAAACGCTGAATTTTATTGAGTTTGGCCTTAGTTGTCTCAGTTCTAATGCAAGGTGACCAGACCAGGGAGCCGTACAAGAGAGATGGACGTACTATCGTCGTGTAGAGGCAGTATACCACTTCGGGTTTAAGCCCCCACCTTACACCGACAACGCGTCTACAGGCCCACACTGAATTACGAGCCTTGCTAACCTTATATTCAATTTAATATATAATTTAATTATTCAATAATTCCCAGATATTTCACTGATTGGGATAAAATTAATCTAGTCCCAAAGAAGGTCGGCATGACCAGCCCGTCAAGCCTTCTTCTCCTAGTAAATAGGATCAGCTCGATCTTTTCAGCATTAACAGAAAGATCGACTTCCCTACACCACGATTCCTCAGAGCGCAGAGCGCCCTGCATAATTTCCGAGACTGTTCTACAAAAACGTCCCCTAACTACTATGCTTACGTCATCAGCATAGGCTTACACGTAGACACCCACACTAACTGAGCCTAACTAGCAGTTCGTTTACCACGATGCACCACAGTAGGGGTGACAGAACTCCGCCCTGAGGGCAGCCTCTAGCTACGCTGACGCTGTATGACGGATATATCTGCAAGCGACAATTTTGGGGTGCACTGGCAAGAAGGTAGTGGACATCGCTAGTAGCAGTTAAGAGGTAAACGGGTAGTTCAGAGTATTAATCCTTAAGCTTGGTACACACTAGTAAACCCCGTTGCGCAATTTGTCTATAGGCAGTCTGAAGATGGTCTCAAGACACGATCTCATCAGCAGAAGATCAAGGCACACAGAACCTTCTGACAAAACCACACTGTAGAGAACAGACAAGCCGACGTTGAGTCCAGAAACAAATATAAAGCAGCGGTTCGCAATGCCAAAACCTAGCACGATATAAAAGTTAGGCACAGGGTAATGTCGCAGCGCAATGGCAGTCGGTCTTTCTGGACGCTGGCCAAGCAGATTGAAAAGAACTTCTCACACAGTAGCCTTCCACCACTTACGTGTCAGGATGGAACTATTGTATTCAACTCAAAGGCCAAGGCGGAAGTGCCAGCCAAGATCTTTGCTGCCAACTCCACCATGGACGTTCCCCCCAACGCCCAAGTGCCGTCAACTCAAAGGGTTCCCTACACTATGCGGGAGGTAACATTCAGGCATAAGACCGTAAGACGAGTGCTCTTGTCGTTCGACATCAACAAAGCTTCTGGTCCGGACCTGATTCCTGCCATTGTACTGCTCCGGAGCTTGCTCCAGTTCTTTCGCGTCTCTTCCAGATATCTTATGAATCCAGCACCTTACCAGAAAACTGGAAATTTGCTCATGTCCAACCCATCCGAAAAAAGGGATCTAAGACCGACCCTTACAACTACAGGCCTATAGCTCTGCTTTCTGTTTTAAGTAAGGTGATGGAGAGGTGCATAAATCGCGAGCTTCTGGACTACCTTGAACGTGACGGCTTGACTAGCGACAGGCAGTATGGTTTCCGTCACCAACGATCCACAGGGGACCTCCTAGCTTACGTCACTCAATTGTGGAGTAAACTCATCCAGTCTTATGGTGAGGCTCATATCGTTGCTCTTGACATAACGAAAGCGTTCGATCAGCTGTGGCACGCTGCCCTCTTAAGCAAACTTCCATCCTATGGCGTCCCAGAAAAGCTTTGCAAACGGGTGGCTGGCTTTATCTCTGGCCGCAAGATATCCGTCGTAATTGAGGGGTTCTCCTCTTCATCCCACAACGTCAACGCGGGTGTTCCCCAGAGATCGGTCTTGGCTCCGACACTGTTTCTCTTACATATCAACGACCTCCTTTCCTGCACAATCAACCCAATCCACAGCTTCGCTGAGACAGCACTCTACATGCAAGAATTCAGAGTGACAAGCCGATCTCTGCCGCTGAATTGGAAAAAAGAAGACTAGCGATGACTTCCTCTATGACAAGAGACTTGGAGGCTATCACTGCTTGGGGACGCAACAATCTTGTACAGTTCAATGCTTCCAAAACGCAGTACTGTACTTTGACGAACAAAAAGCGTCCTAGCGCTCGTTCGGTTTCGATGGATGGTCGATTTCTGCCAAAGAGCCATTCATTTCGGCTGGTCGGAGTCCAGATCACCGTGCACCTGATCTGGCACGAACACATCTCGTCAATAACTGCAGCTGCTGGGAAAAAGCTAGGCTGTTTGTTTAGGGCTAAGAAGTACTTCTCTCCGCATGACCTTCTCACTCTATACAAGGCCCAGATAAGGTCTAGCCTCGAGTATTGCTCGCACGTTTAGGGTGCTGCCGCCCCGAGTACATTATGCATGCTCGATGCTGTCCAGAGGCGGCGGTCCGACTGACGGATGAGTCTTCTCTAACAGACAGTCTCGGGTCTCTTTCGCACCGGCGGGCTGTCGGCGATCTGGCTCTTTTCTACCGTTACACCAACGGGCTTTGCTCCTCAGAGCTCTCTTCCATGATACCGTCGCGCGATGTGCCTGCCAGTCAGACCCGCCTGACTTTGGCGTCCCATCCTAACCGGCCGATGCCACCGCTCCTTTGTCCCGAGGGTGTCGAGATTGTGGAACAATCTACAAGAGGAAGCTTTTCCCAGTTCTATTAACCTTAGGCAGTTCAAAAATCGTATTAATCAAATTTCTTTGGGATCATCATAGCACCCGCGGTGTTCCGGCATTTAGGTTTCTGCCTGCGCGGCTGCTTCGATACAAAAAAAATCTATAGATGGTCTATAGTCATTTTTCTTTGTCTCGTCTAGCGTTCATACGATAATGTGAATTTTTCGGTCTCATGTTCGTTTTTTCCCAAATGTTTTTTTGGTTAACAGAGCAATTTAGTTTTTTTATGTTTTAATATTATTACACTAGCTAATTATAAATGCCACGTACTTCTTTTGATCTCATATAATAAAATATTGCCTTTCTGAGGATTTCTAAGCACTTTCCATATTTTCTCAAGCTGGCATTTAACAAATAGAGCACAATGGATTTAAAGAGCAATAATAGGATAAATTCTAGAAGTTCCACTGAGGTAGAAAAATTACCAGCCCCAAATATCGTCTGCCCCCCCTCCTAGACGAAATCCTGAATCCGCCTTTGGCACTACATGCAAGAATTTAGAGTGGCAAGCCAATCTCTGCCGGTGAGTTTTACAAAAGAAGACTAGCAGCGACTTCCTCTCTGACGAGAGACCTGGAAGTAACCACTACTTGGGGACGCAACCATCCTGGACCGGTTAATGCTTCCAAAACACAGTACTGTACCTTGACGAACAAGAAGCGTCCTAGTGCTCATCCGGTTTTGATGGATGGCCCAGTTCTACCAAGGAGCCGTTTATTTCAGCTGGTTGGAGTCGAGATCACTGACGACTTGCTCTGGCACGAACATATCTCGTCAATAGCGGCAGCTGCTGGGAAAACCTAGGCTGTTAGCGCTGAGAAGTACTTTTCTCCATATGGCAGTCTGTGCAAGGCCCAGATAAGACCTAGCCTCGAGTACTGCTCACATTTCTGAGGTTCTGCCGCCCAGACGACATTATCCATACCCGATGCTGTTCAAAGGATGGCCCTCCTCCATGATGTCGCCGCGCGATGTGCCTGCTAGACAGATCCTCCTGACTTCGGTCTCCCATCGTAACCGTGCCGAACTTTGTACATCCAGAATTGGCCGACACGACCGCTTCTAGCACTTAGGCTGCCTGCGCGGGTGCTTCGGTTTTAAAAAAAAATGTACGTCACGCTCAAAGACCGAAAGCACAAAGTATACAACACCGCATTGTGGCAAGGAAGAAAATCCATGGCCGAACCAAACTCGATTACAATATCAATAAACCTGTTCTGATTTCCGTAGATACAATTAAAGGTGGTATGAGATAACTTACCTGTTGCATACGCATCTCAGGCATTTTCAGATACACAGAAAGGTGGTGTTAAGTAGGTTGACTCTGTACTTCCCGCGCAGTTCTTAATGGATTATATTAAGCACAAACTGAACCCTGTGCCTCTCCCCTACACCGAACCTCGGTCACACGTAGCAGCGCGGCCAGATTTTTTACCTCCAATTTTTTTTTAATTCTCAAGATCATCTGAAACGTCAACAGATGAAGTTTGAGCGATGTTTTTTTTCGTTTTGGCATTTTCGTCTCGACCTCAAGACCGATTTTCAAAAACTAACAAACGTTTTCGTCCTTGGCATAGCAGCAACATTGCGGAAAAATTTCTTCAAAATCCAAGCGGTACTGCTCAAGCTCTAGGCGGTGATAGTATCAGCGAATAGACAGACAGACCCACATGTACATGTCACATAGTATCCAAAAAACATATCTCATTTTAAAAAATATCCGCGATTGCAACAATTCGTCGCCAGTAGGTGTGGGAAGTAAAAGGGCATGAATAGAAAAAAATTAGCCGCTATCTTATTTGATTGTGGAAAAATTCATGAAAGTTATGTACCAGTCTATAGAGAAGAAGATGCTGAACAAGGACTTTTGCCTCCACGTTCCTTTCTTATAAGTTTCAGTATTGTATTTCATTTGTTCTTTACTTTGGTTTGTATAATGCACTTTGCATTCAGTCTCGATTCAGAACTCATTCAATTAACATCGTTGTATTTGGTTTTTCTCAAAAATAAATCTTTTTTAAAAACCTTTTGGTTGAAGAAAGCCTAGAAAAGAGTTTTGTTTGTCAGGCGCTCTTTCACGTATTTCCAATAAAGACCAGCGTAAAAGTGTTTCATTTGAGAATAACTTGGAAGTAAGTGTAACAAGTAATGGTTGCGAAAGAATAAAAACTTGTTTGAGATACAATCAACATCTGGTTGGCTAAAGTCAGATAAAAAAGTACCAAGATGTATGAAAAGCAATTTCAGGTATGGAAATGAGATCGTCGAAGATACAGGTTTGATTGTTGAAGGACATCGGTTCTTTGGACAAAAAAACCACGGAAGAATTATACAGGGTGACTTTGAAGTTGAGTCATTAATTTTCAGATAATGATTGTAGAAGGAAGATAAACCAAAATATGTGTGTAAAAATAAAAAAAAAATAAAAAAAATGTTTACCTTGTTTTATAAAGTATCCTCCCGACAAGTATTTCAGTGCGGACCTGTATTTGATCGTGAGGTCTTGGAGCACCGGCCTTAAGTCACCTGATTCACGAGCCCGTTGTACTACATTAACAAAGGCACGAGGGGTTGGTTGCACTCGATTGGGAAACCGATCCGCATAAACATGTGCCATTTTTTATTTCGTTTGAGCCACGCAACAGACACCACTATTCACTTACGCGTTACCGACTGACACTGACTGTTTACAACTGAATAAAATAATTGTAAAAACATCGTTCCAAATTCTTTCGCTTTTTTGTTTCCGATGCGATGAACCGATAAGGCGGATTATATCCGTTGTTGCCAAACACGAGCACATAATATATTATTGAGACAGGGCGGTACTCAAACTTCCAAAGGGCTATAACTTTGTTACTTTAATTTTACCAGAAAAATGGTAAAGGAAAAAAACATTTCTTTTGATCAGATCTACTCACTGTTAAGATAAATGACTCAACTTCGAAGTCACCCTATAGATGAAATTGACTTTGTAGTATTTTGATTGGGAAATGTAAAAATCATGCAAAATGATAATTTTTTGGCTTGGTATGTGTTGTGATATTGAGAAATTTCTACGTGATTGTAGAACATGTCTAATGTACAGGGTGTCCCATCAAAAAGAAGCACATCATCAACATGAAATACATCCTATACCTAGGTACAAAATTGGTTGTAACTTTTTATTGTTGGTTTGTGAAGTCGAGTAGTCTGTAGTTTTCATATCTGAGAAGATAGTTGGTTGAATAGCAAGATCGCATCTGGATGACTGTGTGTATTGGTCTGCAAGTGATATTTGCTGTCTGAGAAAATCATTACTGGATATGCTTCAAATGAAGTATATCAATTATCTGTGCCCGACGGGTTATTTATATGTTGCCCTTTCTGAAGACAGGTTATGTTCAAAGTTATGAATTACGATTTTTTACGTTTGTTTGTGTTTTACAAAACCTTTAAGGAGAGTTATGGAAAATCAACACCGCGCCCGCGTTGTGTGTAATTGCTGTTAACATGTATATGACTTGTAATTGGACAGTTAACAGTGGACATAATCATTTCTTATCACTCTCATTTTGGAAATTTATCAGATTTGGATATGTAATTTCCAGAATGGATAAGAAAAAGTGAATATCCAACTAATTTCTAGCTTTGAATCTAAAGTAAGTGTATTTGAGAAAAGAACCTAATGAAAATCCTCTCTATGCACCTATGCATTGCCGTTACCATCACATCAGAGCCAAACATTGACAACTGAAGCCTCATGACGCTCAGGCAACACGTACAACCACAAAACGAGCTTACAAAGTATCCATCAGCTATTGTTAAGTTAACATCTTGTAGAAAAACCTACATACTGTCACAAAAAACCAGTATGTAAAAAAATCTACGTAATGTCAATTTTCAAGATATGTAATACCCGCACGGGTATCACGTATCTTGAAAAGTGCACATTATGCCGATTTTTTTTATATTATGTAGGTTTTTATACAAGATATTAATTAAGCACTTAGTTGTACGTGTTGCCTAAACGACATGACGCTAGTTATCAATCTTTGACTCTGATGTGATGTAAAATCTGCTTCTGAGATGGCATTACTGGAGGTCTAAGCTGTAAGTTGTATGTGTTGATGATAATTGAAGAGCTAAGTGGAAGAAGGCGGTATGTGACATTTTTCTCAAAGTCTGGGTTTTATTATGAATGAAGGTGGTATGAGTCAATCTATCTTGCTACACTTGTCCAAAATATATAACGTGCTTAATAAGAGATATATTAGTTGATGAAGGAGATATGTATCATCAGAAATGCAGTTCGACAATGGACGAAGGGGGTATGTGGCCGATATGTACACATACCGCCATCTTCCATTCGATAGTAAAAGAAGCATGTTACTTACCACCTTCATCCACTAACAAGCGGTTATAATCTAATAACACGCATGGTGATTAGTGAGGTTAAGTTTTATAATAATATTATCTGATAATATTAAGTGGCAAGTAAAATGAGCTCCAGAGGCAAAAGAATACTAGACATAGCTTTAAGAGCTAATGAGAGCCAACGTAATATGTACGCATGTGAAAGCAACGGTAAGATAATGATATGATGAAGTATTAGTTTTTTTGTAAATATTAGCTGCTTAACCTAAAACTCAATTTCAAAATGATTTATTGTTGTTTTTCTTGAGTAGTGATTTCATTAAACCAGTATTTTCCTAGGTAAAATTACTACGATTTCAATCCTAAGGTATACTATTATGCCCCAACGATGGTTTTTAGTTATAACAGATATCTCATCTCATTTTTGCCTTTCAGTATCTGGAACTGATAGTGAAGGTGAGGTCAACTGCCTGTTCGGTGATCACTCAAGTGATGAATACCAACCTGATTATGAAGATATGAGCGATTCTGACCGAGAATCTGTTACAGAACTTCAACCCAACAATTTTGTTGTGCGACGCAACGAGGATGAAAACATATGTGAGAATACAGTAACAACTCATGCCAACACCTTAAGTTAAGAACAGCAGCTGTTAGACGGAACATCTAAAAAAAAGAAATGCTTCGCGCCTAAGCTAAAAATTTCAAGAAAACGGATACGACATCCTGAAGAGTGGGTTAGACGTAAGGCATCAATTGCTAGAGAAAAAGGAGAGGCATTTATTAATTACAAAGGACAAGCTGTACAAGCAAAGTCATTCTCAACTGGGGATTTGTGTCCACAAAAATGCAAATTAAAGTGTAGTGAAAAGTTTACCGAGAGGCTATTTTTTCTCAATATTACAAGCTGGACGTTAATGCAAAGAATGCATTATTGTTTGGTTCTATCAGGATATATCCTGTAAAACGTAGGAGAAAGGATGCCACGAAACATAAATCAGCATCATATAAATGTATATGTATTATAACATTTGAAGGACAACAGATCTTTGTTTGCAAGAACGCATTTGCTAATTATTCTGCATAGGCAAGAAAAAAATTGATTTACTTCAAAAGTCTATAAAATCGGGCTTATCTGCACCCTATCCAGATAAAAGAGGTCAGCATAACAACAGACCTCATAAGATTGACGATCGTGTCAGAGAGTATATAAAGCAGCATATCGCAGCATTTCCAGCAGAGGAGTCACACTACTCGCGGACTAAAAATATTTACAAAAAATACCTCTCTCCTTCGTTATCTATAGTAAAAACGCACCAACTGTACATAGAAAAATGTGTACTTGATAACGTTGCTCGCACATATCATGTCAAAGACTGTACATACCGAAATGTGTTTGTTTCAGATTTTAATCTGTCATTTGGCTACCCTAAAAGCGACACCTGCAGTATTTGGGATGCTGGTGAATCGAATGAAGAACATGTTGAAAATTATCATGAAGCATATGATGCCCTGAAAACTGATAGAGAGAAAGTCAAAGGTTCATATAATTTGTCTTATATGACAATGGACTTGCAGCAGACCATACCTCTGCCTCGGCTAAGCACATCTAAAGCCTTCTATTTGAGGCAATTGTGGATGTGCAATTTTGGCACCCATATTTCAACTAAAGAGGTGGAAAAAGCTGTATTTTGTTCATGGACTGAAGATCAGGCGTCAAGAGGAAGCTCTGAAGTATTTAGCTGCCTCCTTACAATTTTAGAGCTAGAGGATTCTGTAAAAAACAAAGACCATCTTATTATCTGGTCAGACTCATGTGCAGGACGGAACAAAAACTTTCTAATAATCTGTCTATATCAGTACTTGATACACAAAGGTCTATTCAAAATAATAGATCATAAATTCCCTGAAGTAGGACATACTTATTTAGATTCAGATAGGGATTTTGGGCGCATCGAGAAAAACTTGCGCAAACACCAGAAGAGTATAGAGAGATCATTGTTAAATCCTGTTGAAAATATAAAGTCATAGACATGACCCAACATTTTAGAGTGACTGATACTGTTGAAGCAGATATGAAGCTGTACAACAGAAAGAGGGATGTTAACAAGAACAAAATACAGTTTCGTAATAGTATCAAGTGGATACGGGTTGAAGAGTATGGTTCTTACCTATTTAAAACAACTTATGATGAATACACGCCCTTTCAAAAGGTAAACATTTACAATAAGCTACGTGAAACTCCAAGTCTGGAATCAGCAATCACCATATCGAGATTATTTAGAAAGACTGGTTCTTTGAAGCAACCTAAACTTGAGAACCTGAGAGAGCAGCTGAAGTATGTTCCAGACCAACACAAGTGGTGGTACCAGCACATTTTGGATGAATATGAATAATACCAATGCTAAACTCTTGACTATGTATAGTTTTATTATTGCAATATATCCATTTGTGCAATATTGACATGTTTTCATATTGTTTATGTGCATAACCACCATCATCCATTACATACAGTATAAATGCTAAAACTAAAATTAGTGGATGAAGGAGGTATGTACGATTTTAAGTGATTTTTAAACATAAAAATAATGAATTGAACAAAAATGTTAAGATTATGAGATTTTGCACTCTTATAGCAATAGAAATACAACTAAAAATTCATAAATACCTGTCCCTAGTAAAAGTAGACAGTCTAAAACTTTAACAGCTGATATCTCAATAGTAACTTTTTGCTACATACCGCCTTCTTCCACTTAGCTCTTCAATTACATTGGGTTCTTGTCTCAAATCTCCACTTTTTTTTATCCATTCTGGAAATTACATATACAAATGTGCTGAATTTCAAAAATGAGAAGAAATAATTATATTCACTGTACACTGTCGAATTGCAAGCCATATACTCGTACATGCTAACAGTAATTACACACAACGCGGGCGCGGTGATGATTTCTCGCAATTTATTACTTTGAACATAACCTCTCGTCAGAAAGCACAACATAAAAATAACCCGTCGGGCACAGCCAATAAATATACTTCATTGGCAGCATATTCAGTAATGTTTTTCTCACACAGCAAATATCACTGATTTTATACACATGCAGACACACATAATCATCCAGATGCGATCTTGCTATTCAACCAACTTTCTTCTCAGAGATAAAAGCTGCAGTCAAGGACCATTTGTCCTCACAAAACATAGGCAACCAATAATGCGTGTAGTTTAGTTGAGCGATTCCTCCTTAGATGGACGTTCACAACGATCCTAGTGAGCAAACGTGGAATGACTGTTTACGCCCTAAAAACTACCTAGCAAGATGACATCTTATAGGTTTTTTTTTGATGTTTTATAGGTTTTTTACATGATACTCAAGCGGGTGTCATGTATCTTGAAAAGTGACGTTATATCGATTTTTTTGAAATGATACTGGTTTTTTGACATTATGTAGGTTTTTCTACAATATGTTAACTTAGCACTTAGTTGTACGTGTTGCCTAAACGTCATGAGGCTTCAGTTATCAATGTTTGGCTCTGACGTGACGTAAAATCTGCTTCAGAGATGGCATTACTGGAGGTCTAAGCTGTATGTTGTATGTGTTGATGATATTTCCATTGATTTCTTGTCTCAAATACACTTAATTGATATTCAATGCTAGAAATTAGTTGCCCAGCCACTTATCCATTCTGGAAATTACACATACAAATTTGCTGAATTTAAAAATGTGAGAGATAAGAAATAATTATATTCACTGTGTACTGTCGAATTACAAGCCATATACGTGCTAACAGTAATTACACACAACGCGGGCGCGGTGATGATTTACCGTAATTCTCCTCAGCTTTTCGTAATTTATAACTTTGAACATAATCTCTCTTCAGAAAGCACAACATATAAATAGCCCGTCATATTCAGTAATGATTTTCTCACACAGCAATTATCACTGATTTTATACACATGCAGATCAATACACATAATCATCCAGATGCAATCTTGCTATTCAACCAACTTTCTTCTCAGAGATAAAAACCACAGACCCGGATCACTCAGCCTCACAAAGCTATGCAACCAATAATGCGTAGTTTAGTTGAGTGATTCCTCCACAGATGGACGTTCGCAACGATCCTAGTGAGCAAACGTAGAATGACTGCGCCCTAAAAACTACTTAGTCTGCAAGTTGACATCTTATAGGTTTTTTTACGTTTTATAGGTTTTTTACTTGATACCCATGCCGGTCACCAAGCAAGACACTTCTCTGGCAGCATAAACAGAAACTAGGTCATTGTTAAATGATTGGCAATAATTCTTCAGTGTACTGGAATTGAGGATTCAATAAACGACTTCTAAAAAGTAGATGCCTACTTTCTTTGAACCCAAAGACTGAAGTTAATGCCACAAAACACTTGTTCTGCGTGCTGAGATTCACAACTCAGTAACTAAAAGAACCTCAAAGCCATTGCCATAGAGGGGCTTTATTTAATGATAATAAATCAATAAGAGGCATAACGCACATGTCTCTTGTTGCTTAACATAGCTTCCTAAATTTGAATTTGAATATTTCACAGTGAAAGTGTGGCGGTGTCGGATTTTTTTACAAGAGTCGCTGATCGCGCCCTCCACTACTGCAGGTCTGTAAATAGAATAATAGAGATGTCTAAAGGGTTATGAATAAAGGGTTTTAATACATTACAAGATGAGCACATATTTATATGTTAGTTAGTATCTAGAATAGTTTAATAGCTGGTGACGTAAAAATAGATCCATTGTTTTTCACTCAACGCTTTGGAGAACGTTAAAGTAGGCATATGCTGTACGTATTATCTACAACAAAAAATAACATCAATGGTGAATAGATATGTTATAAATTATATTATTATGGAATACCTGAACAAATAACGGTAAGGTCATTGTAAACATCCCTCCAGCCAATTTTATAGAAATCTCCCTCTTTGTAAAAACCATGAATAAAGCCAACGTTTTCTTGTAAGAATAGTCAGCGTTGATCCATTTTGAGCTGAATGAAGAATAAGGAATATCTTCACTCTACAAAATAAATGTTCTGATGCTCTAATGTATTTATAATATGTATTGATTCTATTTCAGGTTTTTTTAAATGCGTCTATACCACTTGCTATAATCATAGTCATAAACATAAGCCCTTGTCATAGTTAAGCATAACTAGACTGACCTGAAGTTCATAAGATTTAACTATTTTGATTATTAGTATGACTATGCTGATGCTTATGCAAATGTTGTATAGACCAGCATTTAGTAAGAATGTGGAATATAGTAAACTACTTTTATTCTTAAAAAAGACTGACAGATAAGCAATTTCGTTAGCCAGATCAGTCAATCAACTTATATAGTATTTTTTTATGCACCAAAAGCTCCCAATGTAAATACATATCACAAATATAATATGCAATGAACGACCTGCGAAAAGAAGAAAGAGCCAGTTTTATAGACGTAGCCAAAAAAATATACTTTTAATGAATGAAATGATTATTTTTTTAGTCAAACTATTATTTATTTATTAAAGTATATATTTCATACAAAAAAATCTAAAATACGGTATATAAAACCAATGAAATATACGTTTTTTAAAAATGTGTGATTTGGCTCTTTCATAACATTTTGGTATTGAAAGAGCCACTAAAAGTAATGAAAGCTAATAACTTGAAATTGTGAAAATTATACAAACTAATAAGTATACACTATTAAAAATCAAATGAAAAGACAATTCTAACAAATTCTTTTTAAGAACTAATCATATTTTATAATAAATGTAAACTTAACATATTAGAGGCAGATTATGTTTTATCAATAACAATGTTGAAATTAAATAAAACAACAAACAACATCTTTTGTCAAAAACAAATCGTTAAATCTATCAGAACAGAATATAATGCGTATTCTTCAAATTAGAAACACATCTTGCAAAGAAATTAAGGTTCCCCCTAATACCACAGCATTCATGAGCCCAACCAGAACAAATTTTGCACTGAAACCAATCTTGATCACTGTCTTTATATGTTTTGCTCCAAACTACACAATCATCACTATTGTTATTTGTCTTTGGGTTTATTTTGCTTCGAACACCCTTTGTTTTTAATTCATCCAATACGATAGAGTCAGACGAATCAGAGTCATCTTGCAGAACGGAATTTTCTTTATTTATTTCTGATTTTGTTTTAAGCGTTTTTATGGAGTCTTTTATTTTCTTAACAGTAACTTTTGGTTTCTTTGCACTATACTCTTTCTCCTCTATTTTTTTCCTTTCGGGAGAGTCGGTTACGATAGCAGATCACATTTTTCTATTATTTCGTTTCGTGTTTTGTCTTGGCCCCGCTTTAGAAAATGGTCTTATCATCTCCGGTGATATAATTCGTTGACTCGGATTTGCAGCCGTGGGGTGGAGGTTGAACGGTGAGAGAGTCTGATATTCTGATCTATTGGAAGCTCATTTTCTTCGCCAGCTTCAAGCGATTTTGTAGAAGATGGAGGTGTTGTTTCTAAGTTTCTTTCCATACTTTCCTTATACAAGTTCAAACCATCGTTTGACTGCGAATCAAGTCTATCGGTCACATATGAAGATAAAAATGCTTCTTCATTAAATATATTAGAATTTAATGGATAAATTCCTATTTTCAAAGATCCTTGTGTTATATTCCGTGGACTGAAAGCTGGCAAATATGCTTCTTTTACAAATTTCCCAATTTGGTAAATAGTAACTGTTTTTCCAGGGTTCGTCAACATCCATTCATTCATGGCAGTGCGGTACCTAGTTTTGAAAGGCCCATATACTGTGATATCTAGTGGTTCCAGTTTATGACTGCAGTGTGGTGGGAATGTAACTATTATGATGGAGTTTTGTCTGGCAAATTCAACCACTCTGATTTACATGAGAGGTGTGATTATCCATTAATATCAATGCTGGATTCTCTTTTGAAGGCCTGACATGTATTGCAAAGTGTTCAACCGCTTTCACAAAACAGTCTTCAGTCATCCATCCAGAAACTTGAGCCAATCCTAGGGCTCCTGGCGGACCATTATTTAGCATAATATCTTTATAATTTACTCTAGGAAACACAAAAACGGACGGCAAAAAAACACCAGCAGCATTAATAAAGAACAGAGTTGTCACCAATGTTCCTCGTTCGGCTGAGGTAACTTGCCCAATTTGTTTGGAACCCCTTTCAGCTATGACCTTAGGAGGATTGGTGACGGTGCTGCAGCCTGTTTCATCGGCGTTAAAAATCCTATGAGGAGAAAATTTGTACCTTTGTAAAACAGTGTTTAATTTCTCAAAAAGTGTGCTTACACTAGCTTTATTAAAACTTGTTGCACAGGATAGAGAAGTGCTTTCAGGTTTTCTCACAGTTAAGTCTTTGTGTCTGCTCATAAACCCTTTGAGCCAATCATCAGTCGCAGTTTCAACTTCTTTCCATTTGGGTGGACAGATATCATTGGCTACGGCATAATCAAATCCTAGCTTCTTTGCTTGATGTCTTGTTAGGCCATGGCACATTTTAGATGCGGTCTTTAAATAATCTGCAAGCATATTCTCCTGTTCTGTTGTGAAAATACGCCTGTTCCCTATATTAGGACAGTGTTCATATGATGAATCGCCAGCCCTCGATATGTTTAAGGCAAGTGCAGTTCTGTTTATGGACTGACCTTTCTCCAAAACTTCACTGACTGCTTCTTCAATTACCGATTTTTCGGGTCTTTTTCGTTTTTTTTGAGCCAGCCTTCTCCATAATGCAGTATCTGAAGCAAATAATTTAATAATATATAAAAATGCATATTTATTATTATAATAATTTATTACTAAAAAAAAATATATAACCTTCAAAATAACAGCAATATAAAACCTTTTGCCGCTTAGTGTTTACGCAGTTGCAAGGCCAATTATATGCACAAACTGAATCTACAATCCACATACTTATATTTGTTTACAATAAAATGCCAAAAAACTACTTAGAGCAAAATACTTACTTTTGGATGCCAAAAATTTTGACTGGTCAGAGCAGATACTAATAGAGCTTTTCTTTGATAAGACTGGTGCAGTTTCTGTGTTTGAAACGCTTTGTTCTAGGTCATTCGAAGTATGCCTCCAAATAAACATTAAATATCTGACATTTTCTGTATCTATCATCTGTCAATGGATTCTTTTTTCATTTTGTTGACCTTTTCCGTGTCATATTTTCGAAAAATAGAGGAGAAACCTGGCTGTAAAAAATGGTTGCATGACAGCCACAAAAGCTGTGAAATCGTACGATATTGTTGTTGTTGTTGAGAGTATAGACCAAAAGAACATGATGCAACAATTCAAAACTAGTTTCATGAAAAGAAACTGCTATTAGTTACACCATGGATAAATGGGACAACTCTAATGAAATGTGGTTGCTTTGTGTACTGGTATTTTCTGAATTTCTCTTAGAAGAGCTGTTTGTCTATTGAGAGCGCTAAACGTCACTTTGCTGTCCGAGAGTGGTGTGACTAGTGTACACTGGAATTCCACATGAAATTTTTTTGTATATATGCTTCACTTATGAGATCACGAATGTCATACGTCAAGCTACTGAATCCATACAAATAAATTTTCATTTATCATACATATAATATAAAATAAGTATTGTATGCGATGTAGCTATAAGACTGAAATTGATTGGTACTCATTCTGTTTCTAATTATTAATAATTTCAATTAGTAAACAATCAAATGAAAAGTAAGGTCAGAAAACTAACATCGTAGTAGATACAGTTGGCAATATTTTAAAGATTTGTAAAGTTTCACAGAGGATCAAATCCTGAAAGTTCGGAATCGGAATCTAAGCTACTATTTAAACTTAAATCTTCGGTTTCGCTATCGCTATCTTCGTCTAGGTTTATTATTACTTGATATACAACTAAGTCGAGTGCTAGTTCCATTTCCATATACTGCTTCTCAAAACCTCTGGCATGCTCACATCGCTTTTTCCATTCTTCTGTGGGATAAGACGAGAAAAAGTCGTCGCAAAGTTTGTCGACAGTCTTGATATTAAAATCTACATTTCTCTCAGCCACATATTGTTTCAAAGATGCCCATACAAACTCAATTGGGTTCAAGTCGGGTTGATATGGTGGCAATCTCAAAACAGAATGACCTTTTTCAGCAATTATTCTGTATGTTTCATAAGTTATATATGCCGTCTTATAAATTTTGATAAGGCTGTACAAATCAATTTTCATCATGTCATCAATGAAATATATGTTTTTTGCCTTAGCCATTCTTTCATATGATCCTTCTTAGCGCACATAGTAGGACATTTGTTTATCTGAACATTGTGGTACGGAGCGTTGTCTATAACCAAAACACTATTTGGTGGTAGGCTGGGAATCAGTTTATCCTGAAGCCATTTTTTATAGTTCATCTCACTATGATAATCACTCGACTTACTATTGGATTTAATTTTCGGACATGCATTTTCCACGAAACCATGTTCACTACCAGCTTGCACAATAATAAATCTTTTTCCTTTTGAAACTGGCCTGTGAAGGCCTTCATTGGTATTATCGCTCCAACTCTTTTCATGCGTATGTGATGTATGTTTCGTCCATATAAATTATAGGACGATTTTTTTCTCTATATTCTTTCATCCTCAGAAAATTTAATTTCTCCTGAGATGCTGCATCTCTGGTTTCTCCATAAAAAGTATTCTGTTAGTTCCTGCCTTCCTCCAACGAAATCCCATCGTCCTCATCACTTTCCCTCAAAGTTTCATGTGATCCAGTGTAATTGTGTTCTTGAACAAAATTCCTGTGTATGCGCCGCAAAGTTAGAACCTTCTTTTCAGTTATGTAAAGATTCATTATAGATTGACGAAGCAATCCTCTATCAAAGTCGTCGAAATCAGATTTCGGAGTGGCTCTTCGTATTTTTTTTGTTTGGTGTCGAAAAAGATGTCAAAGCACCATCTTAAACAGATTTCATTTTGCGTGAAATCCTCCTAATGTCGATGGACTAACCTCCGTGGCAATGGCTGCACGCTCCTAAACTTTCTTCAAATCTTTAAGAAGTTTATTTCCTTCTGCTTCTCGTTGCATAAAGAATGTAACATTTGCTACAACCTCCCTAATATGTTGTAATAAAACTTTACGTTGTAATTTCTATTTCAAATCCATTATAAACGGGTAAATCTCTTAGCACACCAAGGAATAAATGGCGACAATTAATAGCATAAAATTTTAAGTATTCAACCCACAAATTCGTAACAATACATACAATTCACAGATAATAAGTAATAAAGTTGTTTCACTGCCTGACAATTTTCTCCTGACTGTATGCTAACTAGTCTAGACACGACAAGAGACTACTTGGTTGGGGGGTGCTATAGCTTATGGTTGCAGGTCACCTTTAATCTTCATCAGAGGTAACATGAACGCGCAGCGTTATATCCACGAAGTTCTAGAACCCCATCTTTTACCCTATCTTGACACCCTGGCAGATCCAACTTTCCAACAAGATAATGCCCGACCACATGTTGCAAGAGTCACAATAGACTTCTTTCAACAAAATGATGTCACATTGTTACCATGGCCACCAAGATCTCCCGACTTATCCCCAATTGAGCACGTGTGGGATATGATGGGTAGGAAATTGCTCAATTTGCAACGTCCTCCTCAGACTCTAGAAGCACTTCGAGAGGAGTTGGTGATTGCCTGGAATGAGATACCACAGGAGGACATTGACCACCTGATCAGAAGCATGCCTAGGCGCGTTGGAGAATGCGTAGAACATCAGGGTGCATCCACACATTATTAAAGGTCAAAGGGCTTTAAAGCAGTGCAATCATTTTGAAATTTGTATCATTTACTTATTATGGTTCATTAAGTACTTACACAAAATTTTACTAAAACAAAACCATTTAAACTGGGTGTTCGGATTTATATGTCACTTAGTATATTATGGTGACGTCTGACCTCTAGCAACATAAAAGATTTCCATCGTCGATCCGACCGCAACCAGTAGCGATCGTTTCTGCTGCTGCATTATTAAATTTAGCGACACTAAAATTCCTGGTCTAATTTTTAGAAGGCTGACAATATTGGTGAATGTCTATATTTGTAAAGGACATTTACTTGATTGCAAATTGCAAAACCTCAAGCAACAGTTTATTGATTTTGGTGATTAGTGAATCATGGTTTCTCCTTGTAGGCTTAACAAATGAGTATTTTCTCACCTCAGTCGCTAAGATACTTCCATAAAAGCAATGGATATAAATGATCATTATCATCTCACTCAAATACGGAACCATAAACACCAGCTCTATAAACTTCACCTGAAACGAGAAAGTATCGTAAAACGCACTCGCCTCCAATTTTACGCTTTGTTCTCACCTCAAGCATCAAAGAAAGTGTCGTACAGATGTTAATTACCCCAGTAACGAACACTACAGTAAGACCAATTTTGCATATGTGATGTAATCTCTTCGTAAACCTGAAAATATCCCATTTGGTACGAAATGTTACCTACATGGTTAAAGAAAAAACATGGGCGGAGGTGGGGTGGACATGGGGGCAAGTATCATCGATATGCTACCTCAATGTTAGCGTGAAAGAAAGAATTTGCTACTCTTCTTCATGAAGTAAAAGAGTTTGCAAGAACTCATGATTTAAATTTTTTAGTAACCGCAAGTCAGGAGTTCCTGCGCTTTGACATAGAAAGAGCTACAGTATATTCAGATAAGAGATAGACCGGACATAAACAAGACCACGTGATCTTCGAACGCTGTAACATTCGGCAGGGACGTATTAAGAGTCACGCAGTACATATTTTAGATAGTAGATGCTGCTTTGCCTAACTTTGTAGTAAATTAGCACAATTCGATGTGTATACGATTGGTGATGGATATAGGATCATGTGGGGGTGGGGTAAGAAATATATAATGATGTAAATATACATAAGGGTTTCAAAATTTTCGCTTCGATTTCCAGCTTCGGATGCCGCCTGATGTTTGGTGAAATACAGTCCAATATAATCTCAAAATGGCGTTTAAATTAGCCTAAATTAAAAATAATCGTATATGTCTTAAAATTGCTTTTAGAATATTGATTAGTATATTTTTTGATTTCTAGGTAAATATGTAACCATATTAAAACGTTCAAAACGTAAAAAAATGTGCATGGTTGAACATAGTCAGAAAGTAGATTCTTGAATAGGTTTTGCCAAAATGGGTTCAAAAATGTCAATAATTAATTAAAAAATACAGTAGCTTTATAATTACTTATAACTTACCGAATTTGATGAACGACATCTTTTATTGGAAAGATGAGCTGATGAGCTTTCATCATCGCTACTGCCTGAAGCACCAACGTCAATAATGAATGGCTCGACTTGTTCCTCTAAAATATTGTCCAGTTCCCACATTCTCTTTTCAACTTTGTCTTTCACGTGCTTAATACAGTTTACCCATTTTTGCGCTGTTATTAATTCTAGTGCTTCTTTGAAAAGTCCTTTGAGGTCACAAAATTTAAAAGTTGTATTGTGCTTAGCTATATAATTTTTAACCTCTGCCCATATGAGCTCAATGGGATTGAGCTCGCAATGGTATGGAGGTAAACGGAGCACAGTTTTATTTTGACTTGCTGCCATTTCGTCAATGGCGTATTTTTGACATTCCGCCTTGTGATCCTTGACAATTCTTAATAATTGTACTTTCAGCATTGCTTCTTCAAAGTTGATATTTTTCGAGCGGAGCCAATTTTGAACATCAACTTTCCTTGAAGCCGTTGTTGGGACCTTCTCCATTCTTCGAGAATGATAAGGCGCATTATCCAACACAATTACTGCGTTTTCCTCTAAGTTCGGTAAAATTTTTGAAAACCACTGTTCAAACGATTCGCCATTCATTTCCTCGTGGTAATCTCCAGTTTCTTAGACTCAAAGCACCACAGACCGTCAACAACAAATCCATCCTCACTGCCAATATGGCAGATAATGAGCCTTTTCCTTTACCTGGAAATCGTGGAAATCGAAGTACTAACTGGTGTAGATTTATTTCAATAAGCGAACCTTTCTCAAATGTTTTCATCACATTCAGCGAAAAAACATTGAGACATGAGTATCAGATTGCTATAATTGGGATTATTTAGTCATATTGAAAGAAAGGATATTGAACGTCGTATGATTACTCAGCGCTTCACAATTTAATTTAAAGTTATAAACCTTTAAAAAATGAATGATCAGGAACCTGAAATACGCGCAAATATTAATATTAACAAATTATAACTTTATAAAGCTTAAAGTATGAATTAAAATGATTAGAAATATTAGGAACGGTACACAATATAAAACTTAGTAACTTTTTTTAAGTTTATAATATTCGACATATTTTAAGATTATATTAAAAAATTATTGAAATATCGAAGCAACATGAAAACATGGCTTAAAAAAGTTCTAACAAATGAAAATGACAATAAAACATCCACGCATTTTATCGAAAGTTATAAAAGTTTTGTTACTTGTAATATGTTTTATCTGCCCCCTGGAATTAATGTTTAGAACCTTGTTCCCAAGGTTTGAAAAACATCCGATTGTTGTCTATTACTCGTATTTACCTGCTGGATTTTTTAATCCGGTGGACAGTCCATCTAGAAAGGCCCTCCTGGATGAAGTTACAGAATCATCAACCCATACTTTACTTGTAGTGTGTCCTGCGTTTACCCACGTTTCATCAAGGTAATAAATCTTCCTGTTTTGATTTCTATATTTCCCAATTTTTGTTAAATAATCCCTCCTCCATAGCACAATTTCTTCTCTATCCAGTAGTAAACTATTACGACCCCGTTTTTTCCATTTGAAATTTAAATGCTTCAGTAACGCATGGAAAGTTGATCGTTTGAAATTTGGCAACGTTGTATCTCCATTTACCTCCTGCAGTACTTTATCTATAGTAGGTATTTCATTCCTAAAGAAGAATTCATGCACTTTCCTCCTAATCGCATGCTTATCAGCTTCATCCAATGATTTAACAATACTTTTGCGATGTTTACTGGTCATTGGCTCAGAAAAGGTGTGATTTTTTTTGTATTGTCTTAACACATTAAACACTGATGCGCGACACACCCCAACTTTGTGAGAAACCTTCACAACAATTTCTTTGATGGTTGATGCCTCGTTCTCCTCGCGCTCGATCTTATATATATTCAAAATGACCTCTTTCATTTCTGCACTCAGGTGTCTTTTTTTAGAGCGTTTTCTAGGTGGACTACAGGAGTTTACAACTTCATCGGCAGTATCTGTACTACTGGGCATTTTGCGCAAGCAGTTGATAACAATAACAATCAATAACAAGGTATAACAATAACAACGACAAACTCAACAACTTAATAAGATAACAAACGAAAACGTCCAAAGAAATATCAAATTGCAATGATGCACACGACATACGTAAAACGTCTGAACCTGAATGTGACTCTGCCTTTATACGTCTGCTCTGCCGCTCGGCATAGGCATTTAATTGCGAATTGACCAATGAGGGCTCCTGTTTTACGTCGAGACGGCGGCGTTAGCGTGAAAATCACCCGAACCTTTTGTTTACATCCGGTCTATCTCTTATCTGAATATACTGTAAGTCATTAATTAAAAAATAACGTATTCCGTTGAGGTCGTGGTGCAGGGGTCGTTTCTTCGTTTTCCGACTCTGGGATATTAGGCCCCAAGCGCCCATTCATGGACTAGCAACCTTTTCTTTTTGTTGTGTAACTTAAGTTTAGTTATTTTGGTTTGGGTGCTACGTCTTCCATTTTTTTTTATGGGATTTTGACCCTCAGCGTCAATAGAAACAGAAGAGAATCATCATCCTTTCTCCTCCAGTTGGTTTCATCTTGTTGCAGTTTCTCAAATTGGTGGAAGCCATCCCTTTGAAAAAATTATCTTCTGTTTCTATTGACGCTGAGGATCAAAATCCCATAAAAAAATGTAAAACAGAAAAGCGAATCTTGGTACCTTTCAGTCTGGTAGAACTATATCTTACCTCCGAATAAGGGTGGAAATATGGGTTACAATTCTTGTTACTGTTCTGTCCACCATCGGTGGTCATGTCTGGCTTGTTTTTTTTTTTCAAGGGGATGGCTTCCACCAATTTGCAAAACTGCAAGAAAATGCAACCAACTGGAGGAGAAAGGATGATGAATCTCTTCTGTTTCTATTGACGCTGAGGGTCAAAATTTTATAAAAAACATGGAAGACGTAGCACCCAAACCAAAATGACTAAACATAAGTTACACAAAAAAAGGGTGCTAGTCCATGAATTAACACCACAACCTCAACGGAAACAGAAAAGCGAATTACGAGGAACACGTAACGTTCTAGAAGAAGATATGTTTTATAGGAAACCAACTAATGGAGAAAAACTACAGTGAAATTATACAATCAATAAACTATTAAATATGCCAAAAGAAAATCATTCAAAGGGGTTTGGCCTGGGAATGGGTACTCTATTATCAATCAAGATAAATTCAAATTACGGATCAGTGATAAATAGTAAAAAAAAGGCTACGTGATTTTGGCACGTGACAACCTTTCTTCATGAAGTAAAGGAGTTTGCAAGAACTCATGATTTAAATTTTTTAGTAACCGCAAGGCAGGAGCTTTGACATAGAAAGAGCCAAATCATTAATTAAAAAATATCCTAAACCGGGATTAAACAAAACCACTCTTATAACCGAGATGGGTATACCATGTTCTGAAGACAAATTGACCAGGGCCGAGGAAAGCTCTCTTAAAGTGTTGATGCGAGTCTGGGATGCCGCATTGTAAATTCTGTCTAATATAGCGTAGCAGAATGAACGGAATTTCTGTGGCAGGTTCTTGGACACGATCACTGACAAGGTGGCAACAGCTGTACCAACAGGGCTCATGAGATCTGGTTTTCGATCAAGGTGATATTAATTATTAAAGATAGGCCCGACGTACTCATCTAATAGTGTAGTTTGTGAGAGTTAATTCGAGCAAAGCGCCGAATTAATTAGCTGATTTGTTCAATGGGTCAACAACGGTTTTCAGAATCCGAAATAGTAAAGATTATAAAATCAGAGGTACTAACTGACAAACTTGCTAAGAGAGGAAATGGGAAGCTGGTTCTTATTTGATTTCCAGTCTTATAGTTTCCGCATCGGAAGTTAAATGCTGCTCTAGGCAGAGTTTTGCCGTCGACCATGATTCTACTGTTGTTGCGAGTAGAAAGCTCGTGACGTCTGTGCCTAAAGCTTTTTATGACACAATGTTTGCACTGTGTCTTCTTATGCCAAGAACAAACTGGTGTACTGTTAAGTAACCAATGGGATTCTCCTCATTCCATATAAATTTCTCGTTTCTCTAGGTATAGGCGTTTCAGAGTTTGTAATCGAACGATAAGTATTTACTTATTAGGTAGCGCTATAAGCTATGATATATACAGGGTGTATACGTTATGGTAGTAATTATTGAAATGGGTAATAGGGGGGTCAAAACAAGTCAAAAAGTTCATATGACCCATGGTCCAAAAGTCAATAGATTTTTGTCTGAATGGCATCATAGTTTACAACTTTAAGTGCTTTATATCGACCACAATCACCACAATCTTACTAATTTTTATAATCTAATCTAAAACGTTTTTGAATTGGGTAATTAGCAACTAAATGGCATTAAGTTTTTCTAAGTTAAGCCAAAATTTGTAGTCATTAAGTAAGTCAGTTTCATTAAACTAAATATTTCAAACACACATGACAACAGCGCCTCGTCATCACTCTTATCGAACCCGCAATAGATCGCAAACGGTAACAGTGGTTAGTTGTCGGGCATCGGGCGTGTTTTGTTTGCGAAAAAAATGTTCATGCGGCTGAAATAATAAATGGACAACTTCGAGGACCTAGAGTAAGAAGAAACTGGGTTCGTCGTAATGAAGCTTTTGTGGAAAGTGGACGACGACATTTTGAACACCTTCCTTAAATACAAAAATAGTGCAGTGTGAAAAACAATGTATGTATCAAAATTGTGTTCCCCATTTATAAGTGGATTTTTAATAGGTTCAATAAACTTTCACACACCAGGTGAAGCACTGAGACAGTGGTAAGTCCGTTTTTTTTAATTGTTTGCACTTTACGAGTAAATTATCAAATAATGAAATAATACCTAAGAGACAAAAATAACAAACTCTCATCTTTATTTACACTGCGTTCCGTCGTAATTTTCGTCTGGCATTGCGGCGTTGTCAGATTTTATTTTACTTTAAAAAATGCCTCTTTGACCCCCATGTTATATGAAACTTTTTGCTTCTTTTAACCCCCTCTATCGCCCATTTAAATAATGACTATCATAACGTTTACACCCTGTATACAGCAGTTTAAACAACAAATTAAACTTGAGAGTAATAACAGTCGGCGCTACTGCCCAGTCTATTGTGCAGAAAAATAAAATCTATACTATTTCTACTTCAAAAGTAAAAAGAAAGAAGTAGAAGCAAAGTTACTGAGAGCCTTTCTTGTTGAGAACGATCCGAGTGATTACTGAAAAACATATATTTTCTGGAAAATGATATTTATATTGTCCAGCATTTGACATACAATTTCATGGCAAAATATTTGTGCCCACAGCCGAAAAAAGATTTTTTTGTTACAATTGCTAAGATCGAGCTTACATAAATGAATAGTCAGATGAAAAAAAGCCATAGGCAGTATTCACCACTCTTTTGCAGATTAACGGTGTTGGCCAAGTTTTTGGGTATTTTGCCACTTCGCGGCATGTTTAACAAGTACATATAAATCAGCACGTTATCAACACCCCTTAGAATTGGCAGTTATATATATACAGGGTGGCCCATCCATGCGTGGACGGAATATGACTCATAAACGAATACATTTTTGGGAAATATATATTTATGAGATGTTATACATGACATTTGAGTGCACATTTCTAAAGTATTGGCCATTATACAGGGTATCCCAATTTCGACCTACATATCAAAGTTGTGATTTTTCAAATAGAATGCCTCAAATTCAATTTAAAAGAAGAAAATTGATATAACATACTATGGGGTTTTGGTAATTAGCTACTGAGATATAAAGTGTTTTATCTAGAAAAACCCTCCACTTCGGCAACCCCTCAGTCCGCCATTTTGAAATTTAGAGTACTGAATTTTGTATCAAAAAAGTCTTACACACCTCAGCTTTTATCTTATTTGTTACTTTTCCGAATTTTTATTACTTTTTCTCAAAAATTTTAAATGCATCACCCTGTTGTATATTTGTACAAGTTTGGATGCAATTTTTTATAAGCTTTTTTGGCATAAGGTTTGATTCAGATAAAATCACTGGATTTTGAGCTATTAAGATTTTAGTAGAACAACACACCAAAATGAAGGAAAAAAATCATATCATCCATGGAAACAAATGACAAACAGTGGGCTAGTCCATATTGCCACTAAGAGTACAGATTTGACGTAAAAACTAATAATAATCAGAATAGCTTATGCCAAACTTCGCCCAATAAAGACATTTCATTATTATTATTATTATTATTATTATTATTATTATTATTATTATTATTATTATTATTATTATTATTATTATTATTATTATTATTATTATTATCATTATTATTATTATCATTATTATTATTATTATTATTATTATTATTATTATTATTGTTATAATCAGAACAGTATAAATCAGCTTGGAGCGTATAGAGAAAAACAACTATAGCAACAACATAAACAAACAACTATCACTACCCAAGACCCAATCTACAAAAACTGATCGAAAATATCTCCACCATGTTGAATACACAGCCGTAGTCTTTGGATAAATGACCGTTGCACATGCCTCAGCATCGCTTATGTTCAGAAAAGTTCCTTAATCTTTTGTTTCATATTTTCCGGGGTAGATGGTGGATATCTATACAGGGTGTTTCAGAACTATGGGATCAAACTTGTAGGGGTTATTCAGTGTAACTTAATTTATGCCTTTTGTACATGATATCATAACAACTGTTCAAAATGTCTTCCTCCACTTGGATTATTTATACATTTTTTACTATATTCCACTGCTCCACTTGATTCAAAACGTTCTTGTAGTGTGGAAAATGTTCCTGCCTTGGATGTCGCATATTAGTCCGTTGTGTCTAGTATCAAAAAAAAGTTTATAAAAATTGAAGCCAAACTTACACAAATATATAGGGTGATGCATTTGAAATTTTTGAGAAAAACTACAATTTGCGTTTTTGACAGGGTGTATGAGCAAAAATTAAAATTCGAAAAAGTAACAAATAAGATAAAAGCCGAGGTGTGAAAGTTTTTTTTGATACAAAATTCAGCACTACAAATTTCAAAATGGCGGACTGAGGGGTTGCCGAAGTGGGAGGTTTTTCTAGACAAAACACCTTATATATCAGCAACTAATTACCGAATCCCCATAGTATATATGTTATATCAATTTTCTTCCTTTGAATTGATCTATCCAAATATGCTATAAAATTTGAGGCATTCCATTTGAAAAATCACAACTTTGATATGTAGGTCGTAATTGGGACACCCTGTATAATAGTCAATATTTTAGAAATATGCTTCAAATGTCATGTATAACATCCCATAAATATATTTTTCCAAAATGTATTTATTTATGAGTAATATTCCGTCCACACATGGATGGGCCACCCTGTATTCTATATATATATATAGTACTTACGTAGTTATCTCAGAATAATGATCAATGCATTCCTCCAAACAACGCCTGTCCTCAATAGACTCAAGTCGCTCTTTCAAACATGCTACCTGTATGATGGCCTCTATTAACAGGGTGCAAAGAATTGATACGTATATGGAAGCCATTGTAGAATTGTATACTGTAACAGTGGACTGAAACCAAAAATACACCCTCCAGTGGATCCATGGAGGAATATAAGTAGTCAATGGAGCAGTCTTGCCCTGAAGTATTGCTATTATTGGTAGAAAGCTGCATAGGAAACCGTTCACTCCATAGAACAGTTTTTTAATGAAGTACCCGCTTCTCTTCCACTCATATATATACTACAAATGTATCCAATTTTTCCATTTGGTTGTTTACATTGTCATATGTGGTCCGTATTTCTAAACCTAATTGGAGAAGCAAAAAAAAAGTTTGCCTTATACATGGTAGAGAACTGTGGCGGGCAATGCTTCCAAAATTAAAGGGCCTAAAAAAAAGTTCACCACGAGGCACTAGAAACGGTTTCTCAGATGTATGGACTGAGGCAGGGGCTCCTCATCTCTTCCGAAACCTCTTGACAGTCACTTGCACAAAACTGGCAGTTTCTTACAAATGAGGTCTCAGAATGATGGCGTGGGCAACATTATGATGTAACAACAGCAGATTCTGTTCTTCGATTTTCGCTTTTTTAGCAGACTGCCAGAGTGAGCTTTAAACGCGGTCTTGGTACATACTGCCTAACATTTCAATATGCATATTAATTTCCTCACACCCAGTATAGCTTAAATGGTCGTCAGTATGAGATTCTAGATGTCGTCCAAATTCCTTTGAGTCAAATGGTTTCCATAACGCCATTTTTTGCAGGCTGGATGCAGGATTTGCAACGCTCGATTAATGCACCAATAAGTTGGTCCACTGGAGCGTTTTCGTACAAAACCAGTGAGTTAAGATTCAGCTATCTTATGTCCTATCGTACCATCTATGTATACAGAGTGTTCCTTAGTGATGTGCTAATACTCCAGGATATGACTCATCAAATAATTTTATGAAAAAAGGGAAAAAGCTTATGTCCGCGATGTCTTAAATTTTTAGCAACTATTTTTAAGAAAAACATTATTTTTATATTTTTGAAAATACTTTATGCGGCATTTTTATCTTTAGTGTTTCATATAAAATGACATATTTAAGTGCAAACAATTATTCTATTGCACCACCAGTGGCGCTCCTGCAAACATGTGTTTGACATTTTAAACAATTGGAATTGGTACGCCAGTAATATTTTCCAAGGTGAATGTTTTTTCTAGCATTGATCAGTTATGCAAATTAAGAATGTGCAAACAACGAACGACTTTTTAAAAAAGCGACTTTATTTAACAGAAGACGAATGAGTACTGGTCACCTTGGTTTACATGCATCTCTTGCTTATAACCTACGCTAGAACAAAGGAATCGAAAAGTGCAAACGTAAGCAACTCTACATATTAGATCATCATCATAGCAGTGCCGTAATTTGCATAGAAACCTTCTTTTGACTAAAACGGCACGGTGGTATTTTCTAATAATCACAATAAAAAGTATCAGTGGCTTACCAGTCATTTTTTTTTAAATACATGTCTGCAAGGATCGTTGATTAATGCATTCTACTAAAAGTCAAACAAATTCTAAATTCTGGTGCCCAAAAATTATTTTGAGTGTTTTGTTTTTTTATCCTTTTCAATTAGGATCAGAAATACTATACCATGTTGTGTCTTACAGTATCCTTACCAAATACTCCTTATGACTGTTAGGCTGGAATGCTGCTGATTCTAGTTGACATATCATAGCATGGAGATGTTCGCTGTTCAAGAAAATGCAAACTACCATCATCGGGTTAGTCACGTTGGTTGTATGGATGAACATTACTGAATTGAAGTCAGCTACTGTGAGGGTTTCTCGCTTATCGTATAAATACATGAAGCCACATGTTAGATAGATGATTAACGACACGACAATCACTCCTGGATAAGTAAAAAATTGGTCTTTTGGTACGGCGAAATCGAAAAGTTATGTATGATCAAAACAATAATGCTATAAACTATCGCTCAAAGTAATGTTTCGATGTGCCACAGTAGATCGAATGATTTTCCCCAAAAACAGAATTATTTAGTTCGATCAATTTTTGTCGCTCGAAGATAGATGCAATGCTCCGCTCCTGGTATTATTCAGAGGTAAGTTTGCTGCATTTGAAGACTCAAATCTTGCCCATTCCACAAAATCTGATTTCCATCACTTTCAAGCTTCAGTATATTTTGTTGCTCCACAGCTCTTACAGAGGCATTTCTTATTTCTTATACTTATATAATTCTTATTAACTATCTGTATTTTGATGAAATTTGGGTTATCCATTCAACAGATTTTGACCATAACTAATCAGATAACTTTCTATGCTAGCTCCAGAGTGTTTTCTGTTGGGTTAAAGGGCAGATTCAGCACGTTGGAATATAAGAAAAAACTCATAATATGTGTTGTCTGCTACTAAAATCGTCTTACATTTCTCGAAAACCAACTAATTTAGACTAGACAGATTGAAACATGCAATTTGTTTTGTTCCAATATATTCCAGTCAGTAGTCAGGAAGCAAGAGCAAACATATCGAGTTATTGAAACCAGCTTCCGTTCACGCAAATGTATTCTCAGAGGTCATAAACGTCTAGAATAATAATTTCTAAACCGCTTAGTAGCATTCATCCCCACAAGCTCCTTGTTTAACAAAAAAACGGCGTTATTGGTCTTTGTGAAAAATTCGAATAAGAATCGTATAATCAAAATGATTCAACTTGAAAACTGACTGTTGGGATTCTCATTTGGACGCACGATTTTCAAAATAAAGTTTTAATTAACCAGGACACATTACTGTGATTAGCGTTATTAAAACTTAGTAATCAATGCTTTTCCAAACATAACGAACACGGATTTGATTGGGTTTTTTTGCAAAAAGCAGTGACGTACACTTTTAGGTGGTGAGCCTGCCCTTGACTTAACATGATTACAATCTGTAACAGCCTTCATACAATTGACATTTTTACATGATTGATGAAATTTCGAGTGATAAGAATATTATGCAGAAACAGGAAAACCCCACGTAAGTTTGTGTTTTCTGGTCATAGCCTGGATAACTGCTCAATTTTGACATACTGGTGTACACCTACGAAGCTTATAAGACCTTACATTGGAAAAAGTTATTGTAATTTCAAAAGTTTTGTTGACTATTCGGTATTTCATAACGTTCAGTTGGTAACACTAGGCTTGTAAATATAGTTGTTACATCATTTGAATATACTTTAAGCGTTTTTCGCATAATTAAAGTTCAAAGTTACCTCTGTAAATTTTATAGCAGTATCGGTTGAAAAAAGTTTGTACATCTTTCGAAGTATCCCAGAAGCCGACTAACTTTAAGGCAAGGATATCTGGCTCCAGTAGGGACACTAGATCGGACTTCATTCTCTATACATGTATTGCAGAATGAACGAACAAGCTACATTTATTCAGTCATTTCAGTTTATGTATTCATGGATGCCTTGTAATTTGTCTTGTCGCACGGTTAATATGGGTACATAGGATACAGGATGGAACTCTTCTCACAAATTATTTGGTAAACATATTAAAAAGGCCTTGACCATCAAGTAACTCTCGTGTTAATACTTGGACGTCACAGATAAAATAGTACCTACATAAAGTAGAAAATAGTAAAATAGCAGCAATCTTTTGTACAAAAACATTATTCAGAATGTTGCTACATCCCTAATCATGTGCGTCTCTTATCTACACTCAGCTTAGAAGAAGTATAACTTTTTAACATCTGAACCGCTTTTCATCAAACCTAGACTTTCGATCAGAAAACCGAACTCAAACCAGTTCAGCCATTGGGGAGATACGATACCTCGCGGTAGACACAGATACTGCCTCTGCTTCAGGAGGTAAATAATAGAAAGAATGGGCCCTAAAAATACTGTCTCACTCTTGACGGAAAATACTAATAACAATCGTCAAGTCGTAGCATCAACTTTCTTTGGAATGTGTTCCTCCAGTATAGCCGTTCTTCTTTCAAAAAATGTTTGGAGTTTTACAATGCGTAACGCTTTAGTGTCTTCTGATACTTATCGTAAGATTGTTTTGCTGAGATATCTTCATGTTTCGCATGCCGCCAAATAAAACAACATAAGTAGAGTTGAAAATTTACTTTCAGCCATCAAGTACAGATCCGAAAGTCTCAATGACAATATATCTTCAATATCTTTCTTCCAAATGACAGTCAAGTTGTTTTGGCCACCTCGATATAATTATATTCCATAACAGCCGCAGCGTATCTGTACCACGCCCAGATCGCGCCAAGTCAACGTTGAACTGGCACCGTGCACAACCAACAAAGTCTGTGACTACCAAGCGTATTCATCCCCGCTCCTAAAAGACATCCATTTTATTCGTTGTTTCGCTCATAGCCCCAAAGCGCCAGGCTAGTTCCAGTACACGAAAGCCCACCCAGAAATGTTAGCAACACATCGCTTGACCGTCGTGGACCGTTCAACCACTGATGCTATATCAGCATTGTCTATGTACCGAATTGCGAGAAATAAGATAATTCTTCGACATCTCAAGGGCACCATGCTGTTTGTCTTGTGAGAAAATAATACAAGAGTATTAACAAAAAGTTTACCTGAATCAAAAACTCTTTTTCTGTACCAAAAATCAAATCTCACCGCCTGACTGCTCACAAAACTGTAAATCAAAATGGAGCAAGCACGTTTCTCAGCATTTTGTCGTATAAGTTGTAAATTAGACGGCAGAAAACATCTTTCAAACAATAGTCAGACACCGTGTGGTAGCAAAAATGCAAATAGCGGTAGCCAACCAAATATCCAACTGGAGAAATCGTTATCGGAATAATGCTCTGCTTTTCGTATGTTTAACTGCACTGGGTGAAATAAGTATTTACACATCGCATTTTTTTTCTGGACTGTCAATAACGAAAGGCTGAGCCAACTGGTTACTACAAGCAAATATACAAAATACTCAGCCTCCAAAAAGAACTTTGAACTCATTTATTTTGGATAAAGTCGAGCAATGTGAAGTAAACACCACTGTTATGTCCTTAAAAAATCGGAAAAGTCCTGGGTTCGATGGTATTAAAAGCGAGCATTTGAAAATTATAGCCGAGGACATAACAGAACCACTCACTTACCTAATCAACAAATGCTTTGAATCTGGCATATATCCCTCAATTTTAAAAAAAGTAATATAATACCGATACATAAATCAGGAACAAAAACAGATGTTAACAACTATAGACCAATATCAATAATAACCAGTGTAGCAAAGGTTTTTGAAAAAGTTTTATCTACTAGAATGATTCGATACCTCACAAAATTCAAAATTTTAAGTGAAAATCAATATGGATTTACAGAAGGGAAGGCTACATCGGACGCAATAACTAAAATTGTAAATCAAATACATCAAAATATTGATAACAGAATCCCTTCAATCTGCATTTTTGTTGATTTAAAGAAAGCTTTCGACACAGTTAATCACAAATTATTATTAGAAGCATTGGAGAGAATTGGTTTCAGAGGAAACGCGTACTCACTGATCGAAAGTTATTTGTCAAATCGCCCACAATCTGTGCAGATATCAGGATCATTTAGTAAAGAAATGTATATTAAGTGTGGTGTCCCACAAGGAACTGTCTTAGGTCCGCTGTTATTCAATATATATTTAAATGATATTTTCCAAATTAATTGTGTTGGCAAAATAACTAGTTTTGCAGATGATACTGCAATATTATATGAAGGCACTGACTGGTCTGATCTGAAAAATGTAATTGAAAATGATTTTATCAAAATTATTCGGTGGTTTAACAGTAGAAAATTAAGCATTAACTAGTCTAAAACACATTTTTTACCATTTGGATCTTATGCTAGACATCTGCCAAATTACACAAATTTCTCCTTCAATATTAATGATCAAAAAATGCAAATTAATAGAGTGCCCAACATAAAATACCTTGGAGTGGTCTTGGATCCTCACTTACGATGGGACATCCATGTCAGTTATATTTTAAAGAAAGTTAGATTTGTATCCTACAAAATTAAATACCTTGGGAATATATTGACAGAAAAATATCTTCGAACATTATACCATGCACTGATTGAGCCTCATCTCACATATGGTATATTAGCATGGGGAGCTGCATGTTCCTCACATATATATATATATACGTATATATATAATTTAGATGTTTTTCAAAAAAGTATTCTAAAAATGATATTTAAAAAACCGAAACTTTATCCCACTGAAAAATTATACGCAGATGTTCGAATGTATGATATAAGACAGCTTTATTTCTTACACAGCATCACTCACTACCATAAATTTGTAAACACCGACCGAAAAATTAAACATAATCATTATACCAGGTACAAAATTCGTGGCACAGTAGTTCCTCAACCGTATAAATCTATAATGCAGCGATCATATATCTATTTAGCGCCTAAATTTTATGAAATTATACCTAAAGACTTAAAAGATTTACGTTTCGGAAATTGTTTCAAAAGAAATGTAAAAAAGTGGCTACATTCTATATCTAGGACTGAAATTCATAAACTCATAAATTCGAACATCAACTAAATACATAATCTACTGTAGCTAATTTTTGTCCTTTTTTGTCATTTGCATTCTACAGTTTCAACTTAAATTTATTGGTCCATGTACAGGCGATGCCTTCTATTGGGCCTGTTTTGATTTTATATTTATTTACTCATATTGTTTGTTATCTTTGTACATTGAGTGAATAAATATTATTATTATTTGAAGTAATAATGTTTGACGGCAATAGATTAAATGTTATATAAGAATTGTAATAGGAATTATGAAATTCAAGGATCAAAATAGTATTATATTAGCACACTAAAAAAAACAAACAAGTAAATAAGTCTTAACAAAATTTATTTGTAGCTGAAGCTATCGTTGCATGGATGCTCTGAGTCATTTCTGGTCTAATTTGGTGTCATTTCTGCATAAGAACATCTTGTAGCTACTGTTTCATAGAAATTTTATTTTTTCGGGCCTTCAGGTCCAGCAAGTATAGCAAATGTTTAATGGGATTCATATTCAGGGATTGGGAGATTGTGCAGGAACATTTTAAAGTAACCATTCCTCTCCATTTGGTGGCGATGTGCTTAGAATCATTATCCTGCTGATACATAAATGTTTCATCGATTCCCATTTTTTTTCAGCGCTCCTATTCAAGTTATATACCTTGTTGCATACATAATGCCTTTGATGAAACTTAGCCTTGCAACATTCTGCGACATGCAGTCCCAGACTAAAATGCTAAAGTGTTCATGTCACCATGTTTCACTGATGGGCTGACATGTGTCATTTTTAAATTAAGTGTTAGGTTTTCTTCATACGTATTTGCCATCATCAGAATCGAAGACTCAATATTACTTTGATCTTCAACATTCTGGCTCTGATGGTCGCAAATATCTATAGAGAAAACCTAACAATTAATTTGAAACGAAACATAGCCCAACAGTGAAGTATGGTACCAGGATCGATTCAATCTGGGGCTGCATGTCGTGGAATGGTGTTGGAAGGCTAAGCTTCATCGAATGTATTATGAATGTAAACAGTTATGCAGACGTTTTGCGGAATAACTTGCACAGCAGTAATGAAAAAATGGGGATCAGGGATACATTTGGCTTTCAGCAGGAAAGTGATTCTAAGCAGATCGCTACTAAAACAAGAAAGGGTTACTTTACACTGCTTCTGTACAACTCGAAACTCCACTGCAATCCCATTAAGCGTTTGTGGTGCTTGCTGGACCTGAACGGCCGATATAGAAAAATGTCTGCCAAACAACAGCTACAAAAGGTTCTTACGCATGAATGGGGACAAATTGGGCCAGAAATAATTTCCATACGATGGTGGCTTCAGGCCATAATTGATGCAAATACTATGATAACAATGTACTTACTGTAAATAAATTTTGTTGACACTTATTTACTTGTTTGTTACTTTAGTGTGCGAATATTTTTTGACCCTTGAGTTTCCTAATTCCGATTATTATTCTTGTATTATTTTTAAGTTGCTCAATCTATTGCCATCAAAAATGACTATTTGGTTGTTAGTTTTTCGATATTGTATCAAAAAATGTAGCTTTCCGTTACTGTGATTCAAGAAAGAAGTTGGTTGTCATTACTTCTTGACCCACTATAGAAGACTTATTATCAGTCTGATTGTCCATAATCTACTAGAGATTAATTTTTAATCTGATTGTAGTCTACTTGGCAATAACGTTTAGGTGTGATATCCCTGTAGAAATGTTGGAAAATACGTTCAATGCAATATGCATCTTTGTCCTGGAAACATAATTCAACCCAGTTTGACGCACAATACCTTTATGGATAGAACTATGATTACTGTTCTACCATAACGTGTGATTTGTTCAGGAACGCGAAGGAATAACTATATGTGTATACTAAGTGACATATAAAATGCAACGCCCAGAATTATTTATTGAATTTTCATAAAAACTTGTAAACGTATTTGCTATCATGGAAGTATAACGTATGTACTAAAAGTTTTGGCACACAATTCATTGGCACTAATTTATGCCTAAAGAGTTGCAAAAAAGTTTTTTATTATTTTTTAAAAAACCTTATTAAAAGACGACACTTTGGAGGTATTTTTAATTTATTCTAAAAAAAATACATAAACAGTTAGTTTTTTAGGATGTACTATACATAGTACATTGAACAAAACATTTCACGTGAAGGCCGACATCACATTTTCTACATCTAGTAGTCATGCTCTCATGACAGTGTGCACACCTTGTTTGTTTGCCTTGTGGAATGACTAAATGATCTAAGCGATCATACCTTATGTCACCAAAATTTCTTGATTTACCTTGCTGGTACGTATAAGTCTACTTATTTTGTGTCAAGATAGCTGTAGCTACACTTCTTCTAAATTGTAATTGATCCACGTTATTTCCTCTCTTTTTATAAATATGCCAGGCGTTTGTCAGGGCCATATCTACACATTGAGAGATCAACGAGAAATACCATTTTTTGCCTCGGATTTGTACTCTGTATTGAGCTATATTCTGGTCTGACCTATCCACCCCGCCCATACATTTATTATACAGCTTGACAACTTGGGGCTGATCTACATACACAAACTTTTCTCTTTTTAATGATACCGCTTCACTGAATTTACTGCTTCAATTACAGTCGCTGTAGACCCAAAAGTTACAATATTGTTGTCATTCCATTTTACAAAAAAAGTTTTTATCTTTTACTTTGGTATAATCAAGCACTTCACGTTGTTCCTTTTTCATAAGTTTTGAATTTTTCAAAGAAGACATGGGTATACGATTTTCACGAATTGTTCCTGTACCACATATGCCTTTTTCAGTAAAGCTTTCAAACAAAGCTTGTGAAGAAAAAAAATATCAAATACAAAATGAAACCTAAGGTTTGCCCATTTGCTTTTTAGCCTATCAGCATAGCTCAATACAACTGATGCGCCAACACCTAAAGATTTGTAAGCCACGTTCACATACGTCGAAGCACCCTGATAAGGTTCAAACCATAAGATGTAACCAAGAGTAGTAGCGCCAACCCAAAATTTGAACCCATAACGTATTGGTTTCCCGTGGATATACTGTTTACAACCATGTCGCCCGTTGTCAATACTATGACGCTCTTCTGGTACTGCGTATTCCAAAAATTTTTTGTTTAGGTGATTGAAAAGACGCCTTAGTTTAGCAAATTTATCATTGACATCCAGAGCTTCATTGTTTAAGAAGTGAATGTGAGACATTATAAATTCAAATTTATCGCGAGAAATAGCTTCAGAAACAAGTGAGTTGTGTGAATCACTGGATTTTTCCCAATACATCCTTCTGCGAGATACACTACTGTAGCCACTCAACAATAATATGCCTAGAAAACATTTGATTTCAGATTTAGTAACCATAATATTCCTGTTTTTCTGTTGAGCATACCGATTTGTCTCCTCAACTATTATGTTCAAAATTTCGTCATCAAAAAAACTAAAAAATATCTCGGTTGGGGACTGCTCTAGTTCATTTTGGTTTTCGTTGTTTATTGGAAACGCATACTCATTTCTTGGCAAATCTTCTTTTACGTAATTATATGTTTTCTTCTTTTTCACTTCCTTCCGATTATTACTCTTGATTTCACTGAGTGATATTTCATCTTCTGAACTTTACATATCCTCGTTTTGGTTCTTATTTACTTCGACCTCAGCTTGCATTAAGCTTCCTGGCAAGTTGTTGATATCCAGTCTTTCTTCGTCTCCAGAATCCTCGTCGGTTATGTTACCGCTTGCATTAGTGGGAGGTAACAAAGTGATAGACTCAGCTTCAATGTCGTCATTTTCTATCATTGCTAGCGCCTCATGCAAAGAAAAACCCCTGAAACAAATGTTCCTTCTCAAAATAGTTACTTATTAAAACATAATTTACCTAAAACCATTTTATTTTTGTTTTGACTATGAACATATTCTTAAGACGGGTCCACACTATGTAACAAAATATGTTAATGACAAAGTTGTACAACAAATTTGCTGTACAACTTTTTTGTGTAACTTGTTATAATATAGCACAAGCATCCAGACTATATAACAAAATACAAAACAAAAAAGTGCGCATAATTTTCGCAGCATTTTAGCTGGTAGGTGGTAGTATGTAAAATGTCGTCAAACGTAGAGGATGCCATAATGGCAGCAGCAGCTTGCGTAATTTTGTCGGCGACACCGATGTGTAAAGCGAAGATTTTGGGTGCGGCCTTCATTAAAAGCTCGAGAAATATCTAGTGGTACAGCTCTTTTAACTGATCTGAAAAGAGATGACCTAGACCCATCGACAGGAGACATTAAATGTGATGGCAGTTTTAAAAACTTCTTAAGAATCACAAGTTCTGATTTTGACTATCTTATAAATGAAATCGGCCATAAAATAGGCAGGAAAGACACAAAATTTCGAGATGCAATTCCAGTAAGAGAAAGATAAGCAGTTACGATGAGATTCTTAGCAAGTGGAGATTCCTACCAAAGTTTAAGCTATTTATTTAAATTTTCTAAGCAGAGTATTTCGAATATTGTGCCAGAAGTTTGTGACGCTCTCATTGACTGTTTAAGAGATATAATCAAAGTAAGTATATTTTTTAAACTTTTTATTCATTTAGTTTCATAGAGAAAGTAACATTTGCGTAAAATTTAATTCATCCTCGGTATCTGCACCTGTGCATGATTGAGTGTCAGTGTCTGTTTGAATTGGTGTAACTGGGGAAGTTACGGGTGTAGGTGTAGTGGACGGAATGGAGGATGCCTCAGGTATATTGTATGATTTAGTGCCTGTTTGATCTGATGTAGCTGGTGAAGCAGCGGGCGTCGGTGTAGCGAACGGAGTGGTGGATGTCCCAGGTTGTATGTCAGAACACTCTGCTCTATAGATAATACTGTTTATTTCAAATTTGGCGTAGATTTGCACCGATTTGCTCTTAAGGTTTCGCAAGGTGGTCGCTGCATATTCACGATATATATCAAAGTCATCTAGCTTTTTCACGTTACTTGATAGTTCTTTCATTACCGCGTACGCTTCTTCAGATTTCGTGTCTTTTGCCATTCTCTTGTTGCCCTTAGTTATAGGTATACGTGCAATAGTTTCATTTACTGTTTTTTCTTGACGTTTTTTTGTATCATTTTGCACCTTTGCATGTGGCTGTGATCGCTCTTCTTCCTATAAAATCAGAAAAAACCGAAAATCGTATTTTGATATATAACTTGTATATAACGATTAAAGGCCTATTTCAAGAAGACGCGTCACAAACCAGTCAGAGTCAATAATTTAATCTAAAAATTGTCACATGTCAATTCTCTGACTGCTTCTGAGCTGTCCGATTGGCTCTGACTGGTTTGTGATTCTTCTAGAAACAGAACTTAAAACATGTATTGAAATGAATATAATAATATAGCATAATTCCTCTTTCTTCAGGTACCCAAATATCAAGAGGAATAGCAACAGATTGCAAATGATTTTGACGAGAAGTGGAATTACCCTCACTGTTGTGGCAGTATCGATGGAAAACACATATGCTTACAAGCTCCAATAAATACTGGAAGCGACTATTTCAATTACAAGGGATTTTTCAGCATAGTGCTTTTAGCTATAGTGGACGCTAACTATTGCTTTACGTTTGTAAATATAGGTTGCCAAGGTCGTTTGTCTGATGGCGGAGTATTTGCTAATACAACATTTAAAAATTTACTTGAAACCTCTTCCTTGAATCTCCCATCAATGAAAGTTTTACCGGGAAGAATATCAACTTCACCTTTTGTGTTTCTTGGTGATGAGGCATTTGCTTTACAGCCGCATATGATGACACCCTTCCCAGGCACTTAACAGAAAGGCTCGGATTTACAATTACAGACACAGCAGAGCAAGACGTGTAGTCGAAAATACATTTGGAATTATGTCTGTTATATTCAGGGTGTTTAGAAAACCAATGCTTCTTGAGCCTCAAAAGGCAGAAAGGGTAGTTTTAGCAAGTTGTTATCTCCATAATTTTCTTCGAAAAGGTCAATCAACTTCATCATACCGTCCACCAGGAATTTTTGATTCAGAGGACGCGCTGACGGGAGAATTAATACCTGGTACATGGAGAGTCGAAGGTCAGCCAAATGGTACTTTGCTAAAACTTAAAAAGATTCCCAGGAAACCTACCGTGCTAGGCAAAGAAATACGAGATGAGTTTTCTTTGTTCTTTACCAGTGCCGTAGCAGAATAATTTTTGATTTCAAATTGGTTATTAATTTAAAGTGTGCTTACCTCAACCGCAGTGTCCCGTGTCTCCGTATCTTGCTTGGGAGATAGACCACCTTCAGTAGAATGACGTGCCTCATTTTTGTCTTTTAAAAATAAAAGCATTTTAAATAAAAGCCATTTTGTTTTAAAAGCGGCATCAGCTCCATCGCCACTCTTTCCTTTTTTCAATTCTCGCTGAAATTGCCCAATCAGCATGCGCATTTTTTTTTCAACTTCATTTGTATCTGTTTTCACTTCTGCGGCTATTTCAGTCCATGCGTCGTGTTTTTTATTTCTATTTTTAAAATCCATAAATGTAGGATCCCATAATAATCGTTGCTCACGAAATAGTTCAATTAAATGAGTAGTCAATTCTTTCGACCATTCCATCGTGAACAGATCAAAGAAAAATGTAGCAAAACAAACAAGACGATGTGACACCGACTGTTCCCGTTCTTGTACTACTCCAAACACTATTCACAGTGCCAGGGAATGTTTCAATAACCTGTTTTTAAGTGTAGACCAGTCACACTGCGATTTTACAACAAAGTATAACTTTCTTTGATCTTTACCGACAACTGATGGATAACATAAAACATGCTATATAACCTGCACTTATACAACACTGTGTTTTATAACTTTTTTATCTAAAATTCTGCAACAAGTTACAAAACTTTGTTATTTAACATGTTTTGTTACATAGTGTAGACCCGTCTTAAGACCCCTTTTATCCTGATGTACTAAATATAGTAGACCTAACTTTATCATAACCTCACAAACAAAGCATAAATGAAACACATCATAAAATCTAGAACCCGCAACTAAGGAAATAATATTTTCATAAAAATTTTTTATGTCATACAAAACCTACTTACTTTGCAAAGCGCACACCATATTCATTCATATTCTATTTTCCAATATACAAAACTGATTTCACATACAAAATATTGCACACTACGCAAAATTACTCCGTACTGTACGAGATCCACCCGCAAACTGTCGCCGCGAGCTATTCAATTCAATTTAACCAAATCGTACAGATATCTACAGGAACAAACAAGTTTAGGCTGTACTATTCATAGTACATTAGGCATAAATGGGTTAACAAAAACAAAATAAGTTGCCTTTGGGAACAAAAGTGAATTTAATTACTTTACTGTCGCTAATATTTACTAATTTTGATGTTTTCGCTTCAAGATGTAGAAAATAGAAATAAGAACAAGTATCTACAAGTTTGTTGGGCCCAGCTGAAATCTGCCGAATATTCCAGAATGAAAACATTTCACGCAGAACCATTTATCGAACAACAGCGGAGTGTGAGCAGGGAATACCATGTCTGAATCTCCCAAAAAGTGGAAGACCACGTGCATTTACTGCACCGAGGTCAGAGAGGTTGGTGACAAGAGCAATAAATCAGGTTGGAATGTCAATTGGAGACTAGCTCGTCAATACAGATCTTCTAAGGGTACAATATCGTTGGAATTGTCTTAAATATCTAAAGAGACAAAGCGCAACTGTTTCATATACCAAGATGCTATCATTATTTTAGTTGACGAAAGGTATCTCACTTTGAGTAATTCTGAAATAAAGGGAAACGACGGATTTTATTTATTTATTTATTTATTTATTTATTTTCAACAGGGGAAACTCAATTACAGGAAATGCTGAAAAAATAACAATTAAAGAGACATGGTTCTTGGACTTAAATCTATAGTATCACACATTCTAAATAAGATTGGATGATCTGTAGCAGTTAATAATCGATGCACAACTGTCACTGTAAATATCACACGATTCAGTAACACTGTCCATAATGCAGCACATGAGATTAATTGGCGATTTGTCATAACATTTGTACGGCCAGCTTGACAATAGAACGCCGTTTGTTGTCGACTCCCTAGCATTGGAACGCGGAAACATATTTTTTCAAGTAAATTTTGACAGTCAATTTTATTGTGAATGAGGCCGTACAAAAACGACAAAGCAAATATGTTTCGTCTTGTTGACACTGAATCCAAATTGAAAACTCTAATAGGGCACTATGGTCACAACCTCTTTCTGGATAAGAACCTGTGCATTTAAGGTGAAAATAATTTAAAGCCTTACGTTGAATGGCCTCAAGGAGCGCGACAGAATTTTGGTATATAGGAGACCAGATCAGAGTCGCATACTCCAACTTGCTCCTGACAAAAGTAAAAAATAAAGTCATTAATGTATCAACATTGGAGAAACCCTTCCAGTTTCTGATACAGAAACCAAGTAGCCGAGTGGCAGCCGACGAGATATTGAGTATATGCTCAGTAAACGTTAGCTGGTATCAAAGTGACTCCAAGGTCTCTATAAGAGGTGCATCTGTCTATAACCTAACCATTGATGTTATAATTATCATAAATTAAATAGTTAACCTTTCTTGTATAAGTCATAACTTTACATTTCGAAACATTCAGACTGAGACAGTTTCGTGAACACCATGACGAAATTAGAGCTAAGTCATCTTGCAACATGATGCAATCCTCGACTTTCTTGACTGACGTGCAGATTTTAAGGTCATCAGCGAAAAACAAATCAGTTCAAAAGACAAGCCATTAATAAATATCAAAAACAATAATGGATCTAGATTTGACACTTGAGGTAACCCCGGACGTGGCCCGATAGTAACTCGACCTATGACCACCATATTCGACAAATAACCTTCTATCCCTCAAATATGAATTCATGAGCGACAGCATTGCATCAGACATACCCACTGTTTTAAGCTTATCCAGAAGTGCATAATGATCAACTTGATCAAACGCCTTCTGAATATCTGTGTAGATGACATCAACTTGTCCCTGACCGTCCAGTACTTCAGAAATGTACTGAGTAATCAGAGCCAAGTTGGTGACCGTAGATCTGCCTCTCATAAAACCATGCTGATTAATAGAGACTACACCCTTGACCGAGCAGTGAACCGTTTCGTAAGCGATGATCTCAAACAACTTGCTGAAATTGCACAGAATTGCTATTTGGCGATAGTTGGAAATATCATAAATATCTCCACTTTTGTGAATAGGACATATTTTAGAGGTCTTCCAGATATTTGGATACGTCTCTGATTATAGAATTAGGTTGAATATGGAAGCCAGCGGTTTCGCTAGTATATGAATGCAATCTTTAACGAAAAAACTTGGAATACCATCACATCCAGACGTCATTTTGTTCTTTAATCTTTTCGAAGCCCTAATTACGTTTTCTTCACTTATATTTTTTAAAGAAATGATATCGGTAGAATTATTTGTTGGAGGAGATGACTCTAGTAGACCAGACGGGATAAAAGCTGTTGAAAAGAAAGTAGCAAACTGTCCACTATATCCTGAGGCGTATCGCAGACATTGCCGTTAAGCGTCATCCTTGGGGGGATTCTAGATTGCCGTTTTTTTGATCTGGGCAAATGACCAGAATGACAATGGCATGATCAACCGATTGGACGTAAGCGGAGTAGGCAACACTGATCTGGTTGTTAATGAGCTTCCTAAAATTACTGAACTGATCATAAGAAAACTTAGTACCGTCACGTTTCCAGTTCCTTCTTGCTATGTCCTTCTTCTTGATATTAAGTATAATTTCACGTGTGAACCATGGGGGATACGAAAACATTTTATTTTACATTTAGGGACATGGACCTCAAAGATGTTATTGATAACTGAATACAAGGCGGTACAAGCGACATAAACATTAACTGCACTGATCACCTCCGCCCAATTAACATCTTGCAAGGCTGTGTACATTTCAGGAAAGTTAGCTTTACGAAAGTTAAACCGTAGAGAATTAGCAAATGGGAATTTCGTTGGAGATCCGGATGTAATGAATTCCATGATCAGTGCAGGATGATGAACGTCCTCTTTAACAGAAGGTGATTATCTCTAAGGACTTCTATTTCGATATTCCTAAAATTAAATCCAGTATTCGACCATTTATATTTGGAATATTATTAAAATTAGTTAAATCTAAAAACGAAATAAAGTTGCTCATTAATTGAGACTTCTGATCATTAACGTCACTGTTGAAGGATGCAGCATTAAAGTCACCAGCAACAATTATTTTACAATTACTGAATGCATTGTTAGATACTTCCAAAAGATAACAAAATGGTTAATAATAAGCCTAATACATACAGTATCAATCGATGGAAAGTTTTGACTCACTATCACTCACATTCACAGGCAGCCACGTCTCGGTCAAGCAAATTAAATCAAATTCGTAGTCACTGACTGCATTGAAGAATGACATCGTCTTAGAATTGAGACCACGAACGTTCTGGTAGGAGCACCTTAGCTTAAGTCTCTCATGACAATTGGCCTGTTATTGGGTTCAGTTATGCGTTTAAAGTAACAATCTTCGGAACCCCATTGAAATATTTAATTCTGAGGTTACTTTCACCTTGCGCGATCCTTTCATTAAGTTTGCCCTTTAAGTAGCGATAGAGCTCCATCTGTTTTGGAGTTTTATCAAAAGCAACCGATGTATTTTTATATTTTTCATTGTTTTTTAGGATATTAGTCTTCTTGATTATATATTTATACAGACAACGTAGAGGAATGTCCTGAAAGGTTAGATACAAACATAAATTTGCAGATAAAATCCTTGTCTGGTCTTGTCAGAGCTATATTGATAACTGGCTTTCCAATTTGCTTCAGTTGGTCCACGAACATCATGCTAATGACCATATCATGTTTTGGCGAGGCCTAGCATCAAGCCATTACTCAGAGATACCCAACACTGACTTCGACAACACAACATACCTTTTGTTCCCAAATACGATAATCCTCCAAGATGAAGTCAATTAAGATGGCGAATTTACGAAAAACTGAGAGATATTGATCTGATCTATTCCGTCCAGGACCTCATGAGAGACATTCGAATTGCGTCTGGTAATCAGAATGGGACACCACATAATTCGATAGTACAGTATAGTCAAGTATTGAGTTGTAGTGTATGATAACTAGTTAGTGTTCAAATAAATTTCATCATTAAAAAATTCCGATAAATATTTTGTGCTAAAGCTTTTAGGAGGCTATAACCATCTAGCGGATGATGATGCGAATTGGAGAACATTGCTAAGCACTAGGCTACTTCAGCAGCCGTTTTCATTTTTTGGATGAATTGTGAAAGCTAGGTTTTATTGATGTGCTCTTAACACTTACGTGGCGTGGTGAAGGTTCTCTTATGTATATACCATAATCTCAGTGTATCATCCTTATAATAATATGTGTATGGATGCAGTTATTCCTTTGGGTTCCTGACTAAATAACACGTTATGGTATCACCGTAATTACAGTTTCACCCATAAAGATATTGTGCGTCAAATTCTATTCAATGTTTAAATTCGGTTGAATTACGTTTCCCGAACAAACTACATTATACACCTCATATCCCCCAACATCCCCAAGTCGCTTTTCGTCAAGTAGTGGTTGAGAAATAATAAAAAGCTGTATAAAAAAGATTGAAAATAACACCACAGAACACTTGTTCCACGTTCTGAGATCTACAACATACTAATTAAAAAACTTGCAAAGCCATTCCCTATTCAAGAAGGAATGAAAAAATCAATAAGCGGTAAAAAGCTTCTTGCTCAACATAGCTTTTCAAATTTAAATTTGAATTTTTCACAGTGAGAGTGTGGCGGTGCCAGACTTTTCTCAAGAGTGCTAATGGTCCGGTGTTTCAGTCTCAGACTAGGCCGCTGATCGCGTGCTCCGCTACTGCAGATCTGTAAATAGAAGAGAGATGACCAAAGGGTGTATGAATGAAATGTTTTAATACATGATAAGGTGAGCACATATAACTAAAAGTCTGTATCTAGGATGGTTTCAAAGCTGGTGACCTAGTAAGAGCTCCATCGTTTCTCACTCCACGCTTTGGAGAACGTTAAGTAAGCATATGCTGTACGTATTATCTACAACAACAAAAGAAGATAAATGGTAAATGGATATGTAATAAATTATATTAATATGAAATACCTGAACAAATAACGGTAAGGTCATTGTAAGCATCCCTCCAGCCAATTTTATAGAAATCTGCCTCTTTGTAAAAACCATGAACAACGCCAATGTTCTCTTATAAGAATAGTCAGCGTTGATCCATTTTGAGCTGAATGAGGAATAAGGAATATCTTCACTCTACAAATAATACTATGATGCTCTTTGTACTCCTCAAGCGGACAAGCAATACGAGGGATGTCTTTAAGTTTTGCGTATAGAAACATAGTAGGCCACGCGGATCGAACGTCAGTACTGAAGCTTAACCTCACTCTTTAGTAAACTTAAATTCAAAGTTTCACAACAATACGTGCAGTGTTCTCATTACAGTGAATTTTTAAGTGTAACCAACTCATTAGAAAAATGGAACTCAACCGAGAACATTTTCGCGCCATAATTTATTAGAACATTCAGAGACAATTATCGCAACAAGAATGCCTTGCTGAGTTACTGTCTGTTTCGGCAACGAAGCGCCACATCCGTCGACAATTTCCCGTTGGTATGGAGAATTCAAATGTGGACGGGTGAGTCTAGTGACGATTTCAGGGTGGGTGCACTAAAAACGGCAGTCACCCACGAAAACGTCGGACGATGTAGGCAAATCATCATAGAAGATAGACATGTGACATATCGCGAGATTGAGGCGTCCTTGAAGATCTCAAATACCTCAATTCAAAAAAATTTTCATGAAGAATTAGGAGTAAGAAAATTAGTTTCTCGGTGGATACCTGCTGACTGAAGAGCAGAAAGCAGCCAGGGTTAATTGGTGTCAAACAACGCTTGACCGTATCAATTCCGGAAACTCAAAAATGTGTACAGCATTGTTAGTTGCGATGAATCGTGGAGTTACTGTTATGAACCAGAAATAAAACGACAGTCGGCAGTTTGGGTGTTCCTAGGTGAAGAAAAGCCAACAAAAGTCAATCCGTTCTCGAAGTGTTTCGAAAAAGATGGTCGCGACATTTGTGTCAAAAGCGGGTCATATTGCAAACAACTCCTCTTAATGAGCAAATAAAATGTAACTGCGGATTGGTATACCGCCATTTGTTTGCCAAAGTTATCACCGAGCTTCGAAAAATCAAACCCGAAAGAAGAATCATCCTCCACCAAGACAATGCAAGCTCGCACACAGCCTAAAAAAACAAGGCAGTATTTAACCGAAGAAAACGTGGAATTATTGGACTATCCTCATATTATAGTCCCGATATAAGTCCTAACGATTTCTTTACTTTCCCGAAAATTAAAAACAGACTGCGTGGTCAAAGGTTCCAGTCACCAGAGAAGAAGCAGTTTGACGCATTCAAAAATGCCGTGTTCATCTTGTTTCGAGGTTGCAAAAAGCCACTAAGTAAATACGATATGGTGGGCTTGTACAACATTTATTAGTCACAGTCATAATCATAAACATGAGCATAAGGGTTGAAATACATATTTTTTATGAATGCGCTTATACTACCTGTTATAATCATAGTCATAAGGACAAACCCATATGGGACCGCGGTTGGCCGCGTGGGTCCAGAGTGTCGTGCTACTGATCAACCGGCCGGCCGGGGTCGCGAGTTCGAATCTCGCCTTCGCCATGGGATGTTGTGACGTCGTGTGTTTGTACATAATTAGATATTCTATATACAACCTAGTTTCTGGCTGCATGCTAGTCCTAAAGCAAAAAAAAAAAAAAAAAAGGACAAACCCCTGCAATAAGCAAAAACAATACTGACCTTGAAGTTCATCTTTTGGTCATTACTAAGAATATACTGAGCGGGGCTGTGGCAAATACTTGTCCCAGAAGTTGTTGTATCCAGTATACAACTTCTTCCCGTTCAAGTGATTGTACACGGGAATACCTGAGTACGATTGCCGGATGACGGTACAAGTCCGCCAACGGCCACTTCAGGCCTATTTAATATCACTAACGCGTAAAAAAGAAGGTGATAGACAAGGACCAGTCCGACCGAGGCGCTACCACCCGCTAGCTTTTCCCAGGGTGTCTTATAAATGTCTGCTTGTTTCCACACCTAAGCTATGCAGTGGGTTATCTTCCAAAACAAAGAAATTAATGGACGATGGATCCCTCGAGCACTAATAATTCCGGACGTGAACTCATTCACTCTCGGAATGTCCGGGTGAGGGTGGGCTCGAGGGAACAACATCGAAGATAATATTTGTTTTACAAACATCTCCCGCCGTGCTTTTCTTGGCGAGACAAATATCTCAGAGTCTGCACCGACTAACCGTCTTAACTTTCCCAACCTACGACGTGCACTCCAATCTGAGAAAGAACGGGTGAGTTGCGGTTTTCGTACGCAGCAGTCTTTCCTGCTCCAGGGATGTCTCTTTGGAATCAAGCCGGAAGGACATTCTGTGGCTTTGCTTCAACTCCAAAACATCACCCAAATTTATTTGCTGCCTTTATCGGGCTCCCTCGGACCATAACTGGGATGACCTACTCGAATACCTCGCCGTCGAGATCGACTTCCTGAACATCAATCATCCCGCTTCAGAGATAGTTCTTCTGGGTTGATTTCAATGCCCATAATGAGCTTTGGTTGGGCTCAAATAAGACCGGTCCTACTGATCGATGACTCTCTCTAACAGACAATCTCGGCGGGCCGTCGGCGATCTAGCTCTTTTCTACCGCTACACCAACGGGCTTTGCCCTCGGAACTCTGTTTCATGATGCCGCCCCACGATGTGCCTGCCAGACAGACCCGCCTGACTTTGGCGTGCCATCCTACCGTGTCGAGCTTCGTACATCCAGAACTGGGCGATACGAGCGCTCCTTTGTCTCGAGGGTGTCGAGACTGTGGAACAGTCTACAAGAGGAAGCTTTTCCCAATTCTACCAACTTTAGGCAGTTCAAAAATCGTATTAACAAAATTTCTTTGGGATCATCATAGCAGCCGCGGCGTTCTGGCATTTAGGCTTCTGCCTCCGCGGCTGCTTCGGTATAAAAAAATATGCCTCAGCAAATGTTGTATCGCATTTGGTAGGCATAATAGACCAGTTTTATGCTTAAAAAAGACTGAAAGACAAGCAAGAACCAAAAAGTACATAAAATAAATATAATGTGCAATGAACGATCTGCGAACACCTCGTAAGATACTTTTTGAGTGATGATCGATCGTACTTTATTACTTTGCTTGTCACACTTCTTGTGGCAACTGCAGCTTTCCTAGAAGCTTTGCTCTTGCCTCAACTGAAACACTTTAATGAACACAGAAACGCGATGGAGAAGTACTTGACATACACAAGTCGAAATTGGTACCCGTCTTACGTAACTTAAAAAGTGACTTTATATCGATTTTTTATAACATTATGAAGGCTTTTTGACATTACGTAGGTTTTCCTCATGAAGACTAGAGATAGGAGGTTAGACTGGGATGCGTGCATTCATAAGGAGCCAATCCTGTTGCCAAGGATGGTGTAGCTCTCGGAAATCTAGTGGACGTAGAGCGTCTCCGCATTGAAAAATGTCAACATAAGCTGCCGCAATCTTCATGTGTGTTTCACTCACGTTTTGCCATGCTTTGTAGGTCTGTTGGTTTATGGATTATTAATATTATCCAATGTTTTTGCTTGCGACTCATCCGAACTATCAGAACTGGTGTTGCTTACAATCATGATGACAGCAGCATCGAGAGATGCCACATTCGCAGAGCTTAAAATTCATTTTCGCCGCATCTGAAATTGAATTACTGCGCAGTGTACCACCTCAGCTCATCGTCGACATTAATGGCTTCAGTCCTACTCCATTAAATCAACCTCCTTTAACCGTCTTCATGGTTTTCCTATAAAATGTCACCTTTGAACATAACATAACATTCACTTCATGCCCACTTGTAATAGGCGCAGAATGAACTAGCGGCACATTAGGGCCTACTGATTTTCTTGACATTATATATTTTTTACGTAATAACATTGAGAGCCGAAGTTGTGTTGCTTCTGGTAAGAGCAGCGACTAATAGAGCTTTATTTTGATAAAACTGATACAGTTTCAGTGTTTGGGCCACTCTGCTCTAGTTCATACTATGTTTACCCCCAAAGAACATTTAAACATCTGTCATTTCGTGTATCGTGCTATCATCTGTCAATGGGAAAAATTTGTTTTGTACAGGATATGCGTACAAAGTTGGTGTATTTTTAATTCACCGGTTGAGCAACCGGTGCCACCGGTGGACCAGACATCTGTCCTTTTAATTCAACCGGTTGCTGCCATCACCATACAAAGCTGTCAACAGTGTCAACCATAAGCAGGGCATCCATCAGTGGTGGAATCAACCGGTGAATTAAAGAATCCACCTAGTATCACACAAACGTCCAGAGTCCTGTTGAGTTACGCTGAGTAGTTCTCAGCACCAATAGCGTTCCACTGCACGTTGTATTCTCATACATTGTTTCTGGAGCAGCTCGGGAGGAATCACTCTCAAACCAAAAACCACTGGAAAACAGCTCAGGTTTGACATCTCGGACAGAAGTAGTATCATTTACGTAACAAATACAGGTAGGTCACAATACAAATAGGTTAGCCCCGTACAGTTCAAAAATGGTTGCATGCAAAGCCGCAA